>CM068959.1:6737371-6747450 GCA_035128595.1 Eptatretus atami | reverse complement strand
CAGCACGAAGGGCCGCAATGGCAGGGGCGATGCCAGGCCAGAAGATGGAAGGCTCGGCTCTCGCAGTCATAGAGGTGACCCCTTGATGGGCAGCATGCAGAGCGGCTAACACCTCGTCCCTGAGAGACGGTGGTATAAGGACACGATCCTTGTAGAGTATGACACCTCGAGCGAGTGGTCGTGCTCCGTCACTCTGAGCGCAGGTGTGGTTCATGCTCCTCGACCCTGAGCGAAGTGGTTTCGTGGCTCCCATCACCCTGAGCGGAGTGGTTTGTGCTCCGTCACCCTGAGCTAGTGGTTCGTGCTCCATCCCCCCGTTGCGAGTTGTCTGTGAAATAACACGCGATTTCTGAGCCGTTTGCCACATAACCTGATTTCTAAATTACCAAAGCCAAATTTTTTTTTCTACTCTTCAAACACAAGCTTCTTATAAAGAATAATGTTTGTGAACCATATCCCTGAAAAACAATCATATAAATTACAACGTTGATTTTTTGTGAAAGCTCCTCAAGTTTCTGGGTTGTATACAGCAATTATGTCGTTGGTAATCACCTGACTCCCACCTGCCGATCCAGAAAAAAATGCTGATATGGGCAAGCGCACGTGCACACGTGTGTGTGTTGTTTGTGTGTGTGTGTGTGTGTTTGTGTGTGTCACTGAATGTGTGTTGTGTGCTGTGTGTTGTTTTCATAAGCCATCACATATTCTTTCTGCTAACTTTCCTCCCACCATCCATCTCTCCCTGGTCCCCCGTCTCTGTCTCTGACGTGGACATATCCAGATGGACTGGAACGCGTGTTTGGTCTCGGACGCATCCAGGTCTGTCCCCGGGACAGGTCTGGGTAGGTGTTTGTGTCCCTGGACGCGGAGTTGTCTCCCGGACTTGTCGACGTGGCGTTGTCCTCCGGGCCATGTTTTATAGTATGGCACCGGTTAGAAAATGGATTTTCAGACATGTTCACTGTTTTCCACACAGAATCATTTTCATTGAGACGGTTATGAATCGTCTAATTAACGCTCCACGCACGATCTGCCTTCCCTTCCCTCTCCACCTCACAATGTCTTCCCTTCCCCCACCTCTCCTCACTCCTCCTCCCTTGTTATAACAATATTGTCTTGTAGAAAGCGATGACGCTCATTGTATTTTGTGAGAACTTGGTAAGACACACCAGTGTGAACAGCAGGAAAGCGCATCATCGTCACACCCCAGTAATGCAGAACTGCTCAGTGCGAAAAGCAGTGTCCAGCTATTCCCAGTTACTTCAGTCTCAACATTTATTTACAAGTTAACAACCACTCGAACTCAAACCCATGCTTCTGCTAAATTTTATGCATAATTGAACTCTTGAGTTATTCCTTCCCCCACATGCACGCCTAACCCTTGATCCCACGCTGACGGCACACAGCTCTGATTTCACTCCCACCATCATCTCTCCCTGTCTCTGTCTCTGTCTCTGGAACCATATCCAGATGCGATGGACGGTGTTTGTTCTCCGGACGCATCCGGGGCAGTGTTTGTTTCTGGACGCGTCCGGGTGGTGTTTTGTCTCCGGACGCATCCGCGGTAGTGCTTCGTTAACACTAACCTCACAACCCATGGCTTCTGCTAATTTTATATGATAATTGACTTTGAGTTATTTCCCTTTTCCCACGTGCACCCTCACCCTTGATCCCACTCTGAAGGCACACAGCTCTTGATTCACTACCACCATCCATTCTCTCCTCCTGTCTCTGTCTCTGTCTCTGGGACATATCCAGATGGTGGACGGTGTTTGTCTTCCAGACGCATCGGGCAAGTGTTTGTTTCATGGCGCGCGTAGTGTTTGTCTCCGGAACGCTGTCCGCGGTGGTGTTTATTAAACACTGAACCTCACAACCATGCTTTGCGTATATTTTTAATGAAAATTGACTTTTAGTTATTCGCTTCCCCACGTGCTGCCCAACCCTTGATCCACTCGAAGCACACAGCTCTGATTCACTCCCACCCTATATCAACCGTCGCCCCTATCAGTCTCCCTCTTTTTTGCTCAGATGGAGGTTTAAACGTTCGTAGCATCAACTTTTCCTTGCTTCCCACTTACATTGCCCATGTCCATCAATGGTTCTGTTTATTTAATCCATTGTTCATTGACACCTGCCGCACACGGCCGCACAGGTGCACACACACACACCTATGTTGTGTTACATACATAAAATTCACAAGTGCATCTCCACCACAAGTATGCATTACTGGCCTAATCATATCTGTCGAGAGACCCCATCATTATCGTTATTTTCTAGCCTTTTAACCAGCTGTTGAGTCAGCTGGCATGATGTTACAAGTTTACTACCCTGTCCCTGGTGATTTCCTGCCTATTAACACCGATCAACACTTGTGGGAAGCCCTGTGCAGCTCGGGCCTCCAGCCACTATCAGACAGGACTGCTTTTCGACCAAAGCTCAAAACCCAGTCCCATGTTGGCAGGCTCCTCCTCTGAAAGGTACTTCTGTTCAACGCTCTGCAAAAGCCCATGTTTCGCGATGTTTGTCGTGTGCCGAGAATTGAATTCAGCACGCGCATGTTCCCTGTGGTCTGCACCATCAGCCAACTTGTGTCACGCCCCATTGACACATCAAATGTCCTCAGGAGATCTCCAACACCTGTTTCATGCCACTCATCGAAAGGAGAGTGGCCAGCTAGAATCAGAAACATCAACCAGAGAAAACTTACTCGGCATTACATGGAATGTCTTGTGATACAAGAAGCAGGAGGAAAAAGAAAAGTGTAAACACAGAATTTATGGATTCCTACTTCTACGTGGTTAAGAAAATGTTTGAATTTCTTGTCCCAATGCACACACATGTCTAAAAACATCACGATATAAGATGACCTCCAAATGTTGTCGCGGCAATTAACTTCCAAACTGCAATTAAAAACTTACGGTGAAACTTTTTTCCGTTGATAAAATTTTTGCAAACAAACTTTTGACCATCCCACAAACATGTGACCTACCTCGACCACCAGCAGGCAAACCTCTTTTTTGGACAGTTTTGCAGGACCGTTTGCAACACACCATCAGTATGCACCAAGTTGGCCGAGAAGTCTTTACAAAGTACACAAAACTTTTCTGTGGGTGTGCTGGCCATTGATACAACTGTTTTCTTATCAGCATCCTTGAATGCCAATGACATACACCTTGACGCCGGCGTTTCTTGCAACCTCTTTCGAGGGTTCATCTAACATTCATCTGAGGACTCACCATCAGTCACCACAATTACCACTTGTGGAACTCCTGAGGCCTTACGATTTCCAAGCTGCTTTCTATCAGAGGGTTTTTGCCATAAGAAGAAACTCAAGGTCCCAGTCCCGTGTTGGTGCTGCCACCTTGTAGGGGAAAATTTCTGAATCTGTCCAAGAGCACCGTTTTGTTACTTGTACGTTTTGAGCAGGAATCAGTGCGAGGGTCGGTGCTGTACTGCACCTGCCCACCTGGACCTTGTTGTGGATCCAACATCCAAGCCTTTAACAAGTGTAAACAGAAACCTCCGATCATTCTCAAAATTTGTGTGCCGATGCTCATAGCCATTCTATAGGGAATATTCAAGTCAGCTTTGGTGGGCTCCTGGAACATTCTGGGGATCCACAGGACACACAAATTATATCGCAGTCGTTAATAGTGGGCAGCCATTACATGCATACAGTTCTGTAACTTAATCCAGGGTGTACATTCAGAGGGCAGATGGTTAATTTTGAAGCCCATTATTGAATCATTATTGAGCATCTCTACAATATCAGTGTGATAATGGCACATCGATCGATGCCGTTACATCTAGGCAGCATGCTCTGACATCAGCTACAGATCTCGTTATAAGCAAATGAAGAAGCTCCTGTTTTAGCAGCGATGAGAGCAGGTCTTGTTAAATGGCAATGTTGTACATGTGATTTTAGCAGGTTTTATAGTCTGAACAATCATGCGACATGTGATGATGAAGGGCCTGTGCGAATTCTTGCCATCGTGTGTTAGAGTTCTTCGGTCGCCCCCAACTTTAGTCGTGTTGCTTTGGCAAGATGTGACAAAATGAAATGGACCAGGAGGACACAAAAGCAATCAAATGCAGAATGTTTTTGATGAAAATGGATAACAAAATAAATTGATATCACAAGGGGAGGTGGCTACTACGTAAAAAAGGGCAAGTCGTTGTGGCAGTGATCTGTGTCACGCAACTGTCACGGCAGTGATCCTCGTTTCCCACCAAGTTCAGTCATTTTGAGAAGTGGGCCAAGCTTCCTGTCCTTTGTTTTGAACCACCCTCCTGCATCAGGTTTTGAGCAGCATGTTTAGCCAATTCAGGACTAATGTCCATCAGAGAACTCAAAGCAATTAACTCCAGTATCAAATTGATACCTGGAGATTCAACACTCAGGCCAACCCAAAAGCTGTGTTCATGTCGGATTGGCTTTGTGGCATATTATTATGTCTAATAATTATTCTGACCACAGTATGGAAGTAGGGAGTATCGGCATTGTTTTTTCAAAGATCTTTTTTGAAAAACATCTCACCAAAAACATGAACTGAACGCAGTTGGATGTCACAAAGGCGTGTTATTTGAGCTGCTGCTCTCGGAAGCGGGGTAGCCAGCGACCGAGAAACTACAATTGTGTGTTTCATGAATCCTCATGGATGCGCTTTGAGAGGCATCTGTTTCCTGGACTGGTAAGATTGATCGGCCAATATCTATGATCAAAGGGTGACGTGGAACACTCATATCCAGTACCTGCAGAACTCATGGATATTTCATGTAGCACATGCGGTTCTGTGTTTGAATGATATGATGGCACGGGAACATGGTCTGTCATCGAAACTATGTAAGTTACCATAATGCACCAACGAATGGCCATCTTTGCCTCCATTCATCAATGTCTCCACATTCTTGCAATGCTTACCACTCTTCACGGTGGTGACTCGCCCATGGAAGGACTGAAGAGGGCATTATGAGGCTTTTCGTCGGAGATGATCCGTTTTAACACCGATGATGGAGTGGCCATTCAAACAACACCTAAACCTGGCCTCTTCAGCTCCTTCCTGTAATCCCCAATCAGCCACTGCCTCATATTGAAGCTACACTCAATATTTGAGCTGTATTACTTCAGCCGCTAGC
The DNA here is from genome assembly GCA_035128595.1 of Eptatretus atami. Lineage (NCBI taxonomy): Eukaryota > Metazoa > Chordata > Myxini > Myxiniformes > Myxinidae > Eptatretus > Eptatretus atami. Next base: position 6,742,311 of record CM068959.1, on the reverse strand, counting down.
TGCAAAGCAGGGTTAGGCAATTGCTTCACTCTGTCTATCTGTCTGGCTGGCTGCAGACGTCAGTCCTATGATCGAGCATACGAATTAAATTGATGTTATATTCTTACACTATGAACACAAATCGGAACAGGAATCATGAACACAAAACGCATTCAGCAGTACTTTGGCCTGCTGAAATTTGTCTTTTTTTCTGATTACAATGGTCGGGCTCACTATAGACTTAACACACAACGTTATAACAAAGGGTGCAGGGAGCAAGAGGTGGGGAGAGGAAGGACAAAACAGTGTCGAGAACAGAGATATGAGATCTTGGAGGGTGAAGGATGGGGGTGTGCTTACAAGCGCTACATGATGGACCACTACAGGACTTCGGAAGAAGCGGTATTGTATGATGAGTGTGGGTTGGCTGGCTTCGATTAAACAGGGGTAGAAAAGTCGGGATTTGGATGGAGGACTGATAAGAAATGGTGGCGAACAGACTGTTTTGAAGACTCGAGGGAAGGTGGAATTTGAGAGTGCTGGATTGCTAGGGAAAAAGAGAACGAAATAGAGTGAAGGCAAAGTAATATTGGCAAGTTTTACAGAGTCTCGTCCCAAATCGCATAACGTAATATGCCACTGACAGTGATATCACTTTCAGTCGGTCTGTCTGCCTGCCTTGCAGTCAAACAACAACACCGAAAATCATTCCAAACAGTAAACTTCTGTTTTCATCGACGTCACAAATACACAAACACATGGCACGTAGAACTCAAGTACGTGCTGCCAATCAGAAGTGTAATCGACGCGTGATTCAACGGCCACGTTAAACATCACATTCAATGGTTTGATTTTGTATTTTTTTTTTCTACAACCTTCTAAACAACTTATTTATTCTTAATTTAGTTTAAATATTTTGAACACTAGAATACAAATCGCCTTTTTGCACTTCCCAAAAAACCTTCAATTTAGCCCAGTATTCGAGCCAAATATCTACGCCTCTCGACCAATAAAAATTTACTTTCTACTCTAGGGCGAGTTCGCAGAAGGTTCAGCTCTGGATTGTCCATTTACCCATCAGCTTTGTTTGGTTGCACCAGTTGCCATTATGCCATCGAAGGTTCACGAACAAAACTCATATAGATTGTGTCAGAACGCAAAGGCACGAGTGAAAAGACTCTTCCATATCATTTTCTAACAATTGCGTCGGGGTAAGGTGTTCTACGATATGTCTTCCAGTTGAATCTGTCTTTCTTTTTGATCCAAGACTGCTACATGTCTAACTTATTGCAAGTCTCTAAAGATGAAGGAGGATTCGTGCCGCAAGCCTATCGGGCACGAGAGAGTGAGGAAATGATCCAAACTCGGACGAAGGTTCACCTGCAAGGTGATGGAATTGTATATCCGTGAAAAGAAGCTCAGTGGGGGTATGTTTGGTCCAAGACTCCATACAGCCTTGAGTGTTATAGAGCTTGGGGAGAGAAACTCTGGCCAAAGCATCATTGCTGTTTATGAGCACCAGGGACCTGACAATTCACTCCAGGTTGGAACCCTGGTCGTTGTGGCCAATCACACAACATGGACTTTTAAAATATGGCCTCTGCAGAATCACAAGCCAAGGTCAACTGCGATGATTGGCTTGGGTGTAGTGTGTGTGTGTGATCGTGTCCTGACGTACAACGATGCTTATCGTCTTCTTAATAGGCATGAGCAGCAGGTGTCGTGACCCAGTTCGTGACCGCTGTTTCTCCGACAACACGGTCGATTAATTGAAATTGCCAGGTATATTGCTGGGGACCTGAGTATGTGCCTTATCAAGGTTTGTTTTTTAATCGGACAAAGTGTTCCAAGTTATGCGCCATGATTACCAACCACATGAGAGGACACCGTGCTGCGTAGGGTGGCGATGCGCCATTATTACCAATCACAGGACATGTGCTCGGGTGTGGCTGCGTGCTCGGCGCGGCTGGTCGACGATTGACGTCACATGCGTGCTGCGTTACGATGGGCATCGGTGCCTTAGTTAACCGTGCATAGTGAGGCTGGCAATGTCAATGCAGCGAATGTTCATCGGCAAGCAAAGACAGGAGGCCAAAACTGATTTTAATTTGATTTAATACTTCTGTTTCTGGTGTAGGTATACAGCAGTGTTACTTCATTAAAGCGATTAATTGTGGATGCCGTGACATTCACGTACAGCACGCCCACTATCGGATAGTCTGATGACAAATGTCTTCTAATATTTCCGATTCTCTAAATGCGACACTTTAAGATAACACACAAGCTGCCCAACATCCAGATCGTCGGTATTACGAGAGCGAATAGGAACGGCACGTGATTGTTGTTTTGAGCAGCGTGAACAGTTATTATTTATTTTTATTCAACTACGGCCAGCAACGGTACGGCCACTACTAGTCTATACTATAATTCCAAGCAAATTCTGTGTAGTGTGTGTGAATGTGGTGTTGTGTGACCCGCTGTTTCTCGGCCAACCACTGTCCGATCTAATTGAAAACTTAGCCAGTATATTGCTGGGACCTGAGGATGTGCCTTTTCAAGGTTTGATATTAATCGGACAAGTGCTTCCAAGTTATGGCCATTTATTTACCAAACCATATGACAAGACACGTTGCTGCGTAGGCGTGGCGTTGGGGAAGAGATCCTCAGACCGCGTTCCCCCATTACGGGTTACAACGTAACAGACTTCCGGCATAGTGATGACTTACTGTATTCTAATATTTCTCGATTTTCTATATGCGCATTTATAGATAAACACAATGCCCCAATCCAGTCTGTCGTTCTAACGAGAGCGAATGAACGGCCTGTGTGGTTGTTTTAAAGGTTTTTTTTTTTTGGTTTGCACGTACGGCCATGCCTTAGAGAAGCGAAAGGAAAACGGCCTTGTGTTGGTTGTTCTGGCACGCTCGGTTTTTAAAGTTTTTTTTTGTTTTTTTTTTGCACGTTACGGCCCGCACGTACAGGGCACGCACTAGTGTAATAAATGTCAATTAACATTTATTCGGCTTATTTCAATCTGGGAGGCTTGCGTTTCAAAACCACCATGATCCGCGAACGCGCGAGTAAACCAAGTGGTGCTGACTAAAATAAGACTGAAGTTCTCTTTGTTAATCCAGTTGGCGATTTATTACAACCTTCAAACAATGAAACACGGTCTGAAAGATATAAGAATGAAACAATGATGATTAATAATGATTAAGAATCCTCTATCTCCCCCCAATTCTTATTGCATGGAAAATACAAGTGCTGTAAACAATGTGTGTGTGTCTTCGGCATTGACAACAGACTGAGAACATTAAGAAATTATATGTAACTAGCTTTGAAGCCAAATGAAAAACTGGTGAACCAGAAACCAAACCGCAATGTCAGTAATGGTCAATGCCAGGAATCACATGTTCATAGTCAGAGTGCCAGGCAGGCTTGCTGGTGCTTCAGCCGGCACCGTCTGGTGCAGCAGCTGGTGTTGGCGAAGCGCAGGGCGCTTGGCAAACCGTATTGGGTTTGGGAACCGCCGACCTGAGGAGGTGATATTGGGGGTCGCTGCGCTGATATGCCGAGTACCTGAATGACGACTTAGCCATCAGATGGGGTTGCAGCATCATCAAGAGCCGACGGCGGCCAGAGTAGGCTTCGGTTGACCCTGGGTTGATTCAAAGGGACGTAGCAGGTGGCTGCTGTGGAGTGGCGTCAGAGTTGACGGATGGGATGTTGCGTGGCCATTGGCTAGTAATGGATGGGCCATAAAGCCTCCTTGTGACTGGTCGGGGTTGTGGTGTGCACGATGTTCTGCCAAGCCATCGGTCTCTGCACTTCCAATATCACCATCGATCGTCAAATCAGTAGCGGTTGTTAGCGCAGGAATGTACTTTCACAGGGAATTTCCTAGTTGCGCAGAGTAACCTTCCTGAACCATCAACTTCCACACATATTGGTCAAAACTGGCGAACCTCGCGGATGATGATGATGCCGTTTTGTCCCATTTGAGGGGGTGTGGCCGGTCTGATTCTGGACGCGAACACGGTCGCCGACAACAAGGGGCCATGAGTCTCTTGGTATGTTCAGACCAGCGCTCAGGTCTCTCATGTGGCGGTTGCGGAGTGCCTCCTCCCGACGCTGCCAGAGTCTCACGCCAAGTGTTATGAGGTTGTATTCTGCAGGCGGTATTAGGATGAAGTCTCGAATTGGACCAGCCGAAAATGCACATCGCTGGAGAGAATTTGTGTCTCTCTCTGGGTATTTCTATACTGGCGGATGCACGTTGGAATGCATCGGTATCAAGGCCTCCATTAGGGCTAGTGTTGTCCATAGATAAGACGCTTTACAGTCTTGACACCAACTTCAGCACTGCAGTTGCTATTGTGGATAGCTACTGAGGAGAGTCGATGATGTACACCCAGTCCTTGAGGAATTGACGTGTAGCGACGGCTGTGAATTCACGACCACCATCGGAAGGCGAATTCATCAGAATAATACCAAATGTGACAAAGGTACGTCTTAGGCAAGCGATGAGTCCACCTGCACCATGTGAGGCTCTCTCAACTATCGGCCAGTTAGAGTAACGGTCGACCACCACCAAGTAGTTGCATCCTTTTGTAGTGTGAAGTAGTCGGCCACACATACATTGTAATGGCTAATCTGGGGGTGTCGGGGGAGTGGGTGGCGCACTTGGATTGGAGGGCGCAATCCGATTACAACGGTTAGCACGCCACACGAAGGCCGCAATGGCAGGGCGATGCCAGGCCAGAAGATGGAAGGCTCGGCTCTCGCAGTCATAAGAGTGGACCCCTTGATGGGCAGCAGCAGAGCGGCTAACACCTCGTCCCTGAGAGACGGTGGTATTAAGGACACGATCCTTGTAGGTATGACACCCATCAAACTGTATGTAGGACTATCTCGAAACTGGAAGTACTCGCGTAGGATCCAGGAGCTCAGTTGACGGAATC
>CM068959.1:6683202-6719616 GCA_035128595.1 Eptatretus atami | reverse complement strand
AGAGAGATAGGTAGGACTGATGTTAGTGCAAGTGACTGTAACATAATAAATATACGGTTGTAGTCTTTGTCTTGCTCGCGTCTTGTCCTACCCCCATTCATTGCATGCTTGTTATCTCTGCATTGCTGCTTTGACCGTATATGTGTGCAAATAAATGTCTTGTGTGAAGTTAACCCGTTCGTCGCGTCCTTTTCCGTCAAATTGAACTGCCGTATTGCATTCGAAATAATAGCTGGCTTTTTTAATAGAACTGATCCAACGGGGCTTTAGCGATAATACCCCACTTGGTTATCCCAAAACGAAGCGGCTGCTTAAGCGCTCGTTCCAAGCGGGCCCCGTTGAGGTACAGTCTCTCGGTAGTCTGCCCGCGCGATTAATTAGGTAAATCGACCATTCGGCGATCGAACCTGTAGCGCACGGGTAGAGTGTTGACTAGGCTGTGGTGTGCATTAAAACACACACCCGTAGCGGGATTCGGCATTTGATCCGGAAGGCTGCGACTGGATTGCTCGTCCGGTGGGCGTACGGCCGCGATTTGGCTAAAAGCGGCTGTCCGCACGCTGGCGGGCGGAAATCTACAACAATATATACAGCAAAAATTTTATCAATATATTTTGTTGTACGTATTGTATATAGCAAAATATTTTTGTTGGCTATCAAGAACTGCAGAAGTTGACCAAGTTCAGGGATCTCAATCCCCATCTTGTACTACAGATAGGTGGATGACATATTTTGCCTGTTTGAATCTCGTGAAGTCTGTGACCGCTTCTTGAATGAATTGAATTCTCTCTCATCCTGCCTCAAGTTCACGACAGAATTGGAATGTTCAAATTGCTTACCCTTTCTGGACTCCTCGTAGAGAGTATGCATCATCGTTTACGATGTCCATCTATAGAAAGCCCACTTTCACTGGCCAGTATACTCAATAGGACTCTTAGTTGAACGAGATACAACATTGGTTTGATGATTGTATTAGTGAGTCGGCTAAGAGGATATGTTCCAACTCCAAGCTTCATACAGAGATGGACAAGATTGCCGGCATCCCTCAGTGAGAATGGATATCCTGAGTATATCATCAGGAGTTTTATGCACAAATTCCTCACTGCTATAGATGAACGGAAGACGGGTCCTGAAAAGTGCCCGGTCTACATCAAGATTCCTTGGAAAGGAAAATGTTGCAAAGATATGAGAACAATCAAAAGATGTGTCTAAAACACGTATCTGGCTGTCCGTCCAAGAGTGATTTTCACCTCTCAACGTCTGATTCCTGCAGTTAAGAAGGACGTTCTGCCTGCCTCAAAACTTAGCAATATTGTTTATGAGTTCAAGTGCCGATGTGATGCTCGGTATGTAGCAGAACTACCCAGACTCTGACTGACAGATCAAACATTACGTCCCTTTGCCATCAAGAAAACACTATGGTATGCAAATACAGCCAGTAGGTGATTGTGGGAAGGTCCCAGCGTCAATCCCAACATCGTGTGCATCTACTATTGGACAGCATTTGATTGAGAATGAAAACTGTGCTGACAGTATAGTGCGGATGCATTCAAGATATTGGGTAGAACAAGTATATGCATCTCCAAATACGAGGAGCGACATTTATCTATTCTATGGACCCTATGTTATGTCGGCAAAAAGAGTTTGTCCATTCACTTTGCTTATTTGTGCAAAGACGAAGAGGAACACGAACTCGTCTCATGATCACAGACATTGATGAAGAGGTTTCTGTAACAGCTTTAGGGGCCCCACCTCAGACCCTGCAACCTCCAATTGGAGAGCTGAACACTGAACAGGCTCCTTCCACCGAGACCGTTGGGAGGTGATGGCGCATCAGTCGAGAATGTCCAATCGGAATTGACTTTGTTGATAGGTGTCCATTAGACTGTTCTTCTTCATTACTCACTCACTTTGTATGAATTTCACCTGATGGGAGAACACCGAAAAGCTTTGTGGTTTTCTGTTTTAACCTGTTTTATCGTAACGTCCTTCACAATGTCTACATTGAAGTTTTGTACTCTACAAAACTTAGACATCTCTGAGACATCTCTGAGAAATCAATGACATGGTGGTAATGCACAATTGTCTTGCTTACACCAAGACTCTGAGCCAGAATTTGCCATATGTCATATGTCATATATGTTTATGTCTACATTGAAGTTTTGTACTCCCAATCATTTTTTTAGTTTTTATTTTATTCCCCTCTTCATGTGCTAATCTGCCAACGCCTGTCGCTTAACTTCCCCATGAACTGAGATTTACGTACACAGAAAAGCTCGAGCATGAGCACATTTACAATTGGGCTGCCACATGATGTAGAAACAATCGTCGGAGGATAATCGTTGCATCAGATCGTTTTTTTTGTTCACGGACGAGGTTGTTCATCTGGCCAATGTCCACAGGATGCAATGCGAATTAAAGTTTCCCTTGTTGCGGGTAATTAGAGCTATGTCAAGGGAAATGATTGATGATCCATTCTTGAAAAACATCCAATTACGGTGAAAATTTCATCTGTATGTCAGCTGGATCGGTTTACAAATGCAGAACAGCTGCAAAGTATCTGTCACTTGTGTGAATAGTCTGGACACCAAATGGGCGATTTAATTTATTTTATTATATTTAAAATTTTTGGTCCACCCGTAGACAGGAAGTTTGTTTTGTTGTTTGTGGGATATTTGTGCATTGTGAGAAAGGCCAAATGCCAACATTTCAAATGCAAAGATGGGAAATGGAGAATCGAAGGCCACATGTTTGGATAGGATTGCTTTGAAAAGCCACAACAGTTGTGATCCCACAATCATCTGTTTCTTTCTGAAATTCTGATCTAAAATGTGGATTTTCATTCAAAAATTTTAATTCAAAGTATTGATATACAGTATACACCGACACTGATTCAGAGATGGTCTGTATTCAAAAGCAAATGAAAGATGTCCAGGCCGACTTGCGAAGTCCTGGAGCATCAGGAACGAGCTTGTGCTCAACTACCTGCATGATCACTGATAACTAATCGGATAAGTCAGGCCAGCGTAGTGCCACATTCATCAAATGGGGGTACCCTAGGTCTTTAGACCCAAAATAATGAATTTTGTTAATGCATCAAGCCATCGACCAATCAACGCAACTGTGGGATTGAGGTCACAATCCCACATTTTGCTGAGAAGACCCGAGCATCATTTCAATTCTCAGCATCTTTACATCTTGCTCAACTACTAGCTTTCCCTTTTGCATCCTGTTCCTTGGAATGCTGTTGTGGCATTACATATTCATCTCGCTGGCCTCAGCTGCTGCAGACCCGTGAGGCAAGCTAAGACGGCACACAGCTGGGTTCTGACAAACTGAGCGCTGCAGGCCGTTTCGAGCTCGGCTCATTGGTTGTTTCTGCAGTGAAATGAAATGTAAATCTGCACAGAATGATGTCTTTTTTTTAGATCCTCGTGGAGGATCTCTGTCTTACTCAGTACTCACGTTGTTGTTCTTCTTATTCTTCTTGTGGACTTTTTTGTTTCACAGCCTACAGTTTTCATCGAAACTTCCTGAAAACTTGGCATATACATGTAAAATACTCTGCGCAGACAGTCACCATCTCCGATTTTGAAAATTCCTCCTAGAAAAAAAGTTATGACGTCAAAATATTCCGCTAATGGAAATCGCCTAAAAAATTATCCTCGAAACTAGGCAAGCTTTTTGAATTCTGTTTGCGGGAATCGAACAGGGCATTAGCAGAGATGAATTACCGCACATATGATCAATCACTATGACGTCATATCAATTTTATGACGTCATTCCTATTTTTTGTTTCACAACCCAGAGTTTTCATCGGATCTTTGTGAAACTTGCCATGTATATGCAGAAAGCCCAGCGCAGGCAGTAACCACTCCGATTTTGGAAATTTTTCCTAGAAAAAAAGTTGACATAATATCGCCGCAATGGAAATCGCCTATACCATTATCTCCGAAACTAGGCAAGCTGTTTGAATTTTGTTTGCGGGAATCGAGCCGGGCATTAGCACAGATAATTTATCGCAACCTGATACATCAAATGACGTCATCATTAAGAGGACGAGGATCTTAGCTCATTTGAGCTTGTTTATTTTACCACGTGATATTTTTTCAATCATCATATCCGAGCACAAATTGGACATTCTAGATTCAGATGCACACGATGGTCGTATTGTAGAACAATCCGCTGGATGAATCAGACACTTGCTTGGAAATTCCAGGTGTTTGTTCAAAGCACAATGTATGCCGGTTACTGTTTGAGTTCATCATCATGTTGTATAAGCAAGCATTTCTTCTTATTATTCTTCTTCTTCTTGTGATTTAACTGTCTTGGATGTGGCATCTCATCTGCTCCAGATCACATCTCCCTCTGCCCTCAACCCTCCAATCCTCCCCGGCAATACACGTGTTCTTGCAGAAACCTCTTCCTGGTAAAACTCCCCTGATCCAGGTTGATTGCACACTTCAATTCCAACTTGATCCTCTTTTCTTCAAATCTGTGGAACCACTTTCCAATCACCGTTCAAACCCACTCTTCCCTCCATGGTTTTAAGCAGGCGGTGTGCTGTCACTTCGTGTCATCCCCATCCCAACTCACAGTCTGTATTATCCCCCATTGACCCTTCCAAACCCAACCCTCTTACTTGCAGGGTGCTGTGTGTGTGTGTGTGTCTCATTTTTCAATTCATTCATTCCCTCTCATTCCCTTGTGTCCCTATTGTTACCCCACTGTCCAATGTCAGTACCTTGTCATTTCCCCCCTCTTTGGCCTTTCTCTTCCCTGAGCCTCGATCTTGTATAACCAAAAAAAAATGAGCTGGCTGTCCTTTCTGATTGCACTCCTAACAGCACAAGTTTTGTTCACTTGGTGCTAGCTTCAGGACCCTGGCTGTGCATTTACAATTCCTGGCTTGTTTATCTTTCCTTTGTACTTGATATTATAATATTATATTTTTCCGTCTGAGGCTCGGAGTGTTGCTCGTGCAGACACTTGTCATGGAGCGAGACCAGATGATGATGGGCTCATTCGTTTTGATCTTTATAAGTGCTTGTTAAACTTTCTGCATGGGATGTCCATGGAGCCGTCACAATATTGAGTGCAACAGCTCAAGCTCGGTATTTATACAGACTTTACTCGGCGAGGTGATTTATTTATTTTTGGGGTTTAAGACCTCAACAATTCATGAAAATCTTTTTTACAAGCATGAAAAGTGGGAATGATCGGATCGACAAAGGAGGTGAACGGATTATCTCTTTTACAAATAAAGGAATGGGGATGGAGGGGGAGAGGGAGAGGGTCACAGGTGAAGGTTGTCTTCTTCAAACTGATTAACATGTACACCCACCTGTAGTAGGCAGTTCTATTGATTATAGGTATCCACCAGTCATATGTACCAGGACTTGCGCAGGTTATGTAATTGGATAAAGCATGAGATCCATGAACTCACAGCTTGCGCACACACACACACACACACACAAAAAGCTTCTCAACGATTGATACTCTCAATAGTCGAAGACATTCCAAGGTTTTGTATAATCGACAGATATAGCTAAGATATAATTAGTAATGATACAATTAATATATTACCAATCACGTATGCACTGATGTTTTGAAATCGAAAATGATAAAAAGAGTAAGGATCTTGAACACGGATTTGCTGATGAGACCTTCGTTTCATTCCGAAGTTATTGATGACACTCTTTGTGACGTCATAATGAGCAGTTAACTAAACGAGATGAAACTTTTCTTATCAAAGAACCGGCATACCGTGGAAATGTATCACAAAACTTATCAATAAATCTTCCACAAGGTGAACTGTGGATGCAAAGCAGGTGGAAGGTAGTGACACACCACCATAAACGAACCCTGATTACATAGACTGCTGGTTGAACAAGGCAAGTTGTCCCGAGAGAGGACTACGTGCACTAAGGGTATTAACTTGGAACAGCACGAAAGGACTTACCAGAGGCTTGGCCGCCTCTCCGCACAGCAAGCACTTGGATATGCTCCTAGATGCCGCCGCTAGTCCAGACGCATGAGCACCTACCTCCCCTGTGCAGACCGTCCCCCCATCCCCCTTCACACATCAATCATTCCTGTTTATCCCCGGTCCTGCCCCCTTTTCACTGGAGCGCAAAGTGAGTGCTCGGTCACTCCTCCCCTCTACTGCCGAATATGGTGGACATCTGGCCAATCTACTCACGTAAGAAAATGGGAATCATCCGAGTTGAAAAGTTTAGTTTTGAATCAATTTTTGTTCCTCCCACAAAATGGGGAAAATTTTCTGAATTAATTTGGGGGTGGGGGTTAAGGGGACATTAGCTGGGGCAGGGGCGGGGCGATTGAACGCGCCTGCAGGAGGGCGGGACTAATATCAGAATGGGAGGAGCAATGCACGGAGAACGCTGGAAAAGGGTCTTGACGGAGGGAACGAGGTGTGGGTCGAGGATGGGGAGCCTTGGAGGGGTCCCGCCCTCCATCCCCGTTGTCCGGGCCCCTCTCTCCGCCGCACTCTCATGCAAGTGGCGCTTGCGTGAAGCTTGGTGCCGAACGGGATCTTCAAGAAGGTACAGGTGAGGCTCCGTGCGGCCCCATGGATTTATGTGGAATGTGGCTCAAGCAGAAAGGTCGTTCTCCCACTCGGACGGTCTTGTATCGATCTCTGTACCCGCATTGCTTGCGGGAAAACGCTGCCCTTGACGTGGTTAAAATTGCACCGTGACACTGCGGAGGAACCTTGATTTTTCGCCCATCCTTTAATGCGAGGGTAACGGTTCTACCTGATCTTACCTGAACACTTTTTCCTGTTTGTTTCGTTCTCTTGGCCCAATTGGTTTTCATCTCGAAGCCCTCCTGACCACGCGTCTCGCGTCCCTGGGATGTGATGCGTGCACGTGCCGGAAGGGGACGCTGTGCGCGTGGGATTGATCTCTAAAACGAGCGCGAAAACCGAACCGCCAACAAATCTTATTCCATATAAAAACAAACCGTCAAGGGTGCACCCAACCCACCACCTTCATTTCCTCCTGGACAACCACTTGACACCACCTGAACCTCCAGTCCCCTCTTCCCCACGTTGCATCCCTTAAACCCCACCTCATTTTACCACTTGCACTCCCTGGATCCCTCCCCTCATTATCCCCACCTGACCCCCTCCCCTGATTGTACCCCCACGGACCCCCTTCATTGTACCCCCTCTCATTGTACCCCCCTGGACCCCCTCTCATTGTATCCCTCCTGAACCGCCTCTCATTGTACCCTCCCTGGATCCCCCTCTCATTGTACCCCCCCTTGGACCTACTCTCATTGTACCCCCCCCTGGACCTCCTCTCATTGTACACCCCCCCCTGGATCTCCTCTCATTGTACCCTCCCCCGGACCTCCTCTCATTGTACCCCCCTGGACCTCCTCTCATTGTACCCCCCCTGGACCCCATTTCATTGTACCCCCCCTTGGACCCCATCTCTTTGTACCCCCCCAGACCCCCTGTCATTGACCCCCCTCCTTGGACCACCTCTCATTGTACCCCCCCTGGACCCCATCTCATGTACCCCCTTGGACCCCACCTAATTGTACCCCCCCTTGGACCCCACCTAATTGTACCCCCCCCTTGTACCCCACCTAATTGTACCCCCCCCTTGGACCCCACCTAATTGAATCCCCCTGGATCCCACCTAATTGTACCCCCCGGACCTCCTCTCATTGTACCCCCCCCTTGGACCCCATCTCATTGTACCCCCCTTGGACCCATCTCTTTGTACCCCCCCAGACCCCCTGTCATTGTATCCCCCCTCTTGGACCACCTCTCATGGTACCCCCCCTTGAACCCCATTCTCTTGTACCCCCCCGGACCCCCTGTCATTTACCCCCCTTGGACCCCATCTCAATGTACCCCCCGTGGACCCATCTATTGGACCCCACCTAATTGTACCCCCCCTTGGACCCCACCTAATTGTACCCCCCCATGGACCCCACCTATTGTACCCCCCCTTGGACCCCATCTCATTGTACCCCCCTTGGACCCCATGTCATTGCACCCCCTTGGACCCCATCTCTTTGTCCCCCCAGACCCCTGTCATTGTACCCCCCCCTTGGACCACCTCTCATGGTATCCCCCCTTGAAACCCCATCTCATTGTACCCCCCCCCGGGACCCCCTGTCATTGTACCCCCCTTGGACCCCATCTCAATGTACCCCCCCCTTGACCCATCTATTGACCCAACCTAATTGTACCCCCCCCTTGACCCCACCTAATTGTACCCCCCCTGGACCCCACCTAATTGTACCCCCCCCCTGGACCCCACCTAATTGTACCCCCCCCCCCTTGGACCTCCTCTCATTGTTCCCCCCACCCCTTGGACCCCCTCCAACTGTATCCCCTTGGACCTCCTCTCATTGTTCCCTTCTGGACCACCCCTAATTTCACAACCTCACCTTCATTGCAACCCCTGGACCCTCTCCCCCATAATAAATACAATGAAGGGGGGTTTCGGGTGCTCGTTGAAACATTGATTTGAAACATTTCTGTGATTGGTATCTCCAGTGGTACTTGTTGATGGTGTTCTTTTTATCACTCAGATTTGTGTGTTACTGGTGGATATTTTTCATTGATTTATCCATTGCAGGGAGACCTGAGAGACTGATTTGACATGTGATGATGGACTCTTCTTTCACGAGCACAATTTTCAATTAAATGATGTTGGTGAAGGCATTTTAGATCTTTTCCCTTTCACATATGATGAAGTGAAGGGTGTTTACAAGTGTCGCTCCTCTTAATAAGGGCACTCGTGTATGGTATGGGCTCATGTTATACACAAACACCCTTTACCACTACTACAACTACGACTGCTACGACTACTACGACAACTACAACTACTACTCTAACAGCCGCCAATTGTTCCTCACTTCTTGTGGGGTTAGCCAAAGAATGTCTTTAACCCTTTTGTGAACTGGTTGACCAGGTCTGACATTTGGGTGAAAATTTGAGTTTTGTCCAGGTTGCCGGCGATAGCTCGCCTCCTTCATGAAGAAAATTGTGCGATATTTAACGTCCACCAACTAATGCTGGCAGATGGGATGCCCGGCTTAACGTCCATCTGAGAGACCGCACACGCAATGATGCCCCGCCCTGCTTGCAAAACACCAGGGTGAGAGTTGATAGCTGGGTCGGGATTCAAACTCGGGCTCGACAACTCAGAGGTGGGTGTGCATCCCTCTCGGATCGAGGGCTTTAGAGTCAAGGCCATCCTGGGAGCTCTTCACAGGTACCCCGGTATCCTGCCAGGTAGTTAACAGTCCCAAAGTAGATTGATGTTTCTCACCAGTACTTGTTTCTTTCTTTATGCATTGCCATTGTAGATTTGTAGTTTGTGTATTGTACAGTTTATTATTTTTATACTTTAATTGAAATCCTTTGTTAACGGTGGAATAAAACGTCCACACGGCTCTCAAAAAAACAGAGTAAAAGCTCTTGCTGCGAGGTTGGTCACTGTCCAGTTTAAATTCTCACATGATTCAGCTGGAACACATCGCAGTGGAAGCTGCATGTGTTATTAAAACCAAATTTCCACTACCCGCCCGGTGAGACGCTTTTCCAGCACACAAGGTGATCATGGGCGTGACCTTGTGTATGGATTTTACTTTGTATACAAAGTTGAGGCTCGTGGAAGACCTAGAACACAGAACAAAAAGAGTGGAACACTGTGGAAAGGGAGGGAAATGTCCAACAGGGGCGTGGAGGGACATAACAGAGTAACAATGAGTGATGGGTTCGAGAAGAGGAGGGGGTATGGAAGGAGAGAATACTGGATCCAAGTTCAAACACCGAGGGCTGAAACAAATCAAACAAAAAAATATTGAAGGAGGTTGCAAGGAGAGTGGGAAAACACAATAACCTAGAAAGGAAGAAGGATTTTGTATGGGGAAGTGCTTTGTCCGTGCTTTGTCCCCTCCAGGTCCCCTCAGAGCTTTGTCCCCTCTCCGTGCTTTGTCCCCTCCAGGTATCTGCAGGACGCATGTGGTCCACCACCAACCCCCTCCTAGTCAAACTGCCTAAATCCAAAACCACTGCTCACCTCCACCCATTTATTCCTCTTTTTCCCGCCTGTGGAACCAACCTTCCACACTCTCTTCAATGTCATTCTTCCATCCAGGTTTTCAAGACCGCTGTTCACCACCATCTCAAATCATTTCCCATCCAAAACCATGATCTTTTCTACACCCGTTAAATCACCCCCACCCCTCCCAAAAATTTGCTTGTCTCCATCTTGTCCATCCCTTGCATTCTTCCTTACCCTTTATCGTTACCTGCATCCCTTGTTTGTCTGTCTGTTCACTTTCTCCCTTCTGTTGGTTTTTTCCCTTTCTCCTGTTGTTCCCTTTGTTATCTTGTGTTCTCATCTGTTCTGTGTTCCCAGCTCTTTCACGAGCCTTGACCATGTATGAAAAAAAAAACTGCCCAAAATGGAGGTAAGCATACATTGACTCACGGAGCCAGTTGCGGCCAAGATTTTTTATTGGCTGGAGAGGATTGACGTGACGGTGTAATGTGCAAAAGCAGCACTCAAAAGTAATTTTCACAAAGGCAAGAGCACAACATTTTAGATGTGAGGGATTTATGGGTCGCTCCTATGAGATCAATCAGTTATCTCCATGTCACGGGCCTTTGTGAACAGGGTTCACCAACACCAACCTGACCGGGGTTAACCAACAACAACTTCTTTTCAATGAAGGTTGTTGTGAAGCAGTACTAGAAGAAGTTGTCGGAAGAACAGTGTCCCCATGCAAACTGCATCGGTTTGGACTTACAACATTAGCCAAAGGGACGGTCGGGCTGTCGGGTCCTCCACAGTTGCTCAATCCCACATTGCCACGGGGAACCCGCACGATGAATGGCTCGATAGGGACACTTCAGGCTTGCAGGAATAGCACTCTTTAACCAAGGATGTGCTAAAGATCCAAAATGAACCGCATTGAAGCTTGGGCTCTGAAGAACGCTAAGCCCCCCTGGAGGGGGGCAACAAAATGGCTTTGCATTGAAGGGAAAAATTCCCCTGAGCAGGAGAGCGAAACGAGCAGCCACTCACCTTTCAGTCCACAGCTCAGTCGTACCTTGTGCAGGTCGTGCTATATGTGATTAAGTAGCCGTTTGCATACATTACAAAAACAAAATTTGATTTGTTACTACCACAAAATGGTGTCAACATAACCTTTTGATTTTGGTCCCTGTGGTAGAACTCATAATCTTACATGTGTCTATTCGCTTTTGCATGCGTCCATCGTTTTCTTGATGAGTCACCAGCTGTCTAGGTTTAATGCTCCTCATTGAAGGCATGGTTAAGGGAAAGGAATGCGACTGTTGACCATCACAATGTTCGGAGTAGTTTCAGACATCGGCTAAAACATATATCTGGCTTTGTAAAAAGGGGGAATCAAAGGCAACTAGAACAGCACTCGGTGGAGTGCATACCTCCATCAGGCTGAACAGGTTACGTTTTGTATCGCACTGACAGGCTGGATCTACGTCTAGACTTGAACCAAAATCTAATCAGCTTGTTCTTGTCACCTACTCAACTCATCCTCCAATTTTATCATAACCCATCCATGAATTTTTTTTTTAAAGACATCATGCTGCATGTTGTTTTTGGCCTCATCTCTCAATGGTGACGAATCGCTGAAAAAAAAATCCAATCAATTAGTCCTTGTCTCACACCCGACCTGTCCACCAAGTTTCATCCGAATCCATCCATAACCTTTGAGATATCCTGCTCACAGACAAACAGGGGTGAAAACATAACCTCAGTCCACCTCCAGCGGTGGGGGTAATTAGAGCACCTCCAACTTGCCTCCGACAAAATAGAACAACCAAAAGGAACATTCAACCTGTTCAAAGCTACTGAACAGTCACTGATACCTCAAGTTAGTGAAACCTCTTCTTCACCAGTTGTCATGCCACGATCCACAGTGAACCTCTGCACACAATGATGGGTGATGATGAAGATGATGAGACTAAAGGACTGTAAAGAATAGATTGACTGATTTGGATGGTTCTTGAAGGTGAATATAGGCCGACCTGTACACAGAGTCACGACTAAGACACCCGCAGCAACAATATTTCCAGTCAAGTAGGCTATGTGCCAAGATGAGAATTTTTGACAGAACAAAATTTTAAAGATCACTCCAAGACTCGGTGATCGATGTAAGGTGAGACCTTCTCGGGGTCTGAAAGAATATTTGGTTTTTGTAGTCCTTTGGGGGAACCCCTGCTGTATTACTCCCTACTTACTGTACACGGTATTACAAACTAAACTTTTGATTCTTCTCACAATTGTGAGAATGTGTTTATTTGGTACTATGATGACTCCAGAAAACATGAGCTGTTTTCATCTAATGACTAATGAAGTCCATTTGAGGCCTACTAGGAGTTGAACAACCAAATACTGGATTTCCATTTTTAAGTTTGTTGAATAAACATTTCAATTGAAACATATCACATTGGGCAATTGAGTAATTTTCTTATTCATTTCAAAATCCCCCAAAATTAATAGGATTGTATATTTGGTGATATTAAATTATATTTATTCCTGAGGTTTATAAATTCATTTTTTATAAAGTTTGCAACAGAAGTTGAAGATTGGAATCAAATCAAGTGATCTGTTGAGATCAGTGCTAAGTCTGGGACAACATGCTGAGTGTATCACGGCCGACAATACCTACAAGTCTGGACTGGAAAGTCTATCGATGCTAAAGTGGCAAGACTTCTTGATAAAGGGACACAGAGGTGGAGAGATGGACCGTCTGTTGGCCTTTTAATGGAACTCACTGACCTAGGCCTTCCACTGAGAGAATGGATTGATGATGACAACCCTGGTGTCTACCTTTCCATCATGGACTTTCCATGCACGATCAAGCCAGTAGCACTTGCTGAGCATCTGAATAATGAGTTAATGATCAGGTATCTCAGTAAAATGATCATTGAGGAGCAGGTAAAGAAAGATCCTTGCAGACATGACTCATGTCAGAATAAATGAAGATTACATGAAGGCAAAACTCTTCATTTTTAGCTCGCCTGTTCGAAGAACAGAGAGCTATAGCGATACCCCCGGCGTTAGCGTCAACGTCAGCTTGAGCGTCAGCGTCAGCGTGAGCGTGAAAATGTTAAAGTTTTTGGTGCAAGTTATTTTTTCCTTTCTAATGTTTTTATCTACCACACTATTTTTTATACGCCCGATATATATATCGGGGCGTATTATGTGATACCGGTCATCCGTCCGTCCGTCCGTCCGTTCCTGTCCGCACTCCAACTCCCAAAGTTTTCAACTTTCACGTTTCATATTTGGTACATAGGTACAGACTGTGGAGACGGTGTGTCGCGACATCCGTTCGTCATCTAAAGTGGTTGCCATGGCAACCAGGATGCTGTTTTCCATGTAGGAGCACAATTCTGTATATACCTTCTTGTTCGGGCGTATATTGTGCTCACTTACGCTCTTGTTACTGATTACAATATACAAATACATACATATATTGCTTTAAAATTATTTGGATCAGACTTCACTGCAATGCTTTATAAAAAATATTAATTATTAGATGAGTCTTTTATAAACAGACGAGCATTGGGTGGCTTTGACACCAACTCTGGTTTGCTTCTGTGACACCAAACCCATAAAGACGTACTGGAATGGTGATTGCTATTCGCTTCGTGAATGTTGAATAAAAGACTAAAGTAGTGGAAATTTGCAAACGTTTCATTGGCTCCTACAGAGTTGTGGATGGTGAAGCGGCTGGAATCTGTGACTTGATTGATAATGCGCTGATTGAAGAGCTGAAGCTAGAGTGAAAATGGCAGAAAGGCCTATCATGAGTTGGAAGGATGGAAGGTGTCCAAGCAATAATGAAAGATAGCATGGCTCGTGATGGGAATTTATATGTTCTTTATATCGACTGCCCTCCTCAGCTACTTAATTTGGTACAAGTCCATGCTGGTGAATCAAAAAATAGCAAAAGACGAACCGGCACCACCTGTGATACAAGGCAATTTTTCGGCCATCCTCATCATCCACCCACCTTCATTTAGACCATCTACAGTTATTTTGGCTCTTCCTACTGACATTGGAACTTGCTACTCGAGAAAGCGAACCACCATGAGACACTTTCTCTCAAAGAAGCAACTGATGGTTCCCCATCCTCCAGTTCAAAAGCAGACTATGTCAAATCTCATTCACCCACCCTGAAATCACTCTCCACTCTGAAATAGTCCACTCAGAGGCAACCATTATCAGCATTGCTGAGTAATTTTGACATTGTAATGGACAGTTTCACTGATTTTGGTGGAGAAGCACAAGCTGGAGGAGATGACCAAGTAGTCAGCCTGCATAACAACATGAACTGGGGATTGTTTTCTCTCCATGGTGGAATGTTACCTTGTGAATTATTAATGCTACCGGCCACTTCATACAAGCCAAGAGGATTTATCTGTTCATCGTCCTCAACCAATTTGAGTAGGCAACTCTGGCATTGGAGGAAATGAGAAGCACACAGAGAAAAAAATCATGCATCACTGTATGACCCAAAGTTTGGAGGAAGAGGAGATTGTTCTCAAGATCATTCAGCACAGGCAAGTTACTCTTTGGCCAAGTGAGCTCAACAGCTGAACAGCTCAGCCTTCGGATGAGCCCCCAGTCGCACCCGTTCAATACTATCGAGTATGTCTATTTTGATGTCCGAGACAGGGTGGCAGCGAGGTAAAATCAAAGCTCGAGTTGAGACCATACAAGATGTTTGCAACTTCCTTGGATTTTTGCCTCCAGACCGTTCCGCTTTCTATCAAAGCTTTTCTCTGAAGAAGCTGACTAATTTCCGAATCAATTTTCAAGTGAACTTGTGGGAAGAAATCTCAATTCACACGCTGTTGTTCAATATCTTCAGTAGATGGCAGAAAATAAAAAAACCTCAATGACTCATTACCAGGCAGTTGGAAAGTGTATGCCGACCTTGTTTGATTCTTCCTATTGGCATCGCGAGTGAAGAGCGATCTTTAAACGTGATCAGAAGGATCAACAATTACTTGTGCTCTACCAGTGAGTCAGATTTGTCGCTCAAACCTATGGCCTTGCTCTGCAAGGATAATGAAATTGTTGAAGACCTAAATCTTGATGGGATTATTTCCGAATTTGCAAGTGAAAGGATGAGGAGATTGAAGTTGTAGTACTGTATCGTATACACATTAGGACATAGTCCTGGTTTGTCACGAAATATGTCAAAATTCCAGCTTTGTCAATAACTGTAACAGTTTGGTGGGTAGAGAACTTTCCGGCTTTATCACAACAGGACATGTCGATGTTCTCCAGCTTTGCCGGTAGATGTGAACTTTTCTTTTTACAAATGTAATTCTCAATTGACCTTGAAGTATATCCTGGAGGTATGCACGCTTGTCTCTGAGCTGTCTATCCTGGATTTGAATCCTGACCGTTATAAACTGACATCCCGGTCTTTCACAGGCAGATGATTGATAAATATGTGTGCCATCCCTCCGATGGATGTGTCTTGTCTGCCAGCACTAGTTGGTGGACGTTAAAGATCCCACGGTTGTTCGCGAAGAGAAGGCGAGCTCTCGCCGGCACCCTGAACAAATTACAAATTCCTGCCTTGACCGCAGGTAGCAAGCAAGTGGTTTTGATCTTCTTGGAGGTTCCTTGATGCCTGGTTCCACCACTTACTATGGAGTATGGTTGCTGTCTGGGCAGCAGCTTCTGTAACGAGGTGATTCAGATGTCTTGTCTTGTGTGAATGGTCTTCTTCAGATACAAAGGGCCTCCAGGATATTCTCAATTGTAATAGAGAACATGAGGTTGGGTGTTCTTTCACAAACATCTGATCTGATGATCAATTCAATGTCAGGTGCAAACATTTGCAAGAGATTATATTGCAAAAGTTAATTATCCCCCGCCAACCAAAGAAGTTGGCGGGGGATATAGAAATGGGTTCCGTCCGTCCGTCCGTCCGCTGCGTCACATTTCGTTTCCGGAGCTTAACTGCAAATCCCCTCAAGATATATTTACGAAATTTGGTACACATGGCAAGCAAGTGGTGAGCTGGTGCTTTTTGGTATTTTCTAATTGATAGGTCACATGGTTTGGCAGCCATGTTGGATTCAAGAAAATATTAAATAATGTTTTCTCTGGAATCACATAACCTAACAAAGCGAAAATTTGCAACTATCATCTTCCATCATGTCTGCATACACAGTAAAAATTA
Source organism: Eptatretus atami (assembly GCA_035128595.1). Taxonomy (NCBI): domain Eukaryota; kingdom Metazoa; phylum Chordata; class Myxini; order Myxiniformes; family Myxinidae; genus Eptatretus; species Eptatretus atami. The sequence goes on along the minus strand of CM068959.1, from coordinate 6,703,362 downwards.
TGACGTCACAAGTCACATGGTTTGGCGGCCATCTTGGATAGAAAAACACACCTCATTCGAACACGAAACTTCACAACGTATTCCACTGGAGGATTGGAGGCAGAATGTAAATTTATGATGACATAGGTCACATGGTTCGTCAGCCATCTTGGATTGAAATTAATAAATTTTAAAAATCTTCTTCTCCAGAACGGCTGGACAGATTGAGGCAAAATTTCACACACACTTTCCCAAGACATCCTTTCAGAAGTTTGTTAATTTCTAATTGATAGGTCACATGGTTTGGCGGCCATATTGAATTTACCCTAAAACCTTCAAACATCTTCTCCAGAACGGCTGGTCAATCAAGGGAAACTTCACATACATATTGCACACGCTTAGGGAATATAAGTTTGTTAATCCTCATTTACTATGGCGGGGGATATCGAAGACTTTTTCTTCAACTGATGCTAGTTTCTTTTGTTTTAATCACTGCTTCACGTTCATTTTGAATTTGCTGTGCCTCAGGATCGCCTCTGTCCAGCATGGGCTCTCCAGCACAGCTGCTGCTCTTTGCCGGTCTTCCTTTGCTGTTTGTCATGACCGCAGGGCAGCAATTCAGTCTCAATACCTTCCTGAGTGGTGTGTACATGTTAGAAAGACCCTGAGAATTTAGTCTTCTTCACCATTATATATATTCAGCACATAACATTACAATATAGGTTCCAATATCATGTTGTAAGCTCATGTTTTTTTGTTTTTTTTTTCAAATAATGTTTAGTATTGTTTATGTTTACTTGGTATTTAACACATGTGAGCCACACCATATACAGTTGAACAATTATTTACCATAACTAATCCTCTCTCAAAACTTAGTCAATGCAAATAATGTTGTGGTAATTAATTTAATTTACCGTCATCTAAATTGATTCTTTGAAACTCCAAAAATCGAACAAACTTTGCACTCAAATGAACAACCGGGTCTTCTTTGATGCCATGTGTCAACTGCCAAGTCTCTTTGTAAGGTGGTTGTTGTTATATTAATGCTTCACAGTCCTCGTATAGGAGACAACATAAAGTACACGTACACATGCACGATTGTGATTTATGCATATTGTTATACATGATGTATTGCACTTGTTATATACACACACACACACACACTATGTGTGACACGATACATGTTATATGCACACGTTATGCCTGGTGTTTGCTTTATAGTTCGGGTGGTAGACTTGGAATCAAAGATTCCTTGGTTCAAATCCCACAGCATTGAATTAATACCAGGTGGGGTTGACTCTGCCTGTCATCCTTCTGAGGTCAGTAAAATGAGTGCCAGTTTGCTGGTATCCTGTGTCGGAGTGGCGACCCATTTTTTTCACATTTTTAAATAAATCATTTCAAGAAAAAAATAAAGATAGCTCCAGCGAACTATACCGCTGTGGTTGTTTGCATTGATAAAATTCTCCCGAAGAGTACTTGACTGAATCAGGAATTGATTTTTTAAATAATTTTTTCGTTGCTCGATTGGAACGAAACTTGATACTGCACACCGCAGGCGAATTGTGAGTAAGGTGGCCAGAAAATTTTTGCACTATCGTGTACCGTTTTGGCTGTATTTCGGGAACATACATACATATATACATACATACATATATACAACATGAGAGTTTTAGTAATATATAGATAGATAAAGGAGGTGATTGCAAGGGGATCTTATTGAGATGTTTAATACAATGACGGGTGTGGACAAGATCGGTGCAATGGAGTTTTTCAGCAGAGCGGACAGTGTTAGGACCAGGGGCCATCGGTTGAGGGTAAAGAAGATGAGAGTTTCAAGAGTTTTAAGGAAGCCGGATCTTTCAGTCAGAGTGGTTAATGCATGGAATGGTCTCCCTGGAAAGGTAGTGGCAGTGGTGGGAGTGGATAAGTTTAAATTGGATTTAGATAGGAACCTGGATATATTGGAGATGGAGGGGTATGGGGATATTGGCAGAACGTGTAGATAGCTTGTATGATGAGTGATGGCAACTGGGTTTGGTGCAGCGCAGGCATGATGGGCAGAATGGCCTTATCCTGTGCCAACGCTCTTTGCTCCTTGAAACATGATCCCAGATAAGAGGAGGGGGTACTTTTGGGCCATTGGGGGGGGGGGGTGCTTGCTTCTACTTCCTGACACCCACTAAAGGGGATATAAACCAACGAATCAATGAAAACAGGAGAGTTTTAAGGGATAAAAGGAGGGATATTAATTTGGGAAAATATATAATGTTGAGATCCAACCAAGAATGTCCAGATTGCTTTCTGCATCACTTCCGAAGGCAAAGGTGACTGCAGAGTCCAAGGCATGTGGAGGGCCAACACCAACGTTCTTAGCTGCATCTTTATATCATCAAATAGTATTCAATTTATATAAAGGGATCAATGCTTTCTGGGATGTAACAAGCGACTCAAATACCTCTTGAATGACAACTAATGTGGAAAACATGAAAGTTCTCAGCAGCAATAGTTCCACGAGGACCTTGAATTTCCTCCATTAATCAGGTGGGTGCACCCGTGATACCTCGACTGTGATTCTTGGCTTTTTGATCCTTCTATCCCAGGGAAATGATATTGAGCTGCCACCACACAACACAAGAGAAATAATAAAAATTGTAAAATAAATGATTAAAATGGACGTTCTTTAAGCTCTTCTTCTACAGGTCCTAACCTTTCCCCATCACTCCCTTTCTTATCTGTTTATGAACGTTCTTTCCGTGCGTTCACAGAATGCCCTGTGGATTTATTCTTCGTATTGGATACATCTGAGAGTGTTGCTTTACGGGTAAAGCCGTATGGACATCTTGTTGATAAAATCAAGAGTTTTACTGCAACGTTCTTAGACCATCTCAACAACAGGTTAGTGTATCTGAAAAGGACCAGCTGTTGCCCGATACCCTGCAGTGTCCTCCATAAGCCATGTGCAAAACCATCACTTTGGTCTGTGTATTCCATGATGTTTGTGAAGTTTGCTCCATTCCCCATTTTACATTGAATTGCAATGAATGAGATGCCCGAACAACACCCAATGTGAACCAACCATGCACAAAAGCAATTCTTAAAATCCACCACTGAAAGTTTCAGGTATATTTTGCAAAGTAAAGTGTGTGTGTGTGTGTGTGTTCACTTTGGTCTGTATTCCATGATGTTTGTGATGTTTGATATACTCTGATGGGATGGCCTAAAGGTATGCACACTCATCTCTAAGCCATCTGGCTATTGTTGGAATCCCGACATATAAACTATTAACTGTCATCCCAGTGTTTCACAGGCAGGGTGATTCATCAATGTGTAGACTGGCTGTCCATTTGCCGACATTAGTTGATGGACGTTAAAGATCCCACAGCATAGTTCACGAAGAGTAGGCGAGCTATAGCTGGCACCCTGAACAAATTCCAAATGCCTGCTCTAACTACTGCTGGGAGAGTGATGGCGAACCACCCAGCATGACCCTTGCCAAGAATCTGCTTTGGCGGAACCAACGCTCTGTCAGAGTATGGCACATTGGATTGCATAATATATATATAAAAATATATATATATATATATATATATATATATATATATAATATTTATTTGTATGCAGGGAAATATTGACATAATGACTCACGTACGTACGTACATCCATATAACACCAGATCACATCAGTTTGCCATCCGGGAATGAGCAGAAACCCAATGATGATGGTGTAGCTTTATCCTGATGCTCATAGAAATTCTGTGCTTTGGCATGTGGCTGGAAATGAGTTTCCAATTGGATATAAAATAGCCGCCGCATGCCGGAGCTGGAATATAAAGCCTGAGGATCATGAGAGAAATAGCAAGCGAGGCCAAGTCTCCTCTTTCCTGGTTGTTTCCAAATCTGTAGAATCCGTGGCTTGATGCAATTGGATGGTTGGCTGTAGCTTTAAAAAATTTTTTTTAATTTTTAACATGGAAACTTTAAACCACATCACGAGCATTTTATGCATAATAACTTGTCCTTGTGTATCGAGTTTTTATATCGTATAAAATGGGCCGAGGTTTCATCTTCCATGACCCTCGACCCTTGTATATATGAATAATGGGAATCAAGTACACATTAAATCTTGTGTAATCTCATGTTTGTGGATTCTGAGGCAAGTATCCCATAATGCTTTTCGATTTGTAGCACAAAATCTCAACCTACTGTTTGTAGCCATCTTGTAGCAAACCGAGAATCTGTTGCACACATGGTCCAGTGTTTTTGTCTTTTGGGAATCTTCCAACATGTATTTCTCTGATCTGATGACACTTTCCCTCTTATTCTCCCTACCTGCAGTATCTTGGGGTAAAGACGACTGTAATGTGGAATTTATTTATTATTTTGTGCTTGCAAATCTTATATTTTGAGTTCCAAGGAGCTTATCCATCCATCTGTTCAATCCTTTCTACAATTATTAAACCTCTTTATGGGGTTTTAAACAAAATAGTTGATTATACCTTAATATCTGGAACACATTGAAGATTTATTGATCCCATCCCAAAAATCCGAAGGGATACCCTGGAGGTGGTGTGACTCGTATTTGAGCGGTCTAGTCTGATTTTGAACACCCAACCAAACGGTCATCCTGGTGCCCCACAAGCAGGAGATGTCGTATCCATCTGTTAGTATTCGTGGGTTGATGTTAAGCATCTCACGATGTATTTCACAAATAATATGCCACTGTCTGCCGGTACCATGGCCAACGGCCATTTTTATTTTTTTTTGCCAGCATGTACAGGGGCACTCTCTCAGGGGCACAGCGGACCAGACCGGTCATGCCTCGGTCATGATGTATACCGTATTTGAAAATGGCTCCTGGTCCAACATGCGTTCGCTTGATGACTCACTAAATGGGTATAAGGAAGAGATGGAGAGATGTTTCGCTGTACGCGGTAATAGAGGAGATGTTGGGGATGGGTAATGATGAGGATGTATGCAACATACAAGGACCCACCTCATTCTGAGAATGACAAAGGAAATGGTCAATCTGGCCCAGTTGTATCCACAACCAACTGTTCACCGAAACACATGTTTCTCTTGGTGGGGTTGTGTGAGTCTTTTTTATTAATTATTTTGGTGTTGTCATGACTTACCTGTTGTGATAAGTCAGTTTTGGTGTAATCTATTTCTCGTTTATTGCTGCAGAGCCATCAAATGAGAATTGCTAGAGTCTGATTTGAACAGAGACAATAGTGACAGGGAAAAAATAAACCGAGGTGAATACAAATTGTGACCTTTGAACCCCCCCACCTTCCCCCCTACTCCACCTACCCCACTCCCCCACACTTTGTTCAGGTATTACCGCTGTGACCGTAACCTGACTTGGAATGCTGGAGCATTACATTACAGCGATGAAGTGATCGAAATCAGTGGCCTGGTCAAAATCCCAGACAAACGGGAGGAACTGAAGAAAAATATCCTAATGGTGAAAGAAATTGGCAAAGGTACATATACAGACTGCGCCCTTAGCAAGGCCATGGAACATCTCATGGGAAGGTAAGTCACTCTGATCCTGATTCCTGATTTCATAGATTTTATTTACTTTCCCTGACCATTTTGGATATGTTGTTCTTGCTTTGCATCAATTCGTGAAAAATTATCATGAAGTCAGATAAAAGAACGAAGGTCACCTTGATATATGATCCATTACGGGAGCCCTAAGTGGTGGTGGTGGTGGTGGGTGGAGGAGGGAATTGAGGACTCACTCGGACCAATGTACAAGTTCCACCATGAATGTGAGATCCAAATGAAAAACCAAAACTTTTCGTCCACTTCGACCTTGTCCATTAAGTGTTTACTTTGTCTATATTTCCAGTTGTCTCTCTCATTTGTCGGTGTGTTTGTGTATGTTGTATGAAATTTGAACCTGAGTTCCGAGCATCATAAGCCATCAGTTGTGACGGGACTGCCAAGCTGGAGTTCACAGATTCTCTTCAGCGATCTGTCTGTCTTTATTTAACCATAAATTTAACTTGTTTAACATCCAACTGGATGGTATAGACTATAGAGGAAGGCACTTACCTTTGAGCTGTCTCGCTTGGATTCTGTTCTCAGACCAGCGATAAACTGTGGGATTGGTGCTTCACAGACGAGGTGTTTTATCGCGAAGTGTGCCGTTCCTCGGATTGATGTTAAGCCAGGTGTGCCATCTGTTAGCATCACATACTGGACGTTTAAGATCTTGCAGTGGCTTTCTTCAGCCGGAGACAAGTTATCGATGGCACTCTGGACACATATCAAACCGCGACTCTCACTACCATTTGGAAGGCAGAGGTAATCCACCCGGTGTAATTGTTGTCATGAGACGGCACTAAACATGCCTTTGGATGGAGCACCTGAGAGACGGAGACATTAAATTAGTTACTAGGTTCTTTATCCCCCAAAATAGCTCTGCAATATCCGCAATTTCCAAAATTATCTGGAAATTACGGGTTGCATCATGCAATTTTAGGTCATTCAACAAGTAAGACGTTCTGCTGTCTCTGTTTGCAAGTTCAGATCCTTTGAGTTTCTGAGCTGGAACCAAGCCAAGGCAAAAGTGAGCTGTCTCCCCCCCCCATCCTCATCTCCCCAAAAGCCACCCACCTCCCCCTTCACCATACAAGGCAAAAATCCAAAGCAGGTGCTGTTAATGTTTATACGTTTGCTGCGTTGACACAAACAGATCAGATCAGCTTTTATTTGATTGGAAGAGAAATGTTTGAGGCTTGACTTTCATTTTCAGACGTGTCCAAGGGCGAGGCAAATACATTGTCACTATTACGGATGGACATCCGTTGGACGGGTACAAAGAGCCTTGTGGTGGCCTGTCACATGTGGCCAACGAGGCAAAGTCACATAACATCAAGCTATTTTCAGTGGCTGTGTCTCCCAATCAAGTGGTAAGACCTTTTTTTCTTTAAATTGAATGACTCTTTCTTATTATCATTGCAAGTATACTTGTGATTATCATTGCATGATTGGAACAAGATCGCCCATAGGTTGGTTCCTCTGCAAGTATTATTAAACAATGAAAGTATTAGGAGAACTAGAAGGGCACTCGGTAGAGCGCATACCTCCGCCATGCAATGCCTGATCCACAAGGACATATTGTTACGAATTTGGAAATCTATCGCACACAACATTCAGGTCCTTTAGCTAAGATATTTCGGTAAGTATGTGTTTTATAGATAGCTTCCTTTCCCTTGTCTAATGGGTAAATCGATGTAAATGCGCTGTGAGTTATTTTAATAGTTAGGAGTTTTATCAAGATTATGCTCAGAAAAGAACAACATTCCCACCCCGAGATTCTGAGACGTAAACAGGAATGACCGTTACAAAAAGTATGCTCAGAAAAGAACGACAACTCCCGCGCCGGGATTTTCCCCGCGCACCGGAAAGGGGGAGGGGAGCGCACCGGAGCGTATAAAGGAAGCTTGCAGCGATGCAGAAAGATAAGAGACTTGAGGAGAAGGGAAGGAAGAAGCGAGGAGGAGCGTCATCTCAAGCGACCCATCTCGTTCTAGCTGGGTTCGGTCGTCATCTTGCTGGAGCGCTCGTCTCGAAGAAGCCTGTCTGGTCTGGTCGGCGTCCTCCTCATCCTCCTCCGCCTCCTCTTCCGCGCGATCGCAAGCTTGGGCGATCACCTCGTCTCACCTCGGCTAGGTTCGGTTGCGCCGCACCAGTCCTTCGGAGACCGGAGCTCCCGGAAGGAGGGAACGTCCAGTCGCACGTTCGCGGCCAGTAAGCCAGCCAGCCTGGTCCTCAGCCCAACTATCCTCTTGGCTGGAGGTCCAAATAAAGACCTTTCGGTCCAATTCTTGGGTGTGCGTGCGTGTGTGTGTGTGTGTGGTTGTGTGTGTGTGTGTGTGTTTGTTCTCGTGGCCGTCTACTAAGTAGAAAACTGTTTAAGTGCCTGTGCTGTATATATTTGCATTGCATTCTCAATAGTCGGTTTAGTTCTGCTTCTTATGTGCTTCCCTAATTCCCCCCCCCCCCCCATTATTGTTGAATAAATACCCCGATTGTTGAATGTATCAGCTCGTTTTGTGTTCTTTCATTGGTTCGACATGACGCGTGATTGAGAATTAGTTAAAGCTGTTACGGCCCTAAGGGGACATTTGGACCGACGGTTCTTGGCGATTCAACCGCTCGGAATCGCACACGGAACGAGCACGCTAAGCGGCTCGTTTTCGTACGAGTTCCGTCGAGGGTGAAATTCCCCGGTAGTTGGACTACGTGGGTATTTAGGTAAATTGAAATTGGCAATCGACCCTACCCCACGTGGTCTATCCATTGGCGAATTTCGGTCCGATAGAGGACCCGTCGACTCCGGACTTATCCGGGGCGACGATCTGAATTCCAGGCGATCGGTCGAGCCGACTTGCGGCTCCATCCAGCGGTCGTGCCTGTGGCCGACGTCCCGGCCCCGCAACAATATTGGGCCCAATATATATTTGAAATATCGTGCTATATATCGTTTTTAGCCCTCTTCAATGGTGGAGAATCACTGTAAAAATTAAATAATTTTCGTATCCAGATCCGGATTCAAATCGTCACCAAAAGCGAATCAATTCTTCCTCGTCACACACCCAACGTGTCCACCAAGCTTCGTCCGAATCCGTCCACAAATTTTTGAGATATCGTGCTATATATTGTTTTTACCCAATCTCTCAATGGTGAAGAATCACTTAAATATTCTCGTAGTCAGATCCGGATCCGGATCTTCTCCAAAATCTAAACAGTTCGTCCTTGTTAGAACACCAAAACTGCCCATCAAATTTCATCCGGATCTGTCCACAACTCTTTGAGATCCTGCATACAAACAAACAGACAAACAAGCCGGTAGGCGGACATGGGTAGTCGACTACCCAATAGAACCTGACGCGATGGGCCCGTTCGATGGGAATGACCTGAGGATGAAGCACAAGAAAATTCATGATTCTAGCTTCAAGGGTTAATGCTGCAGATTGTTTTTTTCGTTAAAATACCCCCACATTTAGAGGTTTTTCGGCCGTTGCTAGGCAACGGAGGGGTCCATAGCAACGGTTCTTTCTCACACATAACTAGGACATACCATGAACCTACCATACCAGTTTCATGTATATATAACGAACTTCGTTTTTTTTATTGTTTTCGACCAGCGTTCATTCAAAGTCTATCTTCTCCGACAGTTTCATAGGATCCGGCTGGAAATTTTTGACAATATGGCTGAATGTACTGCCACAGTCGCGCGGGGCCCGATTTTTGATTTTCGAAAAAATAAATATTTTATGATTTTTCAAAAATTTCAAAGTCCCGTTGCTAGGCAACGGTGGTGTCCATAGCAACGCTTCTCATTTGCACACAACTAGGTCATGGTATGAACCTACCAACCAAGTTTCATCGAAATCGCCATTGTATTAACGGAGCACTGGACCGAACAGTGGGACAGACAGACAGACAGACAAACATATCGACGGAAAAAGTTATAATAAGGGTAAACAAATTTCAAAAAATTTTTTTTGAAAAATGTTTTTTTTTCGACTAGATCGACTACCCAACAGACGGAGAGGAGTGAAAACATAACCTCCTTCACCTTCAGTGGTGGAGGTAATAACCACCAAACATGTCCTGCTTTCGGTACCAGGAATTACGAGCTCCTCGCAAGGAAAATCAGTACAATGATGTGCTTCTAATCCAGAAGAACCTTCAAAAGTTTCATTCACATCTGGAATTCTAGATTCAGGGCTGGATATTTTATTCTGACCGACCGTTCATTAATTCATTCATTCATTTGGATGCAACTCTTGAATATACAGTCATCTGATCAATGTGGACTTATTTGAAATGGAGTATTATCGACATTGTGCATATTCAGGGAACTGTAAAGTGTGGTAGTTTATAGTTGTGTGCATGTAAGTCGCTTGATGTCTTTGTTTAAAGCATAAAAATGTAGGCCTCCATAGTTTGACGGTTTACACAGTGGACCAGTTGTATTTGTTGCTTCCTATGGTCAGAAGTCATATAGTCAAATAGAAAGCAAGTTTGGCAGCAATAATGTGATGTTACGGACTCTTCATGAATAATTTCAATTGCAGAAGTCATTCAGGTCGAGAGAACAATTTTATGCTTTGACTCGCACTTCCTGCTAACTCCTCTTGTACTCAACTCGACTAGTATAGATACTCAACTACCATCGGGAGTTATGTATGCTTCGAGGTGTGACACCACATTCCACTTCATCAGAATGGCAGTTTCTTCGCTAATTGTGACCCCGTCGGAGATGAAGTTCAACATAGACAGCTCGCTGACAAACGCATTGAAAACGGTCAAGAAATGAGGCAGGAATTCTCACTGAGCAATTCAAATGTCAAGTTTTGTTTTGCCATCCACAGGAACCGCGTTTGAAGATAATATCCTCAGGACCACAGTACCGTTACAACTATACGGAAGTTAGATGGATCTCAGGAGGAGGACATATCAATGGATCATCAACACAATTGTAAGTTTTTTTTTTTTTGTTTGTACCTTAAAGGTCCAGAGAATCAGAAAATCATGTTTGGGTTTAATGAATCGATATAACTTCACTTAGCACTTGTTCGTTGTTCTTTTCTTGAATGGAAGATTTAATGTTATTTGGTGGCCTTTTACACTCGATGGCCCCGTCCCTCCAGCACCTTCTACATAATGATATTGACTATCGTCGTAATCTGGGGATTCTTGATCAAACAATTATTCGACAAATTCACCTTCTGACGTGTCTGAAGTGAGTGAGTTGTGCACCGCGTTATCCTTTGTGTGCTGACGATCTTTCCCTCGGTGACATCATGGCAGTTTACCTGTAATTTTTAGGGGCGGTACCTGACGGGTTTGCTTTTTTAACCGCAGCTCCTCAAAAATTATTACAATTAAAAAAAACATGTTCAGTTCTTTGTTTGTTTATTACTTTAAAATAAATACCGTACTACAATCACAGCAACATTTTTATATATATATATATTTTTTTCTAATTATGAAGTCCTTTAATTCTCAGTCTAATATTTGATATATTTAATCCTTGCATACTGGATATGCGTGTTCTCATCTACATCAAGGACAGCAGTTGGACCCCATGTAACCATATGCATCCTATAAACCTACAATTTATATTCCTAGTTCAATCCTTGTCATTCTGGGAAAGCTTCTCGTGACCTGTGATGAAATTTTCATCAGATTTATTTTGATCTCATGACGAATCATTTTGGAAATTTGCTTAAGGGATATTGACCTGTTCTATCACCTTCTTACAGAATTATGAACAGGAAGTTGATGTAAGTATTTTCATTACTCTCTTTTCTCATTTTACTGAGAGATTAAATGTTACTTTGATTGTGCGCCCAATGGACACTCGCAATGACTGTACTTTACTTTGTGCTTTCAGTGCTGCACGTACGAGTGTGAGGTACGTACTCGCGCCGGCTGTCGTTATACGAAGCATGCAGCTATTTTGGGTATCACTGGGTGATGCATTGGTAGATTATTGTGTTCACTGGTTGATATTCTGCAATTACGTTTCCCACGCTTTGCCGAGTGCTAGGATAAAGAGGAACACGTGTTGTCTCCGCAGGCTCCCGTGGCATTCGTGGGTCCGTGGGAGAACCAGGCTCGCCGGTATAAATCAGATTCCACTCTCTAATGTACAGCTGTTCTCGATACACTTCTGTTTTATTTGCATTCTTGTGCTCATTCTACTTTTCCTCATTAACTGGCAGGGATCACATGGAAGAAGAGGGTCCTCAGGAAAGCCAGGACCAGATGGACCGGCGGTATGTAACATGTACATGTATATCCCCAAGAGCATACTTTTCCGACAGTTTGTACTAAAAATATGCACACCATTGATTAAGAACTATTATAAAAGCGATGAAGCGTGATCTCCTTGTTTTCACTTAATTGTGTCTTTCTCTGCTTTGCAGGGATCACCTGGTTATGTGGGCACCCGGACATCCTGGAGAAAAGGTAGTCCATCGATCATCGACAGATCTCTATATTGAAACTTATATGACCAAATCCCACCAAGCCAGAGATATCGATGCTCAATATGCATCTCACTCGCATGTGAACTTGCTTTTCATGGAATCATGAACCTTCCTTAAAATTGAAGGCTTAAATGGTAAAAGCAACACAGCGTGCCTTTCGGGCTTGTATATAGGTAGGCGCACCATCGTGAGATGACGAGACGGTTTCTAAATATGCGCTCGAGTGGAAATTCCATCGTAAACAGCGAGTGTGTTATTTGGAACAATCCTGTACATTGTTTTGCGGTTAACATTGACATTTTTTTTTGTCTGTTCTCTTTAGGGAAACCGCGGAGTGGGAGGAGAAAAGGTATACATAATGCATCAACATGAGGTGTTGTATAATGGTGAACACGTCCGAATAAATAATCGATGATCCTTCGGTAGAGGTAATGAGACGTACTTTCTACTAAATATAACTATTTATGTTTCATCCAAACATGGCGAATTGAGGATTCTCCCGGATTGCTCACCCAGAAGTGTGTTTCCACAAGGCCTTGTGAGACTTGGCAGAATCGCATAGTGCTGACCTAGACCAATCTTGGCCCTGTGCTTTACTCGCTACCTAAAAAACAACGGCGGGACGTCTGATGCCTCAAGAATGTCAAACCGTTTATTACCGCCTCGAACGTTACAGTTTGGTTGTTTGGTTATTCGCTCTGCCTTCTTGTGTTCTTATCATTGTGCAAGGAGATTATTTGTTGCTGCTCTTTGTGGTTAATTTTAAGAACCAGGCAATCACTTTATGCTGATGATGGTCTCCCTTTCATTTGACGAAAATGCTTACTTGTATAAATTCCTTTTGGTAAAAGATTGCTCCTGTTTCCACAGGGTCACAGAGGGCACGATGGCCAGAAGGTAAGGCAAACTTGAACTCTGTTTTGATTATTTCAGAAAGTGGCATTGTTGCGTGCGTGTGTGTGTGTGTGTGTGTGTGTGTGTGTGTGTGTGTGTGTGTGTGTGTGTGTGTGTGTGTGTGTGTGTGTGTGTTATTTCATGAAAAATGCAGATGGCTTCTAGAAATGATTCAGCTCCTTCGTTGGAATTACATTTGCTTACTTATGAAGGGCAGATGTGAATTGGCCTTGCAGACATTGACTCATTCTTTTCCATTTACATCATGTGACTTTTTGTTGTTTTTTTTCTCCTGTCATCACCGCTGACCGTGGACCACCTTAGTTTTGAAACATCTGCGTAGTTTCGAATCGCAAACTCATTGTTTGCTTCATCCCACGTCCAACAGAGCTGCTCATTGCAATAAATAAGATTGCGCCAGATAAGTAGCAAGACGGAGAGAATTTGAGAATGACCATTGCATGAATGGTTATTTTTCACAGCCGCGGCTTGTTGGAATTTCCTCATTCTTCTGCATTTAGAGTACTATGGATAGCACAACCTGGAGGAAGAACACGGTACAATTCCTCATCGCAAAATCACCGGTACAATGAAGACAACACGGCACCTCACTTCATGGGGCAACCATAGTGGTGCAAAGTCATGCAAGCTGTCTTCAATCAATTTGGTTTCTGACACGGTGCTTTTCTTTTAGGAACTAGAGCAGCACTTTGGTAGAGCACTTCCTCCGCCAGGTTGACAGTTTACGTTTTGTATCCCACCGATAGTCGGATTTGGATACGGACCTGAACCAAAATCGAATCGGCTTGTTCTTGTTACCTAACCAACTCATCCACTAAGTTTTGTCATAACTCGTCCACAACTTTGTGCGACGTCGTGCTATATATTGTTTTAGGCCCGATCTCTCAATAATGAAGAATCACCGAAAACTTTTAGTATCTGCATCCTGATCTTCATCAAAATTGAATCGATTCGACCTCGTCAAACACGAAACCTGTCCAGCAAGTTTCTTCCAAATCCGTCCATAACTTTTTGAGATATCCTGCTCACAGACAATCAAACAAACAAACATTAAGAGTTCTGATTTGACTTGGTGTGTTTGCTGTTCAGTAATAGAAAGGAAGTTTCGTTTTTGGCTCTTGGGACTGAGCGACGAGACTTGGGACTGAATTTTCAGCTTCTGTATGCATACACGTTTTAACACCAAAATTGCCACGAACTTGTGCACCGATATGTTTACTGCAGAAACAAACACTTGTTGATGTCCATGTTGTCTTTGTTTTAGGGAGAAAAGGCATGCCTGGAAGGGATGGAGAGGATGGGATAAAGGTGAGGAAGTTAATTACTCCCTCTCATTCACCAACACTCGGAGCCCACACTTTGAGGGGTGGTTGGACAATTCCTCCACAAGCTTGTGAAGGTCAAATTATGTGTTTCTATGAAGAATGTTAGAGCTTTGTTCACTTTGCTAATTTAAATGGCCACCAACTGTGTCACCTTCCCAAAACGAAATGAGTTCATAATCATTCAATCTCATTGTTATGTTATTTGTACGTGTGCCATCCACTAACTGACTAACACGACAATCTGAAATGACTTTGGACCTCACAGAAAGTTCATAAGAACTTCTCAGCTCTCCCCATTGTTGATATAAATTATTTTTTATAATTCTTATTTTCTGATCTTCTCATTAATTTTAGAAGTCGCCTTAAAAAGGGTGATTATTATTAAGAATGTGCATTTCTGGGTTGGCAATGTATTCTAATGCTCTCTCGTATTCATAATCCTCCAGTAACCACAACCTCACCTGCTGGTAACGGCCTAAGATCTAACTAACCGAGTAATCATCACTATTTGTGTTGTCACAAGAGACATTATTTGCTTCATGTGCCACCACGAGTGATTTGTGATGTTCCTTTATTTGTAACACGTGCTTTGTTTGTGTGATGCAGGGTCAGCCAGGAATGCCAGGAATGACGGGATGTGCTGGAGATGCGGGAGCTAATGTACGTCGCAACGGCTTCCGAAGGGTTATTTAATGGACAAGTTTATGGCAAAGACATAATTCCACATTATGTATCTGGGCAATTGTCAATATGTTACAAAACCACCTTGGGTTTTGCATCGAAAAATCCTGTTTCTTCGACTTCCCCTAAACATCCCCTTTTTTAAGTTGCCCGTACTGACCCAATGAATCACCATAAAAATCTCCATTTTGCAAGTTTGTGTCACAGGATGTTTGTGTTCATGGTTTGTGCAAGTTGGCTTTGATTGCACGTGTTTTCATTTCCTCTGTATCTGCTCTCATGCTAATAGTGTTATATTTTCTCTGGCTCTTTCTTTCTTAAAGAGCTGCTTGTCATAATCAACGAAGTCGTTCACATCTTAACGTGTTCGGTGTAACTTACGAGTATCTGCGGACATTATCCTGGAGACTGCCTGTTGTGAAGATGATAAATTGGGAAGCGCAAGATGCCTCGGTCACACTTGATGAAAAGTGAGATAAATCACCGTGTTTTTTGGCAGTTTGTCATCAAAGTGAAAATTGACGGTGAATCCCTGCACTCACTCAAATTCTAAAACTTCAGTCTTTTTTTGTTTTTTTTGTTTTTGGGGTTAGATCGAGAAAACATGTTGATCGAACTCCTCGCAAATGGTGATGATAATGGCTGGTTGCAATTGATGAAACCAGTATATACCAAAATAAGTTTCAGGCTATTGCTGTAATGCAAGAGAGGATGATGCTTTAGTAATCAAATTTCTAGAAAGTGTGTGGAAGCCAGAAAAGAAGATCGCATTCGAGCTTGGAGCTTAATTTATTTTCTAATTTATCTATGTTATTGTCTTCCTGACTTACCACCACCGTACAGGGCATGCCGGGAGACCCAGGACCCAAGGGTGACTCTGGCCCTTATGGCAATAAGGGTGAAAGGTGAGTCACTCTACGTTCTAAATGCGCAACGGCTTAAGTTTCATCACAATTATTGAATCCTTTCTGTTTGCATGGATGATCAATCTGGGAGGACTTCCTCTTCAACCACACTGGACGTAGCAAAACAAATTGCACCTCGTACTCGCTGATGGCTTCATCGTTTTCTCCACTTGTTCATTCTAGGGGATAATGGGCTGTCAGGTTGCTGGGATATCCTGGACCACTGGAAAGCCTGGAAAAAGGGTGAGAGGGACAATTTACTTTTTCTTGATTTATTGTTTGTTTATCTGGCTGGTGATGTTCCAAATGCATTGTATTTATGCAACACAATTGTGGTATGTTTCTCGTGGAATGTGCTGTGACCTATTTTATTACTTACAGCAATTTGATGCCCTCAGAGGAGCTTGAATACATGTCACCTGAGCATGATAAGGATATTAGGAGAACATTTGCATCCTTAGAAAAACAAAACAAGCAAGGTCATGATGATGTTTGCGGACAATAGACAATTCAACACAGTATATCAATTTCTTATGGGCACTTTTCATTTGAAGTATAGTCTCAAAGTGCTTAATAATATGGGGTTTGAAACTGAGATCTCAGTATATTGGGTAAGTGCTCACATGGGAATGACAAACAGGCCAATCCAAAGCTGCTCATTTAAAAAGCATATGAACAGCATGGTGCACAGGTAGCACACTTACCCTTATGTATGTATGTGTATACATATAATACATGTACATGTATATATTGTTGCGGTTCTGGAAACTGCATCACTCCAACACCAATAGCAGCCAACATACAGTGGTCCCCAGTCAGTTATTTCATTAATGTACGTTCAGATAGTCCCTTCCTTCTTGTCTAGTGGTCGAACGGGACAGTGCTTTGTGTAAATCTCATAGCTCGGTCTGAATAAATCTCTGAACCTCATTCGTATTTTTCCCTCGTCCTGAGTTAAATCCAAGCAAGGGGTCCCGTGTAGGCCAGCCGGCGCTACGCTCGGACACCCATCTGTAAAAAAACGCAGAGAAATAGGAATAGAACACCAACCGCCCATGCTGCATGGAACACGTGCCGCACGGCGACAACCCCCACCCACTGTTCAGGCAATCAGAGGCATAACCAACATACAGTATGCATGCGGCGCATTCTTCTTCAATCCACTTATATCTTTGCTCTTTCCTTCAATTAATGGCGCGGATCGGGTTGGCACCGTGCACCCCACCGCCTCTGATAACCGCGAACACGATGCTCGATGACGGGCGGACCCCGCGCTGACCACGTGTACAATGGCGGACTCGCGCGCAGCCCTGATACTTCATCATCGTACAGAACGGGGCACGAATAACGCACATCTTTGGTCGGGTCTGCGCATGGGGTTACAATAACGTCTTACCGTCAATCTTCGCTCACCAAAATGACCACAAATGTCTCCCGCGGATGGCAGACATCCTCCCGCACCTCTGCCTCGATGTAGCTGCTACCAGGCAGAGGCATGCTGTGTGGCCGGATCTCTTGGCCGCGTGGCGCACCACGGAGCAGGCACATTGACCAGGCCAACCGCGGTCGCCGCGGGCACGGCACGGCGATTCATATCATGGGGTTCGGAGTGAACGATTCCGCAGCTTGGAACCATCTTGCCGGAAGTGGAGTGGAGCCACTTCCGGTCATCACGGCTGGCCGCGCCAGTGGCCGGGCCAATCAGAGCACTCGATTCAGGTGACGACACCGCTTTGGGGTGGCGTCTCCACCCTGCACCACGGGATTTATAAAAAGCGGATCGCGCAAGCCGTCCGTCCTCTCTCCTCTCTCACGCGCTGGATCTCCAACGCGCCTTCTCCACCCACCTTTCTTCACCTCCTCGTCGCTGACTCCCCCACCTATCTGATCCTGTCTGCTACTCCGCCCACTTGCTTCGGACTCAGTCTCTTTCCACCCACTGGCTTCTGACTCCACCCAAGTCCCTCCCTTCATGCCTGATGGTCGCGTCTCGTTCTCTGGACCGACGCTAGCTGCACACCCAAGAAGCAAGGGATGACGTGCCAGCTGTCAGGGAGGTATTAACCAGCGAGCATCCCCCCCAAAACGTAACTGTGTCGCGGTCGGGCAATCGTGCAAGGTATTGAGAACCGTTTGCCTCATCTCTCCTTTTTCTCTCATTAACCTTCTTCATTGTGTGTGTGTGTGTGTGTGTGTGTGTGTGTGGAGATTGGGCCTGTCTTCACTTAAGTTAAGATTGTAGAATAATTATATCGGGATAACTCTGCTCTGTGTCTGCTTTTTAAAGTTGCTTGATTATTGCCCGCACCTTTCACATTTCCTCTATCTCTGCTTACATACAACAATAAAATCTATTTCACTGTGCCACATATCTTTCCTCGCCTACCTGTTAATAAGTCCCTTTGTAGAATGTTCCAGCTCGTTTTATCTTTTCTTTCTTTGATCCAGCATGGTCCGTGTCCTAACATATCCGGGACTTTATTCCAAACGATCCGTTCTTTTAGCTTAGCCGGTACGTTCTTGGCAGTGTCGCTCGACTGCATCTGATCGGTAAAGTGATCCGGTTCGGACGAGGCGTATCGAGGGCGTGTTCCTGGTAATTAGATCAACGTGATTATTTTTTAGGTTAGCGATAACCTAGACGGAGACCCTAAGTCACGTGGTTGAGTTATTGGCGTTCACGGTCGGTTAGCAACCCGCCGCGTCACGAAATTATCCGTGTGCGACGGCCTGCAATTCCGGGGAGTCTCGTGGAACTCGGGATAGCTTCCCCACTGGTGGTCTTCTCACCGACCCCCGGCCCGTAACTATATAAATAGAGGAGAGAGAGAGAGAGAGAGAGAGAGAGAGAGAGAGAGAGAGAGAGAGAGAGAGAGGAGAGAGAGAGAGAGAGAGAGAGAGAGAGAAGAGAGAGAGAGAATTGATGTGAGACTGGGAGCCAAGCACATAACAAAGAGCAGTACTCCATTGAGTTGCGGGTAAAAGGTGCATGGTTTTCTGGTGATAGTGACAGAAGTTGTGGTGGTAAAACGTGGGAATAATTGTGTTGTTCTCAGAAGGAAAGATATTTAGAGTTGATGCCTTTTATCACTATTGGTTCAAATAATTGGCCAGTATTGCTGACCCTCGAGACTCATGAACGAAGTTTGGTTCAAATGTTGAAACAAACCTCCATAACAGGAAATTAGGATGTCATAAAATGAACCTCATTGGCATTCACGATGCCCCATTTTATTTATTTTTCGAGAATTGTGAGATTTTTAATGGACAGGCTGAGTTATGAAGGACGTCCCAGGTATTGCTTTTAATCTATGTGTCAGGTGTGCACACAGTACTTGCTTTCGAAATGACCCTTTTCACCCTTTCCTTTTTTCATTCAGGGCGATCCTGGGCTTGACGGCAAGGATGGGGCGAAAGGAGATCGAGGAGATGATGTGTGTAACACTCACTGGTGACATTTTTGGGCATTTTCATTGAGGATTTCTATTTTTAACATTCTTGTGTCATTTTGCAGGGAGATATTGGACCAGGTGGCATAGCAGGAATTAAGGTAAGAGATGACGACCCGGGGATCCTGACGTGGGTTATGTGCAATGAAATGTTAAAGTATGTAACAAAATGCATTTTAAATATTTTATATAGTCAGGTTGGAAAACAGACAAGCAGAAGAAAAACAGTGAAATGGGCTACATGCAATAAAATGCAAATAAATGAATGTAAAAGTATGATTATGGTATACTGAATTACATCACTGTACTTTAATCATTGTCGTGCATATTTAGGAGTTTTTTTTAAAAGTGATTACTATTGTAACGCTATGACTTATCAGTGCCATTTAGATGAGGCAGACCTTATCGTGTTCTCAATCCATCGGATCACACACGGCACGCCGTTTCTGTGAACAGATCGAGCTTTATTGGTAGCTCACGCAAAGCACACCGAGCTCGTGGCAATCACAGAGCGAAGAGAAGGAAGATCATGTATGCGACAAAAGCACAGCAGAGCATGCGTGGGACGGCGGCAGGTGACGTCCCGTCCTAAACAATAAACCAACAACCAATACTGGCGCAGCCACTTTCTGTCCTTGAAGAAAAACTTCACTTTGCCAACTAACATTTCTCGTTACGAGTACAAGTCAACAGCACATAATATATCTATCAGGATGTGGAAGAAATGTAAATTATTGGGAATAAACACCAGCAAAATTCAATCAAACATTAAATAATACTGCATTGCTGGGATATCACAAAAAATAATAATAATGAAAACCAGAACACTATTTGTACATGTGCCTAAAGGTAGTCGACCGACGGTGCCAGGTTAAGAGCGAAAAGGC
>CM068959.1:6667933-6683177 GCA_035128595.1 Eptatretus atami | reverse complement strand
TGGCCGACGTCCCGGCCCCGCAACAATATTGGGCCCAATATATATTTGAAATATCGTGCTATATATCGTTTTTAGCCCTCTCTCAATGGTGGAGAATCACTGTAAAAATTAAATAATTTTCGTATCCAGATCCGGATTCAAATCGTCACCAAAAGCGAATCAATTCTTCCTCGTCACACACCCAACGTGTCCACCAAGCTTCGTCCGAATCCGTCCACAAATTTTTGAGATATCGTGCTATATATTGTTTTTACCCAATCTCTCAATGGTGAAGAATCACTTAAATATTCTCGTAGTCAGATCCGGATCCGGATCTTCTCCAAAATCTAAACAGTTCGTCCTTGTTAGACACCAAAACTGCCCATCAAATTTCATCCGGATCTGTCCACAACTCTTTGAGATCCTGCATACAAACAAACAGACAAACAAGCCGGTAGGCGGACATGGGTAGTCGACTACCCAATAGAACCTGACGCGATGGGCCCGTTCGATGGGAATGACCTGAGGATGAAGCACAAGAAAATTCATGATTCTAGCTTCAAGGGTTAATGCTGCAGATTGTTTTTTCGTTAAAATACCCCACATTTAGAGGTTTTTCGGCCGTTGCTAGGCAACGGAGGGTCCATAGCAACGGTTCTTTCTCACACATAACTAGGACATACCATGAACCACCATACCAGTTTCATGTATATCTGAGTCTGAGATATAACGAACTTCGTTTTTTTATTGTTTTCGACCAGCGTTCATTCAAAGTCTATCTTCTCCGACAGTTTTCATAGGATCCGGCTGGAAATTTTTGACAATATGGCTGAATGTACTGCCCACAGTCGCGCGGGCCCGATTTTTGATTTTCGAAAAAATAAATATTTTATGATTTTCAAAAATTTCAAAGTCCCGTTGCTAGGCAACGGTGGTGTCCATAGCAACTTCTCATTTGCACACAACTAGGTCATGGTATGAACCTACCAACCAAGTTTCATCGAAATCGCCATTGTATTAACGGAGCACTGGACCGAACAGTGGGACAGACAGACAGACAGACAAACATATCGACGGAAAAAGTTATAATAAGGTAGAACAAATTTCAAAAAATTTTTTTTTTGAAAATGTTTTTTTTTTTTTTTTTTCGACTAGATCGACTACCCAACAGACGGAGAGGAGTGAAAACATAACCTCCTTCACCTTCAGTGGTGGAGGTAATAACCACCAAACATGTCCTGCTTTCGGTACCAGGAATTACGAGCTCCTCGCAAGGAAAATCAGTACAATGATGTGCTTCTAATCCAGAAGAACCTTCAAAAGTTTCATTCACATCTGGAATTCTAGATTCAGGGCTGGATATTTTCATTCTGACCGACCGTTCATTAATTCATTCATTCATTTGGATGCAACTCTTGGAATATACAGTCATCTGATCAATGTGGACTTATTTGAAATGGAGTATTATCGACATTGTGCATATTCAGGGAACTGTAAAGTGTGGTAGTTTATAGTTGTGTGCATGTAAGTCGCTTGATTGTCTTTGTTTAAAGCATAAAAATGTAGGCCTCCATAGTTTGACGGGTTTACACAGTGGACCAGTTGTATTTGTTGCTTCCTATGGTCAGATAGGTCATATAGTCAAATAGAAAGCAAGTTTGGCAGCAATAATGTGATGTTACGGACTCTTCATGAATAATTTCAATTGCAGAAGTCATTCAGGTCGAGAGAACAATTTTATGCTTTGACTCGCACTTCCTGCTAACTCCTCTTGTACTCAACTCGACTAGTATAGATACTCAACTACCATCGGGAGTTATGTATGCTTCGAGGTGTGACACCACATTCCACTTCATCAGAATGGCAGTTTCTTCGCTAATTGTGACCCCGTCGGAGATGAAGTTCAACATAGACAGCTCGCTGACAAACGCATTGAAAACGGTCAAGAAATGAGGCAGGAATTCTCACTGAGCAATTCAAATGTCAAGTTTTGTTTTGCCATCCACAGGAACCGCGTTTGAAGATAATATCCTCAGGACCACAGTACCGTTACAACTATACGGGAAGTTATGATGGATCTCAGGAGGAGGACATTATCAATGGGATCATCAACACAATTGTAAGTTTTTTTTTTTTTCTGTTTGTACCTTAAAGGTCCAGAGAATCAGAAAATCATGTTTGGGTTTAATGAATCGATATAACTTCACTTAGCACTTGTTCGTTGTTCTTTTCTTGAATGGAAGATTTTAATGTTATTTGGTGGCCTTTTACACTCGATTGGCCCCGTCCCTCCAGCACCTTCTAGATAATGATATTGACTATCGTCGTAATCTGGGGATTCTTGATCAAACAATTATTCGACAAATTCACCTTCTGACGTGTCTGAAGTGAGTGAGTTGTGCACCCGTTATCCTTTGTGTGCTGACGATCTTTCCCTCGGTGACATCATGGCAGTTTACCTGTAATTTTTAGGGGCGGTACCTGACGGGTTTGCTTTTTTAACCGCAGCTCCTCAAAAATTATTACAATTAAAAAAACATGTTCAGTTCTTTGTTTGTTTATTACTTTAAAATAAATACCGTACTACAATCACAGCAACATTTTTATATATATATATTTTTTTTCTAATCATGAAGTCCTTTAATTCTCAGTCTAATATTTGATATATTTAATTCCTTGCATACTGGATATGCGTGTTTCTCATCTACATCAAGGACAGCTGTTGGACCCCATGTAACCATATGCATCCTATAAACCTACAATTTATATTCCTAGTTCAATCCTTGTCATTCTGGGGAAAGCTTCTCGTGACCTGTGATGAAATTTTCATCAGATTTATTTCTGATCTCATGACGAATCATTTTGGAAATTTGCTTAAGGGATATTGACCTGTTCCTATCACCTTCTTACAGAATTATGAACAGGAAGTTGATGTAAGTATTTTCATTACTCTCTTTTCTCATTTTGATTTTACTGAGAGATTAAATGTTACTTTGATTGTGCGCCCAATGGACACTCGCAATGACTGTACTTTACTTTGTGCTTTCAGTGCTGCACGTACGAGTGTGAGGTACGTACTCGCGCCTGCTGTCGTTATACGAAGCATGCAGCTATTTTGGGTATCACTGGGTGATGCATTGGTAGATTATTGTGTTCACTGGTTGATATTCTGCAATTACGTTTCCCACGCTTTGCCGAGTGCTAGGATAAAGAGGAACACGTGTTGTCTCCGCAGGCTCCCCGTGGCATTCGTGGGTCCGTGGGAGAACCAGGCTCGCCGGTATAAATCAGATTCCACTCTCTAATGTACAGCTGTTTCTCGATACACTTCTGTTTTATTTGCATTCTTGTGCTCATTCTACTTTTCCTCATTAACTGGCAGGGATCACATGGAAGAAGAGGGTCCTCAGGAAAGCCAGGACCAGATGGACCGGCGGTATGTAACATGTACATGTATATCCCCAAGAGCATACTTTTCCGACAGTTTGTACTAAAAATATGCACACCATTGATTAAGAACTATTATAAAAGCGATGAAGCGTGATCTCCTTGTTTTCACTTTAATTGTGTGCTTTCTCTGCTTTGCAGGGATCACCTGGTTATGTGGGACCACCCGGACATCCTGGAGAAAAGGTAGTCCATCGATCATCGACAGATCTCTGATATTGAAACTTATATGACCAAATCCCAACCAAGCCAGAGATATCGATGCTCAATATGCATCTCACTCGCATGTGAACTTGCTTTTCATGGAATCATGAACCTTCCCTTAAAATTGAAGGCTTAAATGGTAAAAGCAACACAGCGTGCCTTTCGGGCTTGTATATAGGTAGGCGCACCATCGTGAGATGACGAGACGGTTTCTAAATATGCGCTCGAGTGGAAATTCCATCGTAAACAGCGAGTGTGTTATTTGGAACAATCCTGTACATTGTTTTGCGGTTAACATTGACATTTTTTTTTGTCTGTTCTCTTTAGGGAAACCGCGGAGTGGGAGGAGAAAAGGTATACATAATGCATCACACATGAGGTGTTGTATAATGGTGAACACGTCCGAATAATAATCGATGATCCTTCGGTAGAGGTAATGAGACGTACTTTCTACTAAATATAACTCATTTATGTTTCATCCAAACATGGCGAATTGAGGATTCTCCCGGAATTGCTCACTCAGAAGTGTGTTTTCCACAAGGCCTTGTGAGACTTGGCAGAATCGCATAGTGCTGACCTAGACCAATCTTGGCCCTGTGCTTTACTCGCTACCTAAAAAACAACGGCGGGACGTCTGATTGCCTCAAGAATGTCAAACCGTTTAGTTACCGCCTCGAACGTTACAGTTTGGTTGTTTGGTTATTCGCTCTGCCTTCTTGTGTTCTTATCGTTGTGCAAGGAGATTATTTTGTTGCTGCTCTTTGTGGTTAATTTTAAGAACCAGGCAATCACTTTATGCTGATGATGGTCTCCCTTTCATTTGACGAAAATGCTTACTTGTATAAATTCCTTTTGGTAAAAGATTGCTCCTGTTTTCCACAGGGTCACAGAGGGCACGATGGCCAGAAGGTAAGGCAAACTTGAACTCTGTTTTGATTATTTCAGAAAGTGGCATTGTTGCGTGCGTGTGTGTGTGTGTGTGTGTGTGTGTGTGTGTGTGTTATTTCATGAAAAATGCAGATGGCTTCTAGAAATGATTCAGCTCCTTCGTTGGAATTACATTTGCTTACTTATGAAGGGCAGATGTGAATTTGGCCTTGCAGACATTGACTCATTCCTTTTCCATTTACATCATGTGACTTTTTGTTCGTTTTTTCTCCTGTCATCACCGCTGACTGTGGACCACCTTGGTTTTGAAACATCTGCGTAGTTTCGAATCGCAAACTCATTGTTTGCTTCATCCCACGTCCAACAGAGCTGCTCATTGCAATAAATAAGATTGCGCCAGATAAGTAGCAAGACGGAGAGAATTTGAGAATGACCATTGCATGAATGGTTATTTTTCACAGCCGCGGCTTGTTGGAATTTCCTCATTCTTCTGCATTTAGAGTACTATGGATAGCACAACCTGGAGGAAGAACACGGTACAATTCCTCATCGCAAAATCACCGGTACAATGAAGACAACACGGCACCTCACTTCATGGGGGCAACCATAGTGGTGCAAAGTCATGCAAGCTGTCTTCAATCAATTTGGTTTCTGACACGGTGCTTTTCTTTTAGGAACTAGAGCAGCACTTTGGTAGAGCACTTACCTCCGCCAGGTTGAACAGTTTACGTTTTGTATCCCACCGATAGGTCGGATTTGGATACGGACCTGAACCAAAATCGAATCGGCTTGTTCTTGTTACCTAACCAACTCATCCACTAAGTTTTGTCATAACTCGTCCACAACTTTGTGCGACGTCGTGCTATATATTGTTTTAGGCCCGATCTCTCAATAATGAAGAATCACCGAAAAACTTTTAGTATCTGCATCCTGATCTTCATCAAAATTGAATCGATTCGACCTCGTCAAACACGAAACCTGTCCAGCAAGTTTCTTCCAAATCCGTCCATAACTTTTTGAGATATCCTGCTCACAGACAATCAAACAAACAAACATTAAGAGTTCTGATTTGACTTGGTGTGTTTGCTGTTCAGTAATAGAAAGGAAGTTTCGTTTTTGGCTCTTGGGACTGAGCGACGAGACTTGGGACTGAATTTTCAGCTTCTGTATGCATACACGTTTTACACCAAAATTGCCAAGAACTTGTGCACACGATATGTTCACTGCAGAAACAAACACTTGTTGATGTCCATGTTGTCTTTGTTTTTAGGGAGGAAAAGGCATGCCTGGAAGGGATGGAGAGGATGGGATAAAGGTGAGGAAGTTAATTACTCCCTCTCATTCACCAACACTCGGAGCCCACACTTTGAGGGGTTGGTTGGACAATTCCTCCACAAGCTTGTGAAGGTCAAATTATGTGTTTCTATGAAGAATGTTAGAGCTTTGTTCACTTTGCTAATTTAAATGGCCACCAACTGTGTCACCTTCCCAAAACGAAATGAGTTCATAATCATTCAATCTCATTTTTATGTTATTTGTACGTGTGCCATCCACTAACTGACTAACACGACAATCTGAAATGACTTTGGACCTCACAGAAAGTTCATAAGAACTTCTCAGCTCTCCCCATTGTTGATATAAATTATTTTTTATAATTCTTATTTCTGATCTTCTCATTAATTTTTAGAAGTCGCCTTAAAAAGGGTGATTATTATTAAGAATGTGCATTTCTGGGAATGGCAGTGTATTCTAATGCTCTCTCGTATTCATAATCCTCCAGTAACCACAACCTCACCTGCTGGTAACGGCCTAAGATCTAACTAACCGAGTAATCATCACTATTTGTGATGTCACAAGAGACATTATTTGCTTCATGTGCCACCACGAGTGATTTGTGATGTTCCTTTATTTGTAACACGTGCTTTGTTTGTGTGATGCAGGGTCAGCCAGGAATGCCAGGAATGACGGGATGTGCTGGAGATGCGGGAGCTAATGTACGTCGCAACGGCTTCCGAAGGGGTTTATTTAATGGACAAGTTTATGGCAAAGACATAATTCCACATTATGTATCTGGGCAATTGTCAATATGTTACAAAACCACCTTGGGTTTGCATCGAAAAATCCTGTTTTTCGACTTCCCCTAAACATCCCCTTTTTTTAAGTTGCCCGTACTGACCCAATGAATCACCATAAAAATCTCCATTTTTGCAAGTTTGTGTCACAGGATGTTTGTGTTCATGGTTTGTGCAAGTTGGCTTTGATTGCACGTGTTTTCATTTCCTCTGTATCTGCTCTCATGCTAATAGTGTTATATTTTCTCATGGCTCTTTCTTTCTTAAAGAGCTGCTTGTCATAATCAACGAAGTCGTTCACATCTTAACGTGTTCGGTGTAACTTACGAGTATCTACGGACATTATCCTGGAGACTGCCTGTTGTGAAGATGATAAATTGGGAAGCGCAAGATGGCCTCGGTCACATCTTGATGAAAAGTGAGATAAATCACCGTGTTTTTTGGCAGTTTGTCATCAAAGTGAAAATTGACGGTGAATCCCTGCACTCACTCAAATTCTAAAACTTCAGTCTTTTTTGTTTTTTTTGTTTTTTGGGGTTAGATCGAGAAAACATGTTGAATCGAACTCCTCGCAAATGGTGATGATAATGGCTGGTTGCAATTGATGGAAACCAGTATATACCAAAATAAGTTTCAGGCTATTGCTGTAATGCAAGAGAGGATGATGCTTTAGTAATCAAATTTCTAGAAAGTGTGTGGAAGCCAGAAAAGAAGATCGCATTCGAGCTTGGAGCTTAATTTATATTTCTAATTTATCTATGTTGTTGTCTTCCTGACTTACCACCACCGTACAGGGCATGCCGGGAGACCCAGGACCCAAGGGTGACTCTGGCCCTTATGGCAATAAGGGTGACAAGGTGAGTCACTCTACGTTCTAAATGCGCAACGGCTTAAAGTTTCATCACAATTATTGAATCCTTTCTGTTTGCATGGATGATCAATCTGGGAGGACTTCCTCTTCAACCACACTGGACGTAGCAAAACAAATTGCACCTCGTACTCGCTGATGGCTTCATCGTTTTCTCCACTTGTTCATTCTAGGGGGATAATGGGCTGTCAGGTTTGCTGGGATATCCTGGACCCACTGGAAAGCCTGGAAAAAGGGTGAGAGGGACAATTTACTTTTTCTTGATTTATTGTTTGTTTATCTGGCTCGGTGATGTTCCAAATGCATTGTATTTATGCAACACAATTGTGGTATGTTTCTCGTGGAATGTGCTGTGACCTATTTTATTACTTACAGCAATTTGATGCCCTCAGAGGAGCTTGAATACATGTCACCTGAGCATGATAAGGATATTAGGAGACATTTGCATCCTTAGAAAAACAAAACAAGCAAGGTCATGATGATGTTTGCGGACAATAGACAATTCAACACAGTATATCAATTTCTTATGGGGCACTTTTCATTTGGAAGTATAGTCTCAAAGTGCTTAATAATATGGGGTTTGAAACTGAGATCTCAGTATATTGGGCTAAGTGCTCACATGGGAATGACAAACAGGCCAATCCAAAGCTGCTCATTTAAAAAGCATATGACAGCATGGTGCACAGGTAGCACACTTACCCTTATGTATGTATGTGTATACATATATATACATGTACATGTATATATTGTTGCGGTTCTGGAAACTGCATCACTCCAACACCAATAGCAGCCAACATACAGTGGTCCCCAGTCAGTTATTTCATTAATGTACGTTCAGATAGTCCCTTCCTTCTTGTCTAGTGGGTCGAACGGGACAGTGCTTTGTGTAAATCTCATAGCTCGGTCTGAATAAATCTCTGAACCTCATTCGTATTTTTCCCCTCGTCCTGAGTTAAATCCAAGCAAGGGGTCCCCGTGTAGGCCAGCCGGCGCTACGCTCGGACACCCATCTGTAAAAAAAACGCAGAAGAAATAGGAATAGAACACCAACCGCCCATGCTGCATGGAACACGTGCCGCACGGCGACAACCCCCACCCACTGTTCAGGCAATCAGAGGCATAACCAACATACAGTATGCATGCGGCGCATTCTTCTTCAATCCACTTATATCTTTGCTCTTTCCTTCAATTAATGGCGCGGATCGGGGTTGGCACCGTGCACCCCACCGCCTCTGATAACCGCGAACACGATGCTCGATGACGGGCGGACCCGCGCGCTGACCACGTGTACAATGGCGGACTCGCGCGCAGCCCGTGATACTTCATCATCGTACAGAACGGGGCACGAATAACGCACATCTTTGGTCGGGTCTGCGCATGGGGTTACAATAACGTCTTACCGTCAATCTTCGCTCACCAAAATGACCACAAATGTCTCCCGCGGATGGCAGACATCCTCCCGCACCTCTGCCTCGATGTAGCTGCTACCAGGCAGAGGCATGCTGTGTGGCCGGATCTCTTGGGCCGCGTGGCGCACCACGGAGCAGGCACATTGACCAGCGCCAACCGCGGGTCGCCGCGGGGCACGGCACGGCGATTCATATCATGGGGTTCGGAGTGAAACGATTCCGCAGCTTGGAACCATCTTGCCGGAAGTGGAGTGGAGCCACTTCCGGTCATCACGGCTGGGCCGCGCAGTGGCCGGGGCCAATCAGAGCACTCGATTCAGGTGACGACACCGCTTTGGGGTGGCGTCTCCACCCTGCACCACGGGGTTTATAAAAAGCGGATCGCGAAGCCGTCCGTCCTCTCTCTCTCTCTCACGCGCTGGATCTCCAACGCGCCTTCTCCACCCACCTTTCTTCACCTCCTCGTCGCTGACTCCACCCACCTATCTGATCCTGTCTGCTACTCCGCCCACTTGCTTCGGACTCAGTCTCTTTCCACCCACTGGCTTCTGACTCCACCCAAGTCCCTCCCTTCATGCCTGATGGTCGCGTCTCGTTCTCTGGACCGACGCTAGCTGCACACCCAAGAAGCAAGGGATGACGTGCCAGCTGTCAGGGAGGTATTAACCAGCGGAGCATCCCCCCCAAAACGTACTGGTGTCGCGGTCGGGCAATCGTGCAAGGTATTGAGAGACCGTTTGCCTCATCTCTCCTTTTTCTCTTCATTAACTCTTCTTCATTGTGTGTGTGTGTGTGTGTGTGTGTGTGTGTGTGTGAGATTGGGCCTGTCTTCACTTAAGTTAAGATTGTAGAATAATTATATCGGGATAACTCTGCTCTGTGTCTGCTTTTTAAAGTTGCTTGATTATTGCCCGCACCTTTCACATTTCTTCCTATCTCTGCTTACATACAACAATAAAATCTATTCACTGTGCCACATATCTTTCCTCGCCTACCTGTTAATAAGTCCCTTTGTAGAAATGTTCCCAGCTCGTTTTTATCTTTTCTTTCTTTGATCCAGCATGGTCCGTGTCCTAACATATCCGGGACTTTATTCCCAACGATCCGTTCCTTTTAGCTTAGCCGGTACGTTCTTGGCAGTGTCGCTCGACTGCATCTGATCCGGTAAAGTGATCCGGTTCGGACGAGGCGTATCGAGGGCGTGTCCCCTGGTAATTAGATCACGTGATTATTTTTTAGGTTAGCGGATAACCTAGACGGAGGACCCTAAGTCACGTGGTTGAGTTATTGGCGTTCACGGTCGGTTAGCAACCCGCCGCGTCACGAAATTATCCGTGTGCGACGGCCTGCAATTCCGGGGAGTCTCGTGGGAACTCGGGATAGCTTCCCCACTGGTGGTCTTCTCACCCGACCCCCGGCCCGTAACTATATATATATATATATATATAGAGAGAGAGAGAGAGAGAGAGAGAGAGAGAGAGAGAGAGAGAGAGAGAGAGAGAGAGAATTGATGTGAGACTGGGAGCCAAGCACATAACAAAGAGCAGTACTCCATTGAGTTGCGGGTAAAAGGTGCATTGGTTTTCTGGTGATAGTGACAGAAGTTGTGGTGGTAAAACGTGGGAATAATTGTGTTGTTCTCAGAAGGAAAGATATTTAGAGTTGATGCCTTTTATCACTATTGGTTCAAATAATTGGCCAGTATTGCTGAACCTCGAGACTCATGAACGAAGTTTGGTTCAAATGTTGAAACAAACCTCCATAACAGGAAATTAGGATGTCATAAAATGAACCTCATTGGCATTCACGATGCCCCCATTTTATTTATTTGTTCGAGAATTGTGAGATTTTTAATGGACAGGCTGAGTTATGAAGGACGTCCCAGGTATTGCTTTTAATCTATGTGTCAGGTGTGCACACAGTACTTGCTTTCGAAATGACCCTTTTCACCCTTTCCTTTTTTCATTCAGGGCGATCCTGGGCTTGACGGCAAGGATGGGGCGAAAGGAGATCGAGGAGATGATGTGTGTAACACTCACTGGTGACATTTTTGGGCATTTTCATTGAGGATTTCTATTTTGTAACATTTTCTTGTGTCGTTTTGCAGGGAGATATTGGACCAGGTGGCATAGCAGGAATTAAGGTAAGAGATGACGACCCGGGGATCCTGACGTGGGTTACTGTGCAATGAAAATGTTAAAGTATGTAACAAAATGCATTTTAAATATTTTATATAGTCAGGTTGGAAAACAGACAAGCAGAAGAAAAACAGTGAAATGGGCTACATGCAATAAAATGCAAATAAATGAATGTAAAAGTATGATTATGGTATACTGAATTACATCACTGTACTTTAATCATTGTCGTGCATATTTAGGAGTTTTTTTTTAAAAGTGATTACTATTGTAACGGCTATGACTTATCAGTGCCATTTAGATGAGGCAGACCTTATCGTGTTCTCAATCCATCGGATCACACACGGCACGCCGTTTCTGTGAACAGATCGAGCTTTATTGGTAGCTCACGCAAAGCACACCGAGCTCGTGGCAATCACAGAGCGAAGAGGAAGGAAGATCATGTATGCGACAAAAGCACAGCAGAGCATGCGTGGGACGGCGGCAGGTGACGTCCCGTCCTAAACAATAAACCAACAACCAATACTGGCGCAGCCACTTTCTGTCCTTGAAGAAAAACTTCACTTTGCCAACTAACATTTCTCGTTACCGAGTACAAGTCAACATGCACATAATATATCTATCAGGATGTGGAAGAAATGTAAATTATTGGGAATAAACACCAGCAAAATTCAATCAAACCATTAAATAATACTGCATTGCTGGGATATCACAAAAAATATAATAATGAAAACCAGAACACTATTTGTACATGTGCCTAAAGGTAGTCGACCGACGGTGCCAGGTTAAGAGGAAAGGCACCATCACTGGATAGACTGTCCTCAGGCTCCTGGGGATTATTCTTCCCCCGTTGACACGTATACAACCACTCATCCATCAAGAACGTAGTCATCCAAGTGTTTGGGGTGTGAACGTGGACGTCCTGCCCTCCTAATAGGAGGTGACACAGTTGCCGTGCTATCAACACCATGGCGTTGAATTTGGGAATCACAGGGATGATCAAGCATTGAGGGTAGCACAGCAGGAGGATTTGGAGGCAGAACACGTTCAGCTGGAGTTGAGAGAATGGGGAGGTATGTGAGGTGGATTGGGGGGAGCAATAAGTGGCCCCTCCATGTCACCTTCCTCACAGAGAGAATCATCACTGGAACCTCTGTACGGATGCAGGATGGTAGGTGTAGTCCACGTGGGTTCCATGTAACATTCAGATTGTAGTACACGATACCATGAGCATCGGAGTTGAGAGCCAGCAAACTTGCGGATGTCGCACCAGTTCCCATCCACAGACACAACCAGGTAATGATCCCGTGCTCGAGACTTGGA
Organism: Eptatretus atami; assembly: GCA_035128595.1. Taxonomy (NCBI): domain Eukaryota; kingdom Metazoa; phylum Chordata; class Myxini; order Myxiniformes; family Myxinidae; genus Eptatretus; species Eptatretus atami. The sequence continues at coordinate 6,670,852 of CM068959.1, read as the reverse complement.
TCCATCCGAGTGTAAATACACCAGGTCTCCAACTTGAACTGTCGGAGTAGCAGAATGTTTTGTTGATGGGGACTTCGACTTCTCGCACAAAGTATGGTTCCTGGAGCGTTGGGCATGCTGCTCTCAGATAAGATTCTGATCCAAGATTGGAATCTGGTGGTTAGTGAACTGGTCACGTTGTGTCCACATTTTCCATGCAGACATACCGCGAGATCTGATACGTGAATTTATTCAGGCACTAGCCATGGAAAGCTGACTAGGCGAAACTGGACCTCCTAATGGGTCTTGGAGTAGTAATTCAGCTTCTAATTCCTGAATGGCTTTCTCGGCGACAGGGTTTTTGTTGGAGTTTTTGGTGCAACCAAGCTCAAGGAAGATGTGGTGATCTTGCAGGAGCTTGTCATTAATGAGAGACTCGAATGTAGAGGCTTGTTCAGTCTGGATGACAGCCTGTGGCCCCGCCATCGGATGAAGTTCAATGATAAATCCGAGCAGACGTCATGAAGGGTGTCATGGCGTTTGTCATAAATGAGAGAGGAATGGGTGTTGGAAGTAATGCACTCACGCAAGACCAAGATCAGTTGACACTCACGCTTTAGGATATCTGCTGCAGAAGTCACACCAATTGTATCGGGAGGATCATCGGACGATTGAGGAATGGCTCGCGGATTGATTTTTCGCAGAGAAGCACACTGGGGGCAACTGGTAGTTACATGGTTGATGGACTTATCCATGTCAAGGGCAAAGAAGTGGCGATGCATCACTTGCTTAAGTTGGTGGCAAGATGAATATGGGTGATCAAGCTTGATGTGGAGAGCCGTGACAAGGCCGTCCAGGACCAGGCGAGGAATAACGATGCATTCACGGGAAGGTTGGATGGGGTCGTAATATCAGACAACCAATGACCTGTCTTTTGAGATGGTGGCTGAATTCAAATACCTTTTCACGTCTTTAATATTGGTCAGTTTTTTTTGATGGTCGGGAACCTTGTTTGAGATGGGCATATGTTCTGCGTAAATCTGCGCACTCAGACTATATAGGGTTAACCAGGCAGACTGGTTTGTAAACAGTAATTTGGAATGACCGGTGATGATGTCTTGGAGGAATGACGCATGATTCAGTTTTCTGTTCGCTCTACAAATGAGCAAATTTGGCAATGGGGATTGTCACAATCAAGGGCATTCCGGCTGGCGAAATCGGAGGGTATATTAGCGGAGCTCGTGAGATGGCTGATCGAGGCCCGGAACCGGCTGACCATCGACAAAAAGGTTGAGATGCGGGGACTTGCCGAAAACTCTCCTCTGCATAGCTTTTCAAATGCTTGTACGCATGGCTTACTATCGGTCAGTATGCAGGCTTTATGATTGGACTGAATGATGAATGGTCCAAAGCGTATTGTAGCCATTGTGATTGAGAGTGCTTCAATTTCGCAGGAAAGCCAGGTGACCTGGTGTCCTCGCAACTTGGTGCTAAAAAAAGCCCACAAGTCGTTGGGTCCCATTGCGAGTGACATACATCGTAGCTCCTATGCCATTTTTCTTCACTGAACCATCAGTGATAATCCACAAGTGGTATTCAGGGTGTAGAAGGATAATTGTTCTGTTTGAAGAAAGGCCTTTCTGGGCAGTGTGGAATGCTTTTATTAGGTCAGCTGTCCAAGCAATTTTATCTTGGGATAGGCGGCCAGCCACGGCGTTGTCTAATGGTGAGAGTGAGCTTGAACAGCCAGCGATAATTGCAAGCTGGGACTTTGCAAGCGCCAATTAATGATCGAAGGCCGGAGACCTTTTCTGGGGGGGGGGGGGTAACACATGGATAATGTGGAGATGCGATGGGGGCTGGCTGTTGTAGCGCCTTGATGCCAAACCCACCCTTGGATAGTAATGGAAGGTGGACCAATTACAGTCTTGGATGCTGACAGATTTAAGCAGTTGGCTTGGAGTGCGTCAAACAGTCGGCCAACATCAGCAACACTGCAGTACTCCATTGACTCTTTCGATGGAAGGATTTGATAAAAGGCATTAGTCAAGTCAGTCATGATAAAAGGCATTAGTCAAGTAATGTGCTTCCATCTCCCGATTTGTCGAAGAGTGGAATCGATGTTGGGCATCAAGGAAGGCTGGGGTTTGCTATATCGGCCAACATCAGCAAATGCTATGACCAGTCAGAACCCGCCATTAGACTTTTTCACCAAGAAAGATGGGTTGAGGTACTCAACGTTGACTCCTGCATCTTCCGGTTTAACGAAGACACCCATATCTTCTAGTTCATCAAACTTGCGTTGTAGTTCTCTGTGGTTGCTGTGAGAGTATAAAGGGAGGTGGCCCTTACGTTGAGGCGGCTGGACAGGACCCATGTTAACTACTGATTGGAATGGGCCAAATGCACCAATATACCCATTGGGTCTGGGGTCGAAGAATCGTCATACTCATGGAGAAGGGTCTTAAATTTACATTTAATATCAAGAGGAAAGGAATGTCTGGGTTGATTGGTACACTGGCAGAGTAAAGGCTTGGGGCTGTTTTCTTTGGGTTGAGTTGAATCTTGGTGAGTGGTGGTGGGGTGGGGGGGGGGGAACTAATCTCACCGATGATGTTTGAAGGCATAAAGATGGGACGGATTATTTGGGGAAGGCTATTTCAGTCGAGGGACGATGAGCCCGATAGTCACTGCGAGGTTCATGGGCATGTGTAGAATCAGACAAATTGTCAGGGAGTTTAGCTTGATGTACTCACGGGCCATATAGTTGTAGTTTGTGGAGGGCACATAGCAAATGGGCATGACGACTGCAATGGTGAGTGGGAGAGAAATCAGATGAACCGTATTGGTATATGGACCCATCATTGAGGATGATGTGGTGTTTAGTTGGGCGAACAGAAATGTCATTCAGCTCCATGAAAGGTGTTCCTGCCAGGACAT
>CM068959.1:6653217-6665229 GCA_035128595.1 Eptatretus atami | reverse complement strand
GCTTTTCACATCATCATATGTTTCTAAAATATTTCCACAAAATTCTTCAAAACTCATTCCAATACAAAAAATGATGATAATGAAATATTAGCTTGCTGAACTAAATACCGATTTGAAGTTAATTATACAATTTAACGAATTAAATGCACATAAGTCAACCACTTCAACCATACACATTTAGGAGATGGGATCACATCCCCCAAGGCCAATAAAATTGTCAAGAACTGCCATGAACCATGTAATTGGCTTCCACAAAACATGTAGACTGTTGGATACAAAGTGGTGGGTTCAAGTTTGAACCCTTAAAGCTTTATTGTTGCAGTTATGTAGCTCTGAGAGTCGAGACACGATCACAAGTTTATCTGTAGAAATTTTTATGAATACCTTTTGAAGAACCATTCCTCACATGTCTGAGCATGCCTTTATGTAGGGTTCAGATTTCTTTCATTTCTTTCGAAGTTTGGCGTATTTTTCTTCTCTGATATACTTTTAGATAGTCTTACTGTTGTTTTCAAAGAGAAATAACCCATTGGATTAGGAAGCATCAAACTATTCATTCCTTTCCTCATCGAAACTGCTCGTCACAGCTTGTGATAAATGGCCCACAAAGGAAAGAAATGAATGCATCCTTCATTCACAAATGCATTTAACGAATTCACAAGGAACACGACGAAGATGAATGGAGTTTGCACCTAAATGTTGCTTGGGAAGGACGTGCTTCTACGATAAAACATGCAATCACTCTGACACCGTTTCCATGACAACTTTACCAAAACAAATTTTCAAGGAAATGTACTTACATCCGCCCCCGGATCTCCAAGTTCCCCTCTTTCCCCCTTCACACCTGGTAAACCCTTTGGCCCTGAAGGAAGCAGAGGACAAAATGTCCACTTTCAGGTGAAGTCATCCCACAGAAAACATCCCGAGCGTCGCGTTAATAATCTATCATATCCCATTTGTGTTTCACATTATCAGATTCCAGAACGTGTTCCATGCTGGTATCGTCCCAGAGGCCTGCAATACTCACCACTAGAACCGGCTTCCCACGAAGCCCAGACATACCCTAGAATGAAAGGCTCAGGTCAGTTATCAGAGGAATCAACATCTGCTACGAATATACCGCATCTTGTAAAATAAACATTACATGCCAGCAAGCTCTGGAATGGTTATTAAACCTTCAGATAAACTTGCAATGTTTGACAAACAATTCCAGTGACAGTAGAAAATTCAGTAAAAAGAATCATCAGTATTCCATTGGTAGAGCTGTACTGATGACCTACAGGCATGCCTGGGAAACCTTTGATGCCTTCTGATGGAATACCCTCTCTCCTGGGGAGGATGAGGGAGAGAAGATGGAGGAGAGGAAGTGGAAAAAGTGTGTGGGGAGGGTATGAGGAATAGGAATGAGATTTTTGGGGGGGGGGGGAAGAAGGAGGTGCAGAGAAGGAAGGAGAAAGAAGTGTGGACTGTTTAATACCAAAGTGGTATTCCACGAGTCATTGTGTGCTCCTCAAAAAAACATTCATTCCACAAACCTCTCGATTCCAATACACTGCAAGACTTGGAGCAGCAATGGAAGTTTTTGCCAGGTAGCATACAGTGTATCCATTCCCAGACGTAAACATTTATATGAGGCCAACATTAAATGGTTTCCTTACCGGACATTATTGTGAGTTTTTTTTTTTTAATGACCTGTTCATCTGCAAGAAAGATTAAACTCAGACAGGAAATTGCTCTGAAACATGAGGCATCTGAAAGAATTGTTTATATAAACAACAGAACAAGTGACTGCAAGTCAGAGCGGATCATAAGAGGAAGATAGTTGTCTCTCATGTTGATTTTTTAATTATACAAAGGATAATTTGTCAGCATCTGTCTGTCACTGCCATTAATTCATCATTGGCTTTGTGGTTGTCCAGTGAAACATGGTAGAACACACCATTTAAAATTTTTTGGTTTATGTGGTTTTCCATCATCGAGTGAAAATTGTCACACACCATTTAAATTGCGATACATATATATATGACAGACCACCCACATCTCACCTGTGAAGGAGCAAATAACCAATCAGCTCTCACCTAATCAAGTAAACCAGTTTGGCTAGGATTATATAAATAATTGACACCTCCTAAACTCCTCGAGCCAAAGAAGCTGCATAAAGCAACCCAAGAAGGCCTACACAAGGAAAGCATTTGCCGTTTCAAACCCTTCCCAGAGTTCCTCCACAGCTATAAAGACGTTCACACAAAGTTACACAAAAGTACACCAACGACAGCAAAACCAACGGGATTCTCATGTGTGACTATGTTGAATGTAGTACACACGATGTACTATTTTTGAACAGTCATTTTCTCACAATTCGTTAAAATATAAACACCCAGCTGCCACCCGTCGCCATCTCAGCAAGGGTAGATCCAAATATACAATGCTTCATCAAAAGACCATTTTCTTTCAGATTTCAACCCGAATACCGATATATTTGGTGAGGTGGTAATCTCCGATCGTCAACATGGTATCAAATGTTAAATATAATTGTCAATTAAGACCTTACCATGATCGGTCAATCGGCGAAGGAGTCACGTGACCTCTCAAATGCTGCGGAAACCATTCAAAAAGCGAACATAGTACAAATACAACCTATACATTGTTGAAAGGTATTTTTAATGCTCATCTCATGATGCAACTCTCAAGGGTGAAAAGAGTTTGTTGGAAAAAAGAAAAAAAGAAGAAGGTTGCCATCTTAGCTAACTTCACCAAATATAACACCTCAAATATAGTTTAAAAGAACCAAGTTAACATTGTGATCTGACTTTTGATCATAAATGTTTGATAAATTTAATCATAGATGTCTCACCTCAAAGGAGAAATTTTTGGAGTGTGTATTATTGTTCGAAACGGGAATTCAGTATAAAAATTCAGCGAGGAGACATCGTAATGGATGGAGCCGGTAACCTTGGCAACCATTATTTTTTTGATTTTCAAATGGTTCTGGTCGCCATCACAGAAATATTCAAACAGAGGTGAGATATATTCATTTCTTACAATATTATCGATATCTCCAACCTCTTAACGATGTCTTATCTGAGGGGCCATTCAAAAATTACGTACCTAACGCTGGCAGTTGGGGTTTGGAGGTGGGTGTAATTCATCTTGCTAATGCCCTGTTCGATTCCCGCAAACAGAATTCAAAAAGCTTGCCTAGTTTCGGAGATAATTTTTTACGCGATTTCCATTAGCGGAGATATTTTGACGTCATAACTTTTTTTTCTAGGAGGAATTTTCAAATCCGAGATGGTTACTGTTGCGCAGGGTATTTTTACATATGTATGCCAATTTCAGGAAGTTTCGATGAAAACTGTAGGCTGTGAAACAAAAAATCCACAAGAAGAAGATGAAGAACAACAGTGAGACTATAAGACTTCGAGATCCTCCACGCGGATCTAAAAACGGTGCGTGTTTAAAAAACGCATGTGTCGCTTTTTATTTGTTTTCCTTGTATGTGAGTGACGAGCTTACAGACACATTCGATTTTTTCAGATATAATGGAATCATTTGATGCTACAGTAGATAATTTTAAAAAGCAAACCGAACAGAAAGGCTTCTTTATGAGGAAATAAGACTTTCAAAGTCGTTGTTTAACCCAGAGTGAAGTTGGTGTACCGTCGCAAATCCCACGTGTCCCACCGAAAGCAAAGTTCAAAGATGGCAAAAAGTTCCGCAAGAATGACTCGATATCAAATTTTCAGTTACAAAAATTAATAAATAAATAAAAATCTTCAGTTTTGACACCTCTGACCCCAAGTCCCCACTCCCTGTGAGTCAAATACCATGAGTATTTGTGAAATACCATGAGTAAATCAAATACCATGAACCGTAAGTCAATAAAAAATAAAAATAAAAAATTTCACATATTTCATGCATCCCCCAATATTGATTGCACATACAAAGGTTTCATTAAATAAAATAAAAAGTTTAAAATGTGCCCATAACTACATTTTTGGGGATTGACCATTTCACCCTGCCGCAGAGTCCCAGGGGAATGGGCAAAAATGATACTGCTCTCACTTGACACGTAATCATACCTATGAAGTTTGATGAATTTCTGCCCAAGCATGAAGGACAGATGTACAGAGAGATATATATATATATATATATATATATATTGTTTAAGCGTGGAGATAATAAAATGATAAAGGCTAACATCCAAAATACTTTTGCCGTTTCCTGTATAAGCATCTGCCCATTATGACTTTGTTTGCTTTTTCCATCATGTAGTCGACTCAGTTGCCGCTTCGATTCACCAACAAGCAAAATGCTCCTGTATTTGCGCTAAAGTGTAAACTGTTTGAACGTGTGTAGGCTGGGACAGCATGCCACGCACAGTGCAGTCTGAAGCTAAGGCTTCGAATGCAAGCAACATCTGGAATGCTTCATCCCTCACGCCGCTGCAGAAAGAGGAAAAGTGAGTGGGAGGGAGGCTTGTGTGGTAAAAGGAAGGAAATGGCCTTCAAGCCACTTGAGCATATTTTGAAGAAGCTCTAGGCAACACAGCAAAACCGAAGCTTGAACCTCAACATCTGCTCATCAAAAAAATTCAAGGTCGAATGAGATTTCGAAAAAAAGGAACCTTGTCGATTTTGGATGAGCTTTCATGAACGCTCTCATTAGCATGAATAAAATACCATGATACTCTACATATTCATTTATTGCGCTTTGCCTGCTTGAATGGAATGCTGAAACTTCTTGTAAACCTCACCGATGCAGATTGAGATGCTGGGCATATCATTCAAGGAAAGCATGAATCGTCTCACTGTGGAATTATTTGTGTCTAGTTTCCATCGCTGTTTGTTCCATGAAACCACCGCCAGATTTTCAAACCACATTCGGAGACATGCCGCTGCATCACACATCCGTGCATTTCCTAAAGCCTGACTCGAAGCTCCTCTTCAGCGCTGCGACTACAACAGCAAACCAATTCCACCCTGACTTGAGCAATGCCTTACCATCAACTAAAACCAAATGCAAAATAAATCAAAGGATGTGCTCAGAGCATAATGGTACCATAAAGTGACCGTTCAGTATCCAAGGAAGACCATTCGTCTCAAATACCTCCCGTCAACCAATGATAAACGCTCTCCGTTAAGCGAAGTGATTGGTGTGTGAAAAGGTCTTAACTGTACAACCCCCCAATAATATTTGGTGGTTCCTTGCGTCAAAACTGTTTTATCCATCAAGTTTCCCTCGAGAACACTTTTGTACAAACCAAAATATTTTGTGAGCATCGACCTCACGTTTGCAATCGGTTATACCCAACTGGCAGCCTTTGATGAAGGGGAAGATAATATGCTCACCCTCTCTCCAATGGATCCCTGCTTCCCAGGCAAACCTGGACGTCCCTTTGGACCAGGCAGTCCCTGTGCAAACAAACAAAACTCATTGCTGTGCAAAAGTCTGAGTGGCATTTATCTCACAAATATTTATCACACACACACAAAACACACACACACACACGACATCTGTGTAGAGCTAATGGAGTTTGTTGCTTAGTTTGACAAAAACTCGGTTTGTTGAAAAGACCACACTCATTGTGAACCCAAAAATAATCCTGTATCGATCATTTGATGACGTGTGGATAGCAACTCACTTCAGGACCAGAAAGACCTTCCTCTCCCTTGTGACCTTTTGGACCAAGTCGTCCTGATTTACCCTGAAAAAAAAAAAAGACAGTGGCCATTTAACTCGATTTGTCTCAGATATTTTGTCTGTATGTTTCACATATGGACTCACTTTATTATCCGACTCCCTGCCATTCCACAACTATCAGCATACCTATTAATAAAAACATCGACAACCTGCTCCTGTGTCTTTTTATGAATGACAGTTCAATTCTTAAATATTCTTCATATCAATCTGCAGCTCACATAGTAGAGCAAGTACGTAAATCAGATGCAGGACAAAGGCATTCAGAAACATTAAAGCACTACTACATGGATTACAAATATATCATTAGACAATAGACAAACACCTATAGGAGATATGGGATTTTAACCTGGGTTCCTCACATCACATAACCAATGTATCAGACACACACACATAATCAGACACACTCTCAGGATTCATTGGCTCTTTTTTTTATTATTAAATCCACGATAAACCGTCTTTGTCCAAACAGCCATTTCGACAGCATCAAACTGCTGTCTTTGCGAACGTTGTATTGAGCCAGAAATTGCTTTCCTGCCCATTACACATCACCCTGGGTTACGTTGATTTCACACACTGCACTCATCATGTTCCGGATCAAACACAAACACACACTTCTTGAACCCACAACTTTTCAGGCAACGGTCACCCAAGCTAGGCATGTCAATGGCTGCTTTCATTACTCTCACATATGGTTTGTCAAGAAAATACACAGAAGACAGAAGAAATACAATGTCGAGCAAACAAAGACAGGACTGATGTCACAAAACTACCAAACAAACCATTGTAAAGCAAACAAACATTCGAGCTTTTACACTTAAAGACAATGGAGTAGAGTCTCTACGATGCTGCACCCTCCAGGTCCACAATATTTGTAGCTTTGCAAGGATTTTCTTGCAGAGATTTGAACCCACCGGTTTTCCAGAGGCTCCAGGGTTTCCATCATGTCCATCAGGTCCTTGTGGACCCACATTCCCCTGTTGGAACACATGTACAACAAACGGATCACCTGAAAATATTGATACAGTGCAGCCATTTATTTTCAACAACATGTTGCAGTTGGCAGCAACCATTTACTTTGCCTCTTACAGGTGGGTGCTGCTGCGACAGCTTTTCCACCCATGGGGAGACGACGTGGAAGGTCGAAGGTTCTGTTGGCTTGGGATCATTTGCAATGAATTTGGAGTTGTGCAGTGTGAGCACTCTCCGATCAACCGACTTCTGACCTTTTCCGGATCTCAGATATCTTCAACAAGGACCAATTAACTTTGTACTTGATATCAGAAATTTCATGATGTGGACCTTTAACATAAATGCTATACAATGAACAAGGAATTTGTAGTTACATAGAGTTGGTGTTCACAACTACACTACTGACAACTGTAAAAGATTGGAGGTTTAATGGGTTCAAAGTCTAGTTTCCTCCTCCAGGCCTGGAGTTATGGTTCCAGAAGGAGGCATCAAGTGGTAGTCTTGGTGTCTGATGTCCCGCTGTTTGAACAATAACTTTTCCATTATTAGCCCATCCCCGCATAGCGTGGGGTTTGGCAATCACTTCTGTCTTGTCTGTCTGTCTCACTCTTTTTTTTTTTTAACCATTTGAGCTTTTGTCATCACATTTTTCAACGAAGCTTTATTGTGAGAATATAGAGAACACAAATTAATTTTTTGTTTAAATAATTTTCATTATCACAATTATCATCATCGTTTTCTCGGTCCTTTTTTGGCCTTTTTTTTTGCTCTATTATTTTTAACATTTTTTTTTTCCTCAGCAACCACTTGCCCGATTGACAAATTTTTCAGGGTCGGAGCAACCCCCATGGAGAATATTTTAATGACAATTGTGACATCATAAGTCACGAAGTATGGCAGCCATGTTGGATGAAACAAAAATTAAAACATTATATCTCCGCAATCGCTGATCGGAAAAATTTGAAACTTGGCACGTCTCATTCTACTCCGAATGCGATTGAAAGGATGACGTCCATCAGTGAGCTGGTAGACCAGCCATAAATGTTTTAATCAAAATCCTTGTTCACCACAGAGATTCGGTGTGTATGTCCAGGCCGTAACATTTTTACCAATTGAGCTTTTGTCATCAATCAGCAAAGCTATATTATGAGATTGTGGAGAACACAAATTAATAAAATGTACTTTTTTTTTTTTTTTAACTGTCCTTTTCGTCAAGTTTAGTTTGAGAACAAAGCGGATGCAGATGGGCTTTGCATTTTGAGAGGCTTTCTAGTTAAATTTTAAATTAATTAATTACTTTTTTTCTCCAATTTTCAATTATTTAATTATGTTCCCCCCCCCCCAATTTTTTTTTTTTTTAATTGTGCATTTAATTTTCAATTTTTTTAATTTTCAAATATTTAATCATCTTTCAATTTTCAAATATTTAATTTTTCCACTCTTTTTTTTTAATGGTTCCTGGAAGGAGGACTTGAGCATTTCATCTTGGTGTCTGGCATCCCACTTTCTGAATTTTTCCCCATTATTTATTTATTTTTAAATCTTTTTTAGATCCTCGTGGAAGATCTCTACAGTTTTCTCTACAGTTTCACAGCCTACAGTTTTCATCGAAACTTCCTGAAACTTGGCATATATATGTAGACATACCCTGCGCAGACAGTAACCATCTCCGATTTTGAAAATTCCTCCTAGAAAAAAAAAGTATGACGTCAAAATATCTCCGCTAATGGAAATCGCCTATACCATTATCTCCGAAACTAGGTAAGCTTTTTGAATTCTGTTTGCGGGAATCGAACCGGGCATTAGCACGGATAATTTATCGCAAACCTGATACATCACAATGACGTCATATTCGTTTTTATGACGTCATCATTAAGAGGACGAGGATCTTAGCTCATTTGAGCTTTTTTTATGAAATTATTTAATTTCCCACAAATTTTCAATTATTTCTTTTCCCCAATTATTTAATTATTTAACTTTGTATTGCTTATTTTTCAGTTTCAAATTTTAAAATTATTTAATTGTCAATTTGTTTAGTTTTCAAGTGAAAAGCAAAAAAAAATTCAAATATTTACTTTTTCCATTTTTTAATTGTTTAATTTTTTATGCTTCCAGGAGGCATTAAATGTTCAGTCTTGGAGTTTGTGGTGTCCCGTTTTGGGAGGAAAAAAAAGAAAGAAAGAAAAAATAAGTGTTTTCATTCTGAGACAGAATTTCAAGCGTTACCAATTGGCTAATATTAGTGGAGCAGATAACTGCAAATTTCAGGAGAATCGTTCATTTCCGGAAACAAGCACCAAATTTGGCACACATACTCCTTGGGGATTGCTCTTTTGATAAAACCCGTTAGCCACCTAAAATTCAAGATGGCGGCCATTTTTCAAGATGGCCGCCATTGAATATACAGAAATATTGCATTTCGCAATAAAATCGCAAAGACTTGTCCTATTTGAATGATCTTGGTGTCAAATCATACATTTTTCACTATGTAGAATCCGAATTTGGAACCATGGACTTCCTCACTAGCTTCCTTGTACCATAATATCAGTCCCGGAATCATAATATTCTGCTAAATTAGAGGTTCATGTTACGTTTGACTCGGCTAAAATGCATGGTAGTGCATATCGTAGTAGTGTTAGAGGTTTAGTATGTGTAGCATCTTCCTGTACAAGGCTTCAAACTGGACATGACACGATGCGGTGGGGGGGGGGACGTTGAGAGACTTGCAGCCAAAGGTGTAGAGTAGTAGCTCAACAGAGCGGATGTCAACGCACAGCCAGGGCACATTGGTGGCACCGCTGCTGTGAAACTCAGCATGGGGTTCAGTACAGCTGAATAATTAGTTTAGTGTAGCTAAATAATTAGTTTAGTGTCCCAAATGCTGTCTAATAAGCCCCACATCAGTTAGCTACTGTAGATTACATGTAGTTTAACATAGATGTTTAGTTAGATAGCCGCGCCTGAATTGACAGGGTGTGCCAGCGCGGGAGAGCCGAGCCAAGGGTAACGGGGCTTTACATTGCTTTGCATGGAGTTACCTGGATGGTGTACAGATCGCACGGGATTTAAATGATTCTGGATGAATGATCGGGCTAGGTGTAGGTCATATATTTTTATTCCCGAACCTCATCATATCCATACCTTATTGTGCATGATTGTGATCAAGGTGGTAAAAGGATAACCCTCGGCCTCGATTCACTGAATACAGATAATTATCATACTGTTGATTATCTGTTATCATATAACATACTGTGTTATATCATACTGTGATTATCTGTTATCTATTATATCTGTGTTACAGATAATTATCATACTGTATTCACCAAGATGGCAAATACAGATCCAGGACCGTCTAAATTCCGGACTGACTGGAGCAAGTGTTGTCTTTGCCAGAAGAAGAATAGTGAAGAGCTCAAAGTCACCACGTGCACAACAACCACAAGAACATGATGGCTACACTATGATTGCGACTAAATATTCCCCTCTTTCACGCAATTAATGAGATGCCTATTGTTCTGGATCCAGCCAGACTTGATGATGGTGGTGGCATTGAAGAAACTCTGAGGAGGAACAAGGCGCAGTATCACCAAAGTTGTCGCCTTATGTTCAACAACACAAAACTGGAGAGAGCCAGAAAAAGAAGAGCAGAGAGTGCTCAGCCAGTAGAATGCCAGACCAAGCTGCGTAGAACCAGCCTTGAAGGCCAAACGTGTTTCATATGTGACAAAGAAGCCCCACCCTCTGAACTCAGACAAGTTATGACGATGAACCTCAATAACAGACTTAATGAATGTGCCCAAAATTTAAATGACGGAAAACTTCTTGCAAGACTCAGCGATGGAGATGCTATTGCAAAGGAGCTCAAATACCATTCTGCATGCTTGACAGACCTGTACAATAGAGAGGACGTACCTCAGAGCCACCAAGAGACTGGAACAGGAATGTGCACCCGAAGAGGATGCCCACCCACAGGCATTCTCAGAGCTAGTCACATATCTAGTGGAGACCACCAGATCTGGCGAGGGTCCTGCAGTCTTCTGACTTGCAGACATAGTTCACCTGTATGCCCAGCGCCTGGAACAGCTGGGTGTTGATGCACCTGCTGTCAACTCCACAAGACTGAAGGAAAAACTGCTGTCAGAAATACCTGAGTTGGAAGTGCACAAGCAGGGAAGGGATGTTCTTCTGGCTTTCCGGAAAGATGTGGGCTTTGTCTTGTCAGAAGCCTCTGACTATTATAGTGAAGCTATTATCCTTGGCAAAGCAGCTAACATCTTGCGAAGACATATGCTGGACCACAAGTCCACATTTGATGGAACCTTCCATGAGGGGTGCATCGAGCAGGCCATTCCACTCACTCTTCTTCAGTTTGTGGCCATGCTTGAACACGGAGTGGACATCAAATCTCAACTGAGGTTTGGCGCATCAAAGACAGATCTAGCAATTGCTCAGCTGCTTCAGTACAACTGCTACGCAAGGAACAAAGAAGGAGCAGCAACTCACAGACACTCCAAAGACAGAGAGACCCCATTCCCTGTTTACATGGGGATGTCAGTCTACAGAAAGAGAAAGTTGGTGGAAATGCTTAACGAGCATGGCATCAGCATTTCATACGACAGGGTGCTACAGATATCTGCACAGCTGGGAGATGCAACAGTCAGCAAGTACGTGGAGGATGGGGTGGTCTGTCCACCAGTTCTGCGAAAAGGGCTGTTCACCACATCAGCCATGGACAACATAGACCACAATCCCACTGCAACCACTTCTTTCCATGGAACCAGCAGCTCTGTTTTCCAGCACCCAACCAAAGAAGACAAAGGTGAAAAATTTAGCAGAATATTATGATTCCGGGACTGATATTATGGTACAAGGAAGCTAGTGAGCAAGTCCATGGTTCCAAATTCGGATTCTATATAGTGAAAAATGTATGATTTGACACCAAGATCATTCAAATAGGACAAGTCTTTGCGATTTCATTGCGAAATGCAATGTTTCTGTATATTCAATGGCGGCCATCTTGAAAAATGGGCCATCTTGAATTTTTAGGTGGCTAACGGGTTTTATCAAAAGAGCAATCCCCAAGGAGTATGTGTGCCAAATTTGGTGCTTGTTTCCAGAAATGAACGATTATTCCAGTTATCTGCCCCACGATATGACCATTGGCTCTTCCGGGGAATCTAACTAAACATCTATGTTAAACTACATGTAATCTACAGTAGCTAACTGATGTGGGGCTTATTAGACAGCATTTGGGACACTAAACTAATTATTTAGCTACACTAAACTAATTATTCAGCTGTTACTGAACCCCATGCTGAGTTTCACAGCAGCGGTGCCACC
>CM068959.1:6595016-6634938 GCA_035128595.1 Eptatretus atami | reverse complement strand
ATCGATAATATTGTAAGAAATGAAATATATCTCACCTCTGTTTGAATATTTCTGTGATGGCGACCAGAAACCATTTGAAAATCAAAAAAAATAATGGTTGCCAAGGTTACCGGCTCCATCCATTACGATGTCTCCTCGCTGAATTTTTATACTGAATTCCCGTTTCGAACAATAATACACACTCCAAAAAATTTCTCCTTTGAGGTGAGACATCTATGATTAAATTTATCAAACATTTATGATCAAAAGTCAGATCACAATGTTAACTTGGTTCTTTTAAACTATATTTGAGGTGTATATTTGGTGAAGTTAGCTAAGATGGCAACCTCTTCTTTTTTTTCTTTTTTTCCAACAAACTCTTTTCACCCTTGAGAGTTGCATCATGAGATGAGCATTAAAAATACCTTTCAATCAATGTATAGGTTGTATTTGTACTATGTTCGCTTTTTGAATGGTTCGCGCATTTGAGAGGTCACGTGACTCCTTCGCCGATTTGACCGATCATGGTAAGGTCTTAATTGACAATTATATTTAACATTTGATACCATGTTTGACGATCGGAGATTACCACCTCACCAAATATATCGGTATTCGGGTTGAAATCTGAAAGAAAATGGTCTTTTGATGAAGCATTGTATATTTGGATCTACCCTTGCTGAGATGGCGACGGGTGGCAGCTCGGGTGTTTATATTTTACGAATTGTGAGAAAATGACTGTTCAAAATAGTACACGTGTGTACTACATTCAACATAGTACACACATGAGAATCCCGATGGTTTGCTGTCGTTGGTGTACTATTTGTGTACTTTGTGTGAACGTCTTTATAGCTGTGGAGGAACTCTGGGAAGGGTTTGAAACGGCAAAGTGCTTTCCTTGTGTAGGCCTTCTTGGGTTGCTTTATGCAGCTTCTTTGGCTCGAGGAGTTTAGGAGGTGTCAATTATTTATATAATCCTAGCCAACTGGGTTTACTTGATTAGGTGAGAGCTGATTGGTTATTTGCTCCATTCACAGGTGAGATGTGGGTGGGTCTGTCATATATATATGTATCGCAATTTAAATGGTGTGTGACAATTTTCACTCGATGATGGAAAACCACATAAACCAAAAATTTTAAATGGTGTGTTCTACCATGTTTCACTGGACAACCACAAAGCCAATGATGAATTAATGGCAGTGACAGACAGATGCTGACAAATTATCCTTTGTATAATTAAAAAATCAACATGAGAGACAAACTATCTTCCTCTTATGATCCGCTCTGACCTTGCAGTCACTTGTTCTGTTGTTTAATAAACAATTCTTTCAGATGCCTCATGTTTCAGAGCAATTTCCTGTCTGAGTTTAATCTTCTTGCAGATGAACAGGTCATTAAAAAAAAAACTCACAATAATGTCGGTAAGGAAACCATTTAATGTTGGCCTCATATAAATGTTTACGTCTGGGAATGGATACACTGTATGCTACCTGGCAAAAACTTCCATTGCTGCTCCAAGTCTTGGCAGTGTATTGGAATCGAGAGGTTTGTGGAATGAATGTTTTTGAGGAGCACACAATGACTCGTGGAATACCACTTTGGTATTAACAGTCCACACTTCTTTCTCCTTCCTTCTCTGCACCCTCCTTCTTCCCCCCCCCCCAAAATCTCATTCCTATTCCTCATACCCTCCCCACACACTTTTTCCACTTCCCTCTCCTCCATCTTCTCTCCCTCATCCTACCCCAGGGAGATGAGGGTATTCCATCAGAAGGCATCAAAGGTTTCCCAGGCATGCCTGTAGGTCATCAGTACAGCTCTACCCATGGAATACTGATGATTCTTTTTACTGAATTTTCTTACTGTCACTGGAATTGTTTGTCAAACATTGCAAGTTTATCTGAAGGTTTAATAACCATTCCAGAGCTTGCTGCATGTAATGTTTATTTTACAAGATGCGGTATATTCGTAGCAGATGTTGATTCCTCTGATACTGACCTGAGCCTTTCATTCTAGGGTATGTCTGGGCTTCGTGGGAAGCCGGGTTCTAGGGTGAGTATCTGCAGCCTCTGGGACGATACCAGCATGGAACACATTCTGGAATCTGATAATGTGAAACACAAATGGGATATGATAGGATTATTAACCGACGCTCGGGATGTTTTTCTGTGGGATGACTTCACCTGAAAGTGGACATTTTGTCCTCTGCTTCCTTCAGGGCCCAAAGGGTTTACCAGGTGTGAAGGGGGAAAGAGGGGAACTTGGAGATCCGGGGGCGGATGTAAGTACATTTCCTTGAAAATTTGTTTTGGTAAAGTTGTCATGGAAACGGTGTCAGATGATTGCATGTTTTATCGTAGAAGCACGTCCTTCCAAGCAACATTTAGGTGCAAACTCCATTCATCTTCGTCGTGTTCCTTGTGAATTCGTTAAATTGCATTTGTGAATGAAGGATGCATTCATTTCCTTTTCCCTTTGTGGCCATTTATCACAAGCTGTGACGAGCAGTTTCGATGAGGAAAGGAATGAATAGTTTGATGCTTCCTAATCCAATGGGTTATTTCTCTTTGAAAACAACTAGTAAGACTATCTAAAAGTATATCAGAGAAGAAAAATACGCCAAACTTCGAAAGAAATGAAAAGAAAATCTGAACCCTACATAAAGGCATGCTCAGACATGTGAGGAATGGTCTTCAAAAGGTATTCATAAAAATTTCTACAGATAAACTTGTGATCGTGTCTCGACTCTCAGAGCTACATAACTGCACAATAAAGCTTTAAGGGTTCAAAACTTGAACCCACCACTTTGTATCCAACAGTCTACATGTTTGTGGAAGCCAATTACATGGTTCATGGCAGTTTCTTGACAATTTTATTGGCCTTGGGGGATGTGATCCCATCTCCTAAATGTGTATGGTTGAAGTGGTTGACTTATGTGCATTTAATTCGTTAAATTGTATAATTAACTTCAAATCGGTATTTAGTTCAGCAGCTAATATTTCATTATCATCATTTTTGTATTGGAATGAGTTTTGAAGAATTTTGTGGAAATATTTTAGAAACATATGATGATGTGAAAAGCAATTGAATTCAAGATTCTAAGATGTGAGGAATTGAAGTCTGCAGGTGTTTGAACTTATGTCGCGCTTGGATGACAGTGAAGCTTACTCTTTTTTATTATTATGCCCCGCACCAAGGGTGCCGGAGGCATTATGTTTCCGGGTTGTCCGTCGTCCGTCCGTCCGGATTTTCGTTTACGCGATAACTCAAGAAGCAAATGTAGAATTTCATCAAACTTGGTAAAAAGGTAAAGTAAGGCAGGGAAATTAAGTGATTAGATTTTGGGCCAGATGTGATAAAGGTCAAGGTCAAAGGTCAAGGTCAAACTCTGAAATTTTACTGTTTACGCCCTAACTCAAATATTGGACAGAATTTCATCAAACTTGGTACAAAGGGTAAAGTTAGACAGGGCAATTAACTGATTGATTTTGGGCCAGATATGATAAAGGTCAAGGGTCAAATATGTCAATACTCAAGTGTTTGTGCGGGAGAGCGGATGCATACCGTCAACTACGTGCAGTCAAATTACTCTAGTTTATTATTATTATTATTATTATTATTTATTTATTTATTTAATTTGATTTTTTTACAGGGTCTAGGCTCGTGGAAGAGCGATGACGCTTGACAAAGGGAACAGCAGGAGAAAGGGGAAAACACCAACAGCAGCGTGGAGTGAGAAAGTAGACAGAGACGGACAAACAAGGGATGCAGGTAATGACTGGTAAGGGAGAACACAAAGGGGGGACAATATGGATACATGAGCAAAATTTTTGGAGGGTGGGGGTGGCTTAATGGGTGTAGAAAAGATCATGATTTTGGATGGGGTGACTTAAGATGGTGGTGAACAGCTGTCTTGAAGACCTGGAGGGAAAAATGAGATTAAAGAGAGTGTGAAAGGTGGTTCCACAGGTGGGAAAAAGAGGAATAAATAAGTGGAGGGTTACCACTGGTTCTGGATTTAGGCTGTTTCATGATGAGGGGATTTATGGTGGACTGCATGCATCCTGCAGAAGATACCTGGGGGGGGAGGGGGTGACAAAGCATGGAGATGGCAGGGGGTGCAAGACCAGAAATGGACTTTGTGACCGACATTAATATCTCTATCTTTACAATCCATTCGGGTATTCTTGAAACCGATTTTGCTCCACCTTTGCCAACCCTAACACTGGCTTGCTTGATGAAAGCATATAATGATCACCAAAAGGTAATCTTCATAAGTTGTTTGAAATGTGTAATCTCTTTCTCAACAGGATACTTCCTTGGGCAGGCCCGGATCACCAGGACCCAAAGGGTATCCAGGTCACCCAGGTCTTCCTGTAAGTGAGCATGACTGCAAAGAGGAAACCAGATAATGCATGTTGCTTGTATATCTGTTCCCCCCTGGTGGTCTTGCAAGCCCCCTGATTACCAACCCACTTGGCAAAAAGAAAAAGTCGTCGTCATCATCATCATCATCATCGTTTTTAATTTGCTGTAATCTAGTGTTGTCGGTATGCGAACAAGTAGTTGTGTGCATTTTATGTTTTTTTAAAGATGTGTTTCCAGTACAATGAAAAAATACTTTCGTAGCAGGAAACAACATGATATGGTAGAGAGAGTGGTAAAAGGTTTGCAAATCCTTGAATGAGGACTAGCTGACCTGTAACTCAATTTGGCAAAATGGAAAACGTCAGCAGCAGGCATTAGGTAAGGGAGCAAGGATGAGAAGGTAGCACACACAGCATTTGCAGACAGGATTGTTGACGTTATGTTTTAGTGGTGGTTGTGGTGGTATGAACACTTATTATCATTGGTGGTGGTAACACTTGTAAATTGTTTTCCTGCATGTGTTTCCATAGGGGCCTATTGGTCCACCTGGCACTTCAGGACCTGATGTGAGTCTTTTGCTTTTTATCTTTTTATACAATGAGTATTGTTACAAGCTAGTGGTCGGTAATTATGAAGTTAAAGATGATTTGTTGATTTTGCAAATTCAGTATGGACATATACGATTTGGTCTTGCTATTTTGCTCGACGAGCAGAGTACCCGCTCTCAGGGCGATCTTGTTCCAAGCATGCAAAATGTTCTTCTGACCCATACCTTTATTTGGGCGGTGTCAACAATACATCAACAATACTGTAAATGGTGGAGATTTGTAATACCCTCCCCCACTTTCGGGTGGCGCTACACGGTCCACATTTACATAGAGAATTTGCGTCGTCGTCCCCCCCCCCCCTCATCCCCCCAAGACCATCGGAAAAGATAAAAAACACCCCTATACATTAATTGGGGTTATAATAATCCTCTGACGCAAGTCTGGATGTAATTGGGCCAGAACTGTAGAGGAGTAGCCCGCCAAACAAACACACAAACAAACACCGGCCGTGAATTATAGTCGGATGAAGATGATACAGTGGCCTCCAAAAGTATTCACCCCCCCCCCCCACCAAAGTTTTCACATATTGATGCCATCTGAGGTTACTTCATGATACTTTTGAATCAAACTTGATATATAGAGTTTTCACAAACGATTTCATAGTGAGAAAGCTAAAATGCAGATAAAATGTGAATACGTTGATGAAACAGCGAAAAATCACATGATTCTCAGTTACATCAGTATTCAAACCCTTTCTCTAATTAACCTTAAATCACTGCAGGAGCAAATTATTTGTTTGAAAGGTTATAATATAAGTATAATTGGTTTCACCTGTACGTAATCGGTGGTTTAACTTAACAATTAAGCTCCTCCACTTATCTAAGAAGTTTTATGGTGCAACTAAGTCACTTCGTCAACCAACAAGGCAAACATGAAGACCAAGGAGCTTTCCAAATAAGTCAGACATCAAGTGGTGGAGAAGCACCGTTCAGGAGAGGGTTATAAGAAGATTTCAAAGTCACTCATCATCCCTTGAAGTACGGTGAAATTCATCATTAAGAAGTGGAATATGTATCATTCCAGTTTTGTGGTCAGATGAGACATAAATTGAACTTTTTAGTCTAAATTCAAAGCGTTAGGTCTGATTCAAGTCGAACACTGCACATCACCCACTCAACACCATCCGTATTGTCAAACATGGTAGCGGCAGCATCATGTTATGGGGCTGCTTTTCATCAGCAGGGACTGGCAAGCTTGTCAAGATAGAAGGGACAATGGGCGGTGTAAAGTACAGGAGAATCCTTGATGAAAACCTACTTGAATCGGCCATGAATCTCAACCTGGGTAGGAGATTCACATTTCAGCAGGACAATGATCTGAAACGCAAAGCTAAAGCCACACTGGAGTGGCTGAATAATAAGAAAATAAATGTTCTTGAGTGGTCCAATCAAAGTCCTGACTTGAACCCAATTGAACATTGATGGCGAGACTTGAACATTGCAGTCCATCGACGATCGCCATCAAACTTGGCAGAACTAGAGCAATTTTCACGTGAAAAATGAGTAAAGATTTCACCATCTCACTGTACAAAGCTGGTAGAGACCTACCCACAAAGATTTGTAGCAGTCATTGCATTGCTGACTTGGTGCTTCCACCAAGTCCAGACCCTGGAGGGGCTGAATACTTTTACAACCAGTGAATGTTGGTTTGTACATGTTTTGCAGGTATTTCTGACATGTAACCTCCTTCAACTGTAACAGTGTTTAGTTTGATCTATTCCATTATGAATAATAAAGTTAATTTGGAAAAATTGTTTCCACATAATTTATCTAAATGTGGCATTATTGGTAGGGGGTGAATACTTTTGCAGGCCACAGTAGCATGCTTGTTTTATCGCATCATTGTTGTCCGTCCATATCTCGTCATGTGTTTGATGGAAGGGACTTGACCTTTAAGCCTTAAATCCACAATTCCTTGATTTAAGGCAGCTGTATGAACATTGGCAAGAAGAAAACTGGCTGGAGGCCATTACACGCACACCATCTTGGTATCTAAGCCTTGGGCATTCCAGTGATATCATGATTGTAAAATATATGAGAGGGAAAAATTACATAATGGAGTGGAAGATGCTGTAGAATGAAAATAAGAGAACCACGACCATTCAGGCCAGGAGGGATCGTGTGAATTTTGATTTGTACATGTTTTCTGCACATCTGATGCACTGATGGCGGTGAGGTGCTCCATTTGAAACTGTTTGATGTATACTACCGGTCAAAAGTTTTGGAACACCCCCATTTTTCCAGGTTTTTACTGAAATTTAAGCAGTTTAATGTTTCAATGTACTCTGAAATTAAAGCATAGAACAAATAAACAATTGCAGATAAAAAAAGAAATCATGGAATCGTTTTGTTGAACAAAATTTTATCTAAATTTTTGACTCATCAAAGTAGCCACCTTTTGCAGATATAACAGCCGAACATACTCGTGGCATTCTTTCGACAATGGAAATCATATATTGTTCGGAAAGTTCTTCCCAACACTGTTGCAGAAATTCCCACAAATGTGTTGCACTTGTAGGTTGCTTTGCTTTCACCCTTCTGTCCAGTTCATCCCAAACCAGCTCGATGGGGTTCAAGTCTGGAGATTGCACTGGCCATTCTATGATTTGAAGCCTACCGTCTTGTTCTTTTCTTCTAAGGTAGTTCTGACAGAGCCTGGAGGTATGTTTGACAGAGTCAAAATTCTGTGGTAGCCCTTTTGGTTCAGGGTGCAAGTCACCGACTCTGGATCCAGCAAAAGAGCCCCATATCATCATGCTTCTTCATCCATGTTTGACAGTTGGTGTCACACACTGAGGAACCATCCTTTCGCCTACTCGACGGTGTACAAAACCCCTCGTGATGAACCGAAGTTTTCAAATTTTGATTCATCGGTCCATAAGACCTTCCAGTTTTCAGTAGTCCACTGGCGGTGCTTCAGGCCTAGGCAAGCCTCCTTTTCTTATTTTGCCATCTTAGCAATGGCTTTCTTACTGCCACTCGACCTGTCAAACCTGCAGCTCGAAGTCTTCTCTTCACAGTTGAAACTGAGACTTCCTTACTTCGACAGTGTAAGCTGTGCTTGAAGCTGCTGTCCTGTGAGTCGCCTATCACGCAAGCTGTTGACTCTCAGAAACTTGCCTTCAGATTGTGTTGTGACCTATTTCTCTAAAGGAAAGACCTACACTTTTGAGGGTTATAATAGTCTGTCTGTCTTCCTTTGTTAATTGTCTTTTTCTCGCCATTATGATAGCAATGTACTACTTCCTGCAGTGCAATATTGTCCAAATAATGCTTCAGATGGTGTAGCAACACATCTATTCCAACACTGCTTTTATACAGACAGAGGGTTTGTAACTAATCAACAAAAGTTGAGACACCTGCAGGAATTGTTTGCATCAACTTTCAAGGCTTAATTTACTTCCATTGCTGCAGAACAGCTGCAGTTGCTAACCCATTACTTGTTGCCTGAAAAGGGCCTTTTTTAGCAACTCTGAAATTTGCATTATTTTTCAGTTTTTGGAAACCGAAACTTTGTTGTTTTTTTTTTTTTACCTCTGGCAGTTTACCGCTTAGCTTTGTACCATTTCAGGTTTTTTACTGGATTTGAACTGCTTAAATTTCAGTAAAAACTGGAAAAATGGGGGTGTTCTAAAACTTTTGAGTGTATGTAGCTTTATGACGCCTAGGGTCTGTAATAAAATTTTGTATTGGTGTCAAAGCCAGTGACCAATTGCAAACTAATAGTAGGGTAAAAATTTACAAACCCAGAACACTCATCTGATAAGTACCATTTCTCGTATTAGAGTGTCTGTGTTGGTTGCCGCCCGTAAACAAAGAAGGCCATTCACATGAAACATTTGAACCACCTGGTGAATTTGTTTATCGTGCAGAAGCTGCTGCCCAGACACCAACCATACTCTGGGAGGGCAAGCGATGTAACCTGGTGTCAAGGAGGGTCTAAGAAGATCAGAACATTTGCTTCCCATGTTCGGAGCAGGAATTGGTATCTTTTCAGGGAGCCGGCGAAAACTCGTCCACTCTTTGTGAAGGACACCTTGGGATTTTTAACATCCAACAACTAACGCCGGCAGATGGAATGCCCAGTTTAATGTTAATCCGATTGATGGCACATAAATTGACACCTCGTCCTACCTGTAAAACACCAGGATGACAGTTCATAGCTGCATTGGGATTCGAAACCAGGCGAGACAGCTCAAAGACGAGTGTGCATACCCCTAAGCCATTCTGCCAGCACTAGCCCGCTACCCCTCCCCATTCGAGTATATGCTACTGAAAATATTTCCAAGGCATAGGCAAGTTGCTTGTTTGTCTAACATCGCCTAACCAGCAAAACTCCAGCGCAAGAATTTGGAATTTGTTCTGGTTTCCCCAAACAATGGCCTCCTATTTTCAATATTTACTTTGGAACTTTTTTTAAATATTCACAAGCTATTGCTGGCAGACGGGACAGATGGCTTAACATTCCACTAAAATGGACAGTGTGCTATCTGATTCAATACCTTCCCTGCAAAACACCAAGATGACAGATCGTCTTCCACAGAGAATTCCCTTCCATTGACAATGAAACCCAGATGAGCAACTTGAAAGAGAATACTTATCTGTCTCACCCAGACCACTGGAGGTGCCAAATGCCCTTCGAAACACCTGCAGTGCATTGTGTCCTATAAAGGAAAGCAACCCATCTTATTGTCTTAATGATCGATAAATGAAGTGATTTTTGCTCATTTTTGCTCATTATATACACATGACTACACGTACTTCGATATCGATGGAACATCCCACTTGATTCATCATAATTAGATGATTAAATCAATATTTCCAGATCGACCTTGAAGTCTTACAATGGGGAATCAAGTGACTTGGCTTGCAGGACTATGGTGAGTTTAAAGATAGACATTCCAGCAATGGCAACCATGGTTCTTCCTCGACTCTGAAGACGTCTTTCAACAGCAATAACTACAACCACCACATTCCTAGGGGACTAATACACACAATATATTGTTTTGTGTTTATTGGGTAAAAGGGATTTTCAGCAGCAGTCATACCCAGGTCGAGCACTAATCGTATGTTACATGTAGACCAGTCTAGCTGTGGCAGGCAGACTACATCAGCCCTGAATGGCATTGCTGAGCAAGTGGGTTTTTACAGATAATCAGATGGTGACGGATAATGTGGGTTTTCTCCTGAGACGAGCTCAGATTCCACAAGTGAAGAATACAATTTTGTTTCACACTGTTGTATTCTGCTGGATTTGAATCCCCGATCTCTGATTCGCTAGTCTAGCATCCTCACTACAAGGTCACCAACACTGGAGGTCCTTGTTCTTTGAGATGTCCTTCTTGATGATGATGGCATAATTAAAGCTTTCCATTTACAGGCTCCAGCCAACAATTCACATGACCAATTCCCTTAATTAGAATAACCTCATTTGTACAAGACCTACCAACACCTTTACCTGTTCAGTGTCCTTTTGGTTTTTCAGCCATGTTTTGGAGCATTTATTTTATTTAGAGGTAATGTACATCGATACACACGGTGATTTTTTTCTTCTTTTTTTCAAGGAAACCCAAAATAATTCCCATGCACTAAACTATATCAGTTAGGCCTAAGTCACATTTGCTCTACGGCGAGGATACGGCGGCCTACGCCCTCTGAATTGACAGAAACGTGTGGCGGCCGCAGAGTTTCTGCGGTGGCCTCAGGGTGGCCCTACGCCTTTGGCTATATTTTACAGGCCGTAAGGTCGCCGTGGAATATAAACGCGGATTTATAACTTTTTTCATTTCTACGTTCGCCGTAGCAATTCGACAAGCCGAAAAAAAAAACTGGTAAAAAAAATTAACCCATTCGTTACCGTCCGTCTGGCCGCACGTTCGCCTTAGGGCCCCCTGCGGTCCCTTGCGGTCGCCTTGCGGGCACCTTGCGTCTGCCTTGAAATTTCTATGGCCGCCGCAGGAACGCCCTAAGGTCACCGTGCGACATCAAATCAAAGACCGTACGGCAACCCCACGTTTTCGGTCTCCACAATTTATAAATACGCCGTGCAGCTCCCCGAAAAATAAAAACATATGTGACTGCTACATTGTGTGACCGTGGAAATACTGCGGCCGCCGTATAATTGTAATGGCCGTAGATTTTGGAGACCCCACGGCCGCCGTGGCAAATGTGACTTAGGCCTAAATACGCCGTGCGGCTCCCCGAAAACAAAAAACATATGTGACTGTACATTGTGTGACCGTGGAAATACTGCGGCCGCCGTATAATTGCTAGTGGCCGTAGATTTTGGAAGACCCCACGGCCGCCGTGGCAAATGTGACCTAGGCCTTAGGAACCTAATATTTTGAGTAAATGTAGCCGAATGTTACAGAAAGACATGACATGATCCACACAATTGATTACCTCAAAGTGCTGAAAATGTCCACCACCATGTTGCCGGTACAAATTCCTTCTTCATAGCAAGCTCTCCGACATAGAGTGCAGCATTTCTTGGGGAAATATTACTGATTGTGTCACTGATTATTGCCGCCACCCTCCTGGCACTGGAATATGAACAGCGAGCTTGTTGTGCTAGACGTCTCCGAGATTTCTTCGGACTCGCTTCCGTTCTTTCCCGCACTTCATCCCCTTTCTCTGGTGTAACAACACTTGACTGGTACATGTGCTTTTTAACTTTCACGCAGCCTGTTTCTCTGAACTGCTTCACCAGTTTCCATGTCACTGATTTTGAAGGTTCCGTACGACCACCAAAACGACTTTTAAATGCAATTTGACATTCTCTAAAGGATGCATTCTTGATGTAATGTTCGAGAAACGCGCGCTCTTCCACAGTGAGCGCAATAGCGTGACTGAGTTTAAACCGTTAAGCATCACTTCCTGGTCATGTGATAAATCACAATGAGCATGATAAATCACGTGACACCTGATAACTCTCACGATCATGTTGCTTCTTTCTGTAACATTAGGGTACATTTAGGAAAAATATTAGGTTCCAAACAGATGGGGTTTTCAGTGTATGGGAATTATTTAGGGTTCTCGAATAAAAAAAATAAAAAAATCACCCCGGATTACATTATTGCAGTTGTACAACGAGCATTATCTGCTGCCAACCTTGGTAATCATTTGTCCTTAATGTCCCTTCTTTCAGGAATGCGAGATATTGGACATAATTGGACGTCTCTGCTGTAAGTGCACAAGATGTACCAAGTCGTTTACACAGTTTTTTTATTTTAGGTTTTTTTTTTTCCATTTCATGACTTAAGACAATCTTATTATTCACCAAAAGCTCTGAATGGTATTGTTTTCCAGCTTGCTGTGGTGAGTATTTTGCATTCCTTTCCACGACACCGCTCTTCTATGAACATGAACACATCGTGTATCAGGTACTGAACAGGTCTCGGCGATCCATTATCTTCTTGTAATTAATGCTGACTTGAATAAACCTGTGTATTAATAATACTACATATTGGAGTAATGAGAACAGCATTTCATGAACTATTTGGGCTGTTTCTGATTATGGACACTTTTGGAAGTGTTTAACAATATGGAGCAATACTATTTGTTTTTCTTCGAGAGTTTTACTATTGCAGTTGACATAGAGCCTGAAAAAAGACATTGAGCAAAGTTTGGTTGAGATTTGCCTTGGGAAGGACATTGAGCTTAATGTAAAAATGTGTGCAATGTGTATGACTGCGGAGGTGCTTCCACAACCTTACCCTTGGTGGAAGTGACTGGGGTTGAAGTTTTTCATAAGGTCGTGTTTCCATATGATGGTGTCTTTATACATTGCTGACTCGGCATATAGTGGTGACCTCTAGTGATGATGATGACCTGATTGTGTATGACCGCTGCAGAATGCAAGTGCGGACCTGTGGAATTGATCTTCGTGGTTGATAGCTCCGAAAGCATTGGCATCCAAAACTTCACCCTCTCCAAAGAGTTTGTTGTCCAAGTTATCAACCGTGTCCTGAATGGAGCTCACGTGAGTTATTATGTGCACCAACCTCTTCACTTTGGGACGTCATCTATGGCTCCAATTATAAGTGGCGCCCATAAGATATGTATATGTGCATATATATATATATATATATATATTACAGTGCCTCTAGAAAGTCTACACTCCCTTTCAAAATTTTCACCTTTTGTTGCCTTGAAGCCTGGAATCAAATTTCATTAAATCAGACTTTTCCCACCTTTATTTACACATCGTAAACCACAACTTCCAAGTGAAAAACAAATTATACAAATTTCAGAAAATTAATTAAGAATACAAAACTAGAATATCTTGGTTGGATAAGTGTCCACCTCCCTGAGTTAGACATTGAGAAACTTGGTGGAAACACCTTTGACAGCAATTACAGCTGTGAGTCTGTTGGGATAGGTCTCTACAACCTTTGCACACCTTGATTGGGAAATATTTGACCATTCTTCTGTACAAAACTGTTTACGTTTTTTGTAAAAAAACTGTAAAAACTAAAAAAAACTTTGACCATTCTTTGAACAAACTTTGGTTCATCATCGGTGATAAAGGTTGTGGTCAAGTTTCATCAAAATATGTGTGTGGTTTCAGAGAATAAAGCAAATACCTATTTTGGGGGGCAACCCCCACGTAGAATCCCTTTGACCCCAATTTTTTTTTTTTTGTAATGGTGTGAAGAATCTTTGGTACATCACGGGTGATGAAGGTTGGAGTGAGTTTCATTGGAATTGTGTGTGTAGTTTCTAAGAAAGCAAATACCTCTTTTAGGGGGCAACCCCCCCCATAAACCCCTTTAGACCTCATTTTTTTTAATGTCATGAACAAACTTTGGTACATCACGGGTTATGAAGGTGAATTAGCTCCCCGGAACTCTGTTCCAGGTGAGCTAAAAATTATGTGCTTCGTTTTTTAAGAGTTTCTTCAACCATTTCGTTGGAGTGCTTGCTTGGAGCACTCTTTAAGATTCGATCTCTGTAAGCTTCCATGGTGATACCACGGTGCGGTTCTCCATTTTGAAAAATCCGGAGTTAGGAAGGCAAAATAAATTAGATGATTACAATGAGTAAAGAAAAAATGTTTTCAGTTGTTAGAAAACAATGAATCGGAGGGGGACAAAAAAAATGGAGGGGGACAAAGGTCGCTGCTTGTGCAAGCATGCATGCAGACAGTCCTTGCCAGGTAAATAGCGTGGGTTTTAAATGCTCCCACCCGGTTTTATATAGAGCCCGGTGGTTAAAAAGAAAATGTTGCTGTTTGGGGTGTATTTTATCACCCTTCCCTTCCCCTCATGCTGCCTTCCCTTCCCTTCCCTTCCCCTCATGCCCCTTCCTTCCTTCCCTCACACTGCCTTCCTTCCCTTTCCCTCACGCTGCTTCCCTTCCCTTCCCCTCACGCCACCTTCCCTTCCCTTTCCCTCATGCTGCTTCCCTTCCCTTCCCCTCATGCCACCTTCCCTTCCCTTCCCCTCACGCCGCTTCCCTTTCCTTTCCCTCACGCTGCCTTACCTTCACTTCCTCTCACATAGCCTTCCTCCCCATCATGCTGCCTTCTCTTCCCTTCCCTTCCTCTCACACTGCCTTCCCTTCCCATCATGCTGCTTTCCTTCTCCCTGTCCTCACACTTGCCCCCTCCCCTCTCCACCCCCCATGGGCATCTCTGGTCGGTCCCCGCATGCCGTGCTTGCTATTTTAACGTACCCCATTTTGTTCAATGTTGTATTACCCCTCCCACCCCCCCCTTCTCCACAAGCCCCAGACCAAATGCAAGTCCAGACTCCTTGCCCTCATGCTTACCTCCTCTCAAACCACCTCCTGCTCCCCACTCCCCCCCCCCCACTCCCGCATCCACTCGCAACCACCCATCCTTGAGTATATTGCGACATTTGGTGAGGCATCGCTCTCCCTGCCCCACCCCCTTCCTCGCTCTCCCCTCCTTCCTTGCTGCCTCCTCCCTCATTTCGTCCTCACTCCCCCATCCTTCCTTGCTTCCTCCTCCTCGCTCCTCCTCTTCCTCCTCTCTCATTACCCCCCTCTCTCCCTCCTCTCCCTCCCCTCAAACTCCCCTCCTCTCTCCCCCCATCTCTCCTATCTCCCTCCCCTCAACTCCTCCCACTCTCCCTCCCCTCTAACTCCCACTCTCCCTCCCCTCTAACTCTTCCCACCCTCCCTCCCTCTCCTATCTATATATATGTTTAGATGTATATATATAATATATATATACACTGATGAGCCAAAACATTACGACCACTGACAGGTGAAGTGAATAACATTGATTAATCTTGTTACAATGGCACCTGTAAAGGGGTGGGATATATTGGGCAGCAAGTGAACAGTCAGTTCTTGAAGTTGATGTGTTGGATGCAGGAGAAATGGCCAGGAGTAAAGACCTGAGCGACTTTGACAAGGGCCAAATTGTTATGGCCATACGACTGGGTCAGAGCATCTCTGAAACGGCAAAGCTTGTGGGGTGCTCCCGGTCAGCAGTGGTGAGCACCTACTGACAGTGGTCCGAGGAGGGACAAACCACAAACCGGTGACAGGGTGTTGGGCGCCCAAGGCTCATCGATGCGCGAGGGCAACGAAGGCTATCCCGTCTGGTCCGAACCGACAGAAGCTCTACTGTGGCACAAGTCACAGAAAATTTAAATGGTGGTCACAGGAGGAATGTGTCACAATCCACAGTACATTGTACCTGCTGCGTCTGGGGCTGCGTAGCCTTAGACCGGTCGGAGTGCCCATGATGACCCCTGTCCACCGTCAAAAGCTCCTACAATGGGCACGTGAGCGTCGGAACTGGACCTTGGAGCATTGGAAGAAGGTCGCCTGGTCCGATGAGTCCCGTTTTCTTTTAGATCACGTGGATGGCCGTGTACGTGTGCGCCGTTTACCTGGGGGAAGTGATGACACCAGGATGCACTGTGGAAAGACGACAAGTCGGTGGAGGGAGTGTGATACTCTGGGCAATATTCTGCTGGGAAACCCTGGGTCGCCATTCATGTGGACGTCAATTTGACACGTGTCACCTACCTAAACATCGTTGCAGACCAGGTACACCCCTTCATGGCAATGGTATCCCTGATGGCAGTGGCCTCTTTCAGCAGGATAATTCGCCCTGCCACACTGCACACATTGTTCGGGAATGGTTTGGGAATTCTCCAAATCTCAATCCGATTGAGCATTTTGTGGATATGCTGGACGATAAGTCCGATCCACGGTGGCTCCCCCTCGCAACTTACAGGACTTGAAGGATCTGCTGATAATGTTTTGGTGCCAGATAACACAGGACACCTTCAGGGTCTTGTAGAGTCCATGCTTCGGTGGGTCGGCGCTGTTTTGGCGGCACACGGAGGACCAACAGCATATTAGGCAGGTGGTCATAATGTTTTGGCTCATCGGTGTATATATATATACTATATATTGTATTTATATATATATATATATATATATATATATAATATAATAGTGATATATATTTATATATATATATTATATATATATATATTGAGGTATATTTTGGAGAATTACAAAACTATGGTGTTTCTTGGACCATTCGTCTTCATCATACACCTTCGGAACATCCCTCATAATACACGAGGCTTTCTCCACAATAGTTCTTCAATTAGGGAGATTCAACTATAAACTGATCTCATCAGATGTTTCCATTGTTTTTTAATCCATTATCTGGAGCCATTTAGTTTGTTTGAAATATTTAAATAATCCAGCTCAAATTTATCTTATCCTCCATCCTTAAGTGAGAAGTACTATTTGATAAAGTTGTTTGCTATCAGTCCAATAATTGTGGATGTGGCAGGAATTTTATTTATTTATTTGTCCACATGACAAGAGGAGGGCCATATTCATGTTAGGTATACAGGTTTTTTTTAGGAAGGGTGGGGGGACTGGAAGATGGGGT
The DNA here is from genome assembly GCA_035128595.1 of Eptatretus atami. Lineage (NCBI taxonomy): Eukaryota > Metazoa > Chordata > Myxini > Myxiniformes > Myxinidae > Eptatretus > Eptatretus atami. The sequence continues at coordinate 6,618,097 of CM068959.1, read as the reverse complement.
TAATTAGGAAAAATGAAAGGAGAAAGTGAATCGGGGAGAAATGGGTGGTTAAGTGAGTCAGAATAGAAGAGGGAGTAAAAAGGAATGAGAAAGAAAAGGGGAATTTTCCAAATGCAATGCTGTGGATGGTTTGAAATGGCAATGATGTGAGATTGTGATGCGTGTTTGTCGCAGACATTTGATGGGTCTGAAATCATTGTGGTTCAGTACAGCCACAGTAATCTGCAGGAGTTAATTTCCACAAGGCACGACGACATCAACACTGTGATGGAGTTAAAGAGGTACATGCACAAACAATCAAGCGGAATCAACATGGAGGTCACATTGATTGTTATCTTAAATCGTGCTTCGACAATCGAACAGGCCACAGTCGATACACAGTGATCCTTGTGCTGGACGGAGTCCTTTTCAAACAATGTATTTGTGTTTTTGGAAACCATTGTCGGGGAACAGCGTGTTCATTTTGTTTTGTCATATTGAGTTATCTATATATTTATTACCCTGTGTGTGGAGTGCGAAGGAAGTTAAGCATTGGGTTCCCTCTGTCTGTCTACATATGTTCGTCTATGATCGAGGAACTATTTAATTGCAATTTAATTTTATATCTTGAACATTGTAAAAAATACACAAACGGGCACGAAGAACGAGTGTAACGTGTAAAAGGGGGTACAAAAGGTGGTGTAAAAGCACTGAAGTAGCGGTGGTAAACTTGCGATTTAATGGTATATTGTGTTGTTGTTTTCTGCAGCCTTTAAAACTTTTATTTGATTTCAATTTAATTTTATCCAGAACTTGAAAACCATGAAACACAAATCACCTTGTTGCCACTTCCACAAACCTCCAGTTTAGCTAGCAGGACTTGGGACAAAATATTACACCATTTTACACCATCTCGACCAATCAAATTTGCTGCTCACGCTCTCAGCATTGAGGAAAAAAAAAAATCGAGATTCAGACAGAATCGCGACTTGTAGGAAATATAGATCATGCTCGGAAATGCAAAGCACGAGTTTAAGAGACCCATCCCAAATCCTTTTTCTTAAGACTGCGTGGGGTAAGTTGTTCTATGAACTTTTTAGTTATGTATGTAAACATGTCGATGTTGATCATACCTTCCCACGCTCCCCTTTCCAAATGCTCCACACGTACTCCTTCCCTCTCACCTGACTCGATTTCCTCCCAAACTTATTTCTCTTCTCTCCCCACGTTCCCCTCTTTCCCCCTTCCTCCATCATGTAATCCTCCTGACTCTTCATTTTCTCATTCCAGATCCTCTCATTTATCCCCCTTCCAACTTTCTTAATGCATACGTAATAATTATATTGTCCTTATTTAATTACATGGAAGACTATTGCTTCCAAAGAGGGATTGAAGTGCAAAATTGATGTCATTAAAAGTTGCATCCAAACTTGTGGCTCAATCAGCCCTAAAATCGATACTAATAAGTGTGTGCGTGCGTCCCGAACTCCAAAATGGCCTGAAACTTTGCATGCACATCAAGGGAACTCCAATGGAGTGCATGAGTGAAAATTGCCTTGACTTGGAAAAGGCCACAATGCTTTGTTTACGATAAAGCGCTCAAATGTTGTTGTTTTTTCCACTTTCCTCACTGATATCATGGAATGCCTGATGTTCATCCTATTCGCTGTATATATCGCTTTTGTAAATGTTATAGTTTTCAAAATAGGAGCTTGAAACGATTATTTGCATTATATGATGTGATTTTCCACGATCTACTCTCACGGATTAATTAAAGTAAATAATCGAAATATAATTGCTGTTTTGAGGATCAGACTAAATAACTGTTGAAATCTGGAGTGAAATCTGAAAATGTTAAGAAATTGGCGATGTTTATTTGGTTTTTGCGGGTATGTCCCATCACCTCGCCAACTGGCTTGCTATCACTTGCCAAGCCAGCCGTTCTTTATCAACAGTTTTGTTGGAGTGCTTGCCTGAGTGCTTAAGCCACTTGGTGAGCGCCATAGAGTTGATAGTGATATTACGCACATAGGTTGTGTCCCAATCCGGAGGTCAGTTTGCTCTTAGCACAAAGACGTACGTAGACAACACACACGCGGAAGTGGTGAAAATGGATAGCTTTGGATTTGTCAAGGGACTTTGCGGGTGTGTGTGGGTGCGTGCCTGCATGCTTGGTTATGTATGTGCGGTGCACGGGAATTTCGGGCACGCGGACCGAACTCGCACCCAGACCCATGATGCGTGGCGTCGTGTGTGGTGCCGTGGTGGAGGTTTCAAATTTTAACCTCAGCAGTGTCCTTTGGCCTTGCGGCTGTTTCTAAAGCAATTGGTTATTTTATATGAATCAGGTGTGCTTTCGAAAGGTTATGCTCTTTCTCATTCTTTGTGAGTTTCAAACCTAAATAGATTCGATAACACCTGGTTTCTGAGCTGTTTGCCGTATTAAAATGTTTTCTAAATTACAGAGCTAAAATTTTTCCACCTGTCACACGACGATTGGCAGCTGTTTATAAAGAATGTTTTGCACATTCCTTGAAACGTCTATAATGCATTGTTGTTTTTAAAATTTGATTATTGAAATTCCCCCCAAAACAAGGGTGAAAGCGACTCAAAGTTTTTGGGTTGTAAACAGAACGTACTCCAGTCAGTAATCACACTGACTCCAATTAGCCGATTACCGAAAAATTGTCGATGTCAGCCAAACACTAATTGTGTGTGTGTGTGCATGCAGACACGAAACGTGCTGTTCGTAAGCATAACATATTCGCTCTGCTATCTCTCCTCTCTTCTCTCTCCTCTCTCTCTCTGTCTCTGTCTCTGTCTCTTTCGACAAGGTATGAATGAAAGGTTGAATTGAGAGCAGTGTGTTTAAATTGAAGAAGAGTCGTGAATTATGATACAGTAATGAGAACCACACGTGTGAAAGAGGAAGATGAAGCATTATAAGAGATCGTTTTTAGTATTGTTATTTATTTTATTTAATTTTTTTGAGAGAGTTTTCATCAGATTAGGTAATGGAAGGTTGTAGAAAAAATCATGAGGTGAATGGTGAATTTGGATCGGTAAACGCAGAGGGTGGAAACAGATCACGTGGTTACATGGGAAGCACGTAGCTATGGCAGGTGTGGTCAAAAGTGAATTTATTTATTTTAAATAAGGATTGCATAACATTCGGAAAAGGGAATTTGAAGTAAAATCGTAGAGGTGTATGGTGAATTTGGAACTGTAAATCAGATTGAAGCTGCTGGGTCGATGGAAAGTATCAGGAAGAGGGTGGAGAGAGACACGTGGTCAGGAGGTATATAGATAGAAGAATGCAGGAAGATTATTAATTTTTGATGGATTTTTGAAGAATAGGTAAGATTCGGGAATGGAAGGTTGTAGGAAGAAATTGTGAAGGTAATGGTGAGAGTGGGTCAGCTCAAGTAGACTAAAGATGGTGTGCCGGCAGAAGGAGGAGAAGAAGAAGAGGGATTGGGATTCGTGGATATGCAGGAAGGTAGTTTTTTGTTGGTTTTTTTTTCCTTTAAATATGAGACAAGAAACAGAGTGTTTAGTTGGGAGGGATGGGGGCATTGGGAAAGTGAGGAAATTAGAAATTGAAGGTAATAGGGAGAGAATACAAATAAAAACGATCGTACACCAAGAGGGGAAGGATACGTCAGCCTTAAGGAAATGATGGTAAGACAAGGTCGACGAAAACTCACAAAATAGCACGATTTTTTTAACAAAACCAAACTAGGACACACAGTAACATGTAGGTGGGAAATAAACAATTAAAACAGGACAAATAACGACTGGAAACTTAACTTTGGGAAAGTCAACAGAGAGACCCTGCTGTCGCTCCAAACCCAGAACCGGAAGTCACTTGCCCTCCACTCACGCGGCCTTCCCTTGCCCTCCCTCACACGACCTTCCTTGCCCTCCCCTCACGGGCTTCCGTTGCCCCACCTCTCCTCGCTCCCCCCTCTTCTTCCTTCCCCACCCTCCTTGGTCTCCCTCCCTCCTCTCTCTACTCACTCCTCTTCTTCTCCCACCCACTCCTTTTGTATTCTCGTGAGTGAAGCGACGGGTGGTATTTCCTAATATGAAAGAAATTAAGCTTTGCCCTTGGCTCTTTTTTTAAGCCTTACAATTCCAGTATATTCCATCACAAGGAAAATAGCTTTGACTTTGCTCAACTTGGCACAGCATGCTTTTCTTTCCACCATAAATATACATGGTGGTGAAAACTTTATAGGGGTATAGTAAAAGTGGAAAGCAATTTCTCTCAAATCCCTGGCCTTAATATTGCTTGATGCTTGTATCATACATTCCTGGTATTGGCTTAATGGTTAGGGTGGTGGGCTTGGGAGCCTAGGGTCCTGAGTTCAAATCCTACCTACTGTTGAATTAATACCAGGTGGGGTTGACTCAGCCTGTCATCCTTCCAAGGTTGGCAAAATGAGTGCCAGCTTGCTGAGATGATTGAGCCATTTGAGTATCCTGTGTCGGAGTGGCGACCCATCCAGGATTGTGCCCAATAGCCCAGGAGACTGCTTCGGCCGCACTAACGCTCTGTACAGAGTATGGCTCCGTACCAACGCCCAATGGATTTCGAGTTTTGTTTTTTTCGTACACTTCTTGTACTAAAAGTAGTACACTACTTCTCCACCATGGAAGATTTTTAGTACACGTCTTGAATCATTCTGAGGGCAGGGAAGTAAAAACAATTTGATGCAGTGATATCTATATATATATATATGATTAAAGGCTAACCACCACCAACACCATTCCTAAGGGCAATCAAGCAGATGCGCTGGCTTGCTGGAGGCACCTTCACAGGTGAGGCGCTGCAGTTCACCGCCGACAAACTAGTCGATGATGGCCGTCAACGCGTTGCCATCGTGCTGACCGATGGCCGATCTGACATCCTCAGAGATAAGGTTCCACTCAACGTCCTGTGCAACGTGAAAGACCTGCCTGTGAGTGCCGTTTCCTGAAAGGGAAATTTATCAAAGAAAAGGCATAAGTTTTAAAATCCTGAGACCAATGTTCACCTGGGAATATAATAGTTTGCACATTCTTGAGGAATTTTTTATTGTAATGCATATCCTTTTGGCTTATGACATTTTATTAGCAGTCTGCATCAATCGGTGGAGGAAGGTTCCCTCAACTTTGACATTTGCATTCTTACATGTGCAATTGGTTGTGTAGTCATGGCTGTGACAAATCTAAATGAGTCATTCATCACTCAAGTCCACTTGCACATGGCTGTGCAGGCCCAACAGATATGTTCTCAGATGGCCTAGACCCTAGAGGTATGCACACTCACTCTCCTCTGAGCTGTCCAGCCTGGGTTTAAATTCTGACCAAACTACAAACTGTCGTCCCGGTGTCTCGGGGACGAGGTATCAATGGGCAGGGTGTTTCAAAAGTCTTGGTACTATTTGGATTGTGGCTCCATTGAACGTTATTCAAGTAATTATTATTTATTTATTTTTACACTATATTCTAGAAAGTTGGGAAATTGTCTTCAAGTTTCATTAGTCTGGAGTAAATATGTCATACACAGCACAACAATGAAGTATAATGGTATAGTGGCACGGAGTCTGTGATCAAGACTCAGCAGTTTTATCGCAAACATTTCAAAGTAAGACCCACCCAATAAGAACTGTCTTCTTCACAATGTCATCGGCACTGTTCAGGAACTCTTCCCAATCTCAAATCAGGGAGAAAAAAAGTTTGGCATTCAGAAGAGAACATTGAGGTGGTGAGACAGTTGGTCACTCAAAGTCCAAAGAGATCCTCTCAACGGTGCTCACAAGAGCTTGTTCTTTCACCACACTACTGTCTTTTGGATCCTGAGGCAGGACATGAAACATTATCCTTACAAAGTGCAGATGAAACACTCTCACACAGACGCTGACAAGGCAGAGAGGTTCATCGACAGGGCAATCTCCTTCAAGACAGAGCACATCTGGTCTCTCTATTCCCCAGACCTCAACCCGCTGGACTTCTTTCTGTGGGGGCGAGGTGAAGGACAATGGTTACAAAGACGAGCCTCTTAAGGTCTATCAACTCCAAAGAACTATTGAGTGTGCAAGATGCATCTAACTTCTGATATGCAAGAGCATGACACCAAACTTTGCTGTTGGGCTGAAAGCTTGTCTGGTATGCCACGGTGGTCACATCGAACAGATCATCCATGCTGTTACATAATTGTCAATCAAAGTGCCAAAGAAAAAGTCTCTGCATTATGATGGGTGATTTTTGACTTTAAATCTTGGATACCTGTTTTTTTTCAAAATAAACGTTCTAAATAGTACCAAGATTTTATATGTCGTCCATCGATGGACGTTAAACTGGCGTCTCGTCTAATCAGATTAGAGTTAAAGATCCCATTGTGTCCTTCGCAAAAAGTAAGCGATGTATCGCCGGCACCATGAACATATTCCAAATTCCTTCTCTTACCTATGTGTTGGGGTGGGGGGGGGTCGCTGTGCACTGCATCAGTGGCACAGCTGTGCCCCCCAACAAATTATGCTCGACCTGCGCTGCATAAAAAAGAAGCAATAATTTGCAGCAAATGAAAGCACCGTCATGTCATGTTTCGCAGGTGGCGTCTGTGGGCGTCATTGACGTGTTCCACACAGGAACAAATGAGGAGCAACTGCAGTCGATTACGTGTGAGAAAGAACGACCTGCCGATTTGTCTTACACCATTAAAACGGATGATTACGCCAAACTGATGGACGAAAGTCTCCTCAATAACCTCACAAACTTCATCTGCAAAGGTATAGTAGGCTGCGGTACCCTCCTCGGGTGACATGGGGCATTGCTAGCAATGTCAAACTCTCGGTCACTGTCGAAAACACAACAACATGCTTTCTTTTCTCTTTATTTCCACAGATAAGAAATGTCCGGACTTCACTTGCCCCGGTAAGAGCCCTAAAGTGTTGTTTGCATATGATATGTATGAGAACGTGTACAATAAATATACTGTTATCGTTTAAGGGTTTCTTACTGCCTTTGGACCGAGTGTACTGCTGGGCCAATAATTACGAGGATTGTTTGAGGTTACCGGCACTGGTTTGTTGTTTATGATGATAAAAGAAATGACAGATCACCAAAGGATTGTGGAATGGGGGTGGGAACCACATAAATATAAGTAGAGTAGAATGGCCATGCCTGTCGTCGTTTCTGCTCGCGGCATGCGTAGCTCTCGGCTGCCATCTTAAAATATGTAATTGCAACTGTGACGTCATCGATTGAGCAAGTTTTGCGCTGAAGATCCGAGCTGTTTTCAATCCAAAAAACATCTAATTTGAGGGATCATGACATAAATATACACCCTAACTCACGTTGTGTACCACTCGATGTCAGATGGGTAACTCACGGAGTATTTGTGCCGCATGTCACTCGCTATCGTTCGTGAAATGCTTCCGCATGAATACTCCACCCATCAGATATCAACAGTGTTCCGCAATGTTCATTACATTCTCTATATAATATGTATTTTGATGGGGAAACCATCAAACTGCTAATTAAATAAAAGATCCGAGCAGCTCCGATGGTCATTTTCAAAAAAATTGGCCCAATACTAAGGGAGGAGAGGCAAAAAGCTGAAATGTTAATGGACCATGGACATCGCCACCCTTTTTTGTAATGGCTCTTTTAACCTTACAATCTATTGTTATGGATCCGGGGTCTGGGTTTATCACGAGGGAGCTCTTCAGACCTTTACCTGACCTCTGGTCCTGAGGCTAGACATTATAAGAGACCAACGAATCAAACTCACTCACTTGCTTTGTAACTTTTTATATAACTTTCTTTAATGATGATTCGAAATTAGAACAGCAACAAACTCATAAACAAAGCAAAATCACAGCAGCAGCTTTTTGAGCTCACAGTATGTCGAAAATAAATAAAGTATGAACAAATCTATTAAATAAGTTGAAGTTTGTGTCTGTCCGTGTGTCAGTGGCCACTTTTGGAGCTGCTTTTGCTTTTCTAGCCTGGGTTTGAATCCAGACCCAGCTATAAACTCTCATCCTGGTGTTTTATAGACTGGGTGATTCATCAATGTGTGGGCTGTTCCTCCGTTGGATGTTAAACTGGGCATCCCATCACCAACATTATTTGGTGTACGCTAAAGATCCCACGGTGTCCTTCGCGGAGAATTGGCAAGTGATTGCTGGCACCCTGGACAAATTACAAATTCCTGCCCTAACCTTCGTCGAACATCACGCCTGACTAGCTGGTTTATGAAAGACCCTTGAGCCAATCTCCCCCCGGCCAACCCCACGAGAACGTAGGACTTCCAACAAAGCATAACGTGATATTTTACCAGCCACGACTCTCTACCTCCGCCACCGAAGGTGAAGGAGGTTATGTTTTCACCCCTTTCTGTCTGTTGGCTGTTTGTGTGCAGGATATGTCACAAAGTTGTGCACGGATCCGGATGAAATGTTGTGGGCAGGTTGGGTGTGTGACAAGGATGAACTGATTAGATTTTGGTGAAGAACCGGATCCGGATCCGACTACTAGAATTTTTTAAAGTGATTTTTCACCATTGAGAGATAGGGCCAAATACGATATAGTTCTGTATCGCCTGATATGTTGTCGTGGATCAGGCATTACGTGGCGGAGGTATGCGCTCTACCGAGTGCCCTTCTGGTCAATCATGTAACGATGAGGAAGTGAGGATGAGCTGATGAGGTGTTTTTCTGTACTGTTAAAAAAAAAAATATGGGAGAAGCTCGGGCCCCTCATTGGACCTGGACCCCGGAGCAGTGGCCCACTGGCCCCTTCCCTCCCACTCCTCAGCCCCGATACCACCCACCATCAGTCTCAATCAATTGTGTTGACAATAATAGTCGCTCACCAACCTATTTCCAAAATGTCTCTCATTTGTTCAGAGAGCAGTTAGGATGGGAAGTATTTAATTGCTCCCTCCATATTCCAAATATGTTACCACGTGAGTTCCCATCATGTCACTCAAAGGGAATCCGGATGGCATCGGGTCTCAAGGATGTCCTGAAACGAGTCGGTACCTGTGCGAAAAATGTTTCTCTGCTTCTGCCATTCAGGCATTGCTGCACCGGGACAAATGGGTAGTGTGGTAGGAGTATATTGTTACGGGTCGGGGTTCGAGGTTCGCCATGAGGGGAAGCACTCTGGTTCCTCTCGAACACCCAGTCCTGAAGTCACCAGCTGCAGATAACTCCACGGTCCGGCAGGTTGCTAGTGAACCACAAACGCTGATTGGTACTGCCAGTCCTGTCAGGGTTCTCACTCCTTCGCGCGTTACCTTTTCCGGTATATTGGCAGTATCAAGGGGGGCTCATACCCTCTACATACTTGCCTTATCTTATTTAATCAGGTGCAGCTGAGTGCAGCTGCCAAGTACGTACCAGCTAATGTGGAGAGCCAATCAGTTGGGTGAAACTTCCCACCTGACTATCTTGCTGGGCCAATGGAGGAAAGGATGCTATGAGATGGTTGAATTGCAATAACAGGCAATTTATTCATTAATAAAGCGTGAGGAAAGGTATGTGGCACAGTGAAGACGAGGGGTTTATTACCCCCCGTTGGACTTGGTCCTAAACGCGGGCTTATGGATTTGGTTCTAAACGGGGGCTTATGGATTTGGTCTCGATTTTCATGTGTGTGCGTGTGTCCGCAACTATATCTCGGACATGTATGATCCGATTTTATTCGTACTTTGCACAAAGACAACACATGATGGTATATGTATGCACGTCATTGTTTCAGGATGCGATCCAAGATGGCCGACTGGTGGCCATTTTGTTACTTAAATGTGTCCGCAACCATTTCTCAGACAAGCATGAACCGATTTTGTTCAAACTTGGCACAAGCACAGTACATGATGGCATACATGTGCACCTCACTTTATTTTGCGATATGATCAAAGATGGCCGACTGGTAGACTGGCGGCCATTTTAGTTATAAATAAATATGGGTTAGCCCTTTAACTCCTGACAACAAAATCAATGAAACTGTGGGCTATGAAATTTCATCTTTTTTCCTTGTTTTCCAAGGAATGTTTGTACAGCAGGGACATGCAAGATTGGTGTGGTGTGGCAAAAGACATACAGTGATACAATTAATCGGAGAGACACAGGGCAGAGCTATAACCTGATGCTACCTAACTTGGACAATTTTACTTGTACTAACAAAACAGGTTCCACCAGGATCATTTTGCGGAACAGTAGATATGAGAGGAAGTGAGTGTGAGAGTGAGAGTAAGAGTAGTACGTGGTGGTTGCGACCTCTTTGACTCACTAAGAGAAGCTGACAAACTTGCGCTGCCCAATGTTGATGAGGGGTAAAAGAGGAGGAATACTGGTTGGTGGTTAAGGTGTGCATTGAGGAGGTATGAGAAGTGCAGGTGAGGTAACTGGAAAGAGGTGCGTATCTGAGGTCTCCTTGAAAAGAACAGTTCGTCGGGACTTGCCCTCGCCGATTTCCTTTGCAAAGCAAGCGATTGAAAGGGAGACAGAACGTGTGAAACAGCTTAACTTGTGTATGAGGTGAGAGATTATCTGTTCGTGTAAGTGTTTCTTGGCCTGGCCTTCATGATTGTGTCTGGTACGGCGCCTGGATTGCTCGCTCGCCCAGTACTCCATTTCGTAAGCTCCATTCCGCTTTTTATGCCACGTACCGCTGAACAAGGCAAAAAGAGCTATCTCTGCGCATCTGGGATGCACAGCTTAAATCGTTGCTGAGTGGGGGTGGAGGTTTGGTGTGGATAAAAAGGGTTGCTCGGTGGGATGACCAGGATTTTACAGCATCCTCATTGGTACACACTCGATTCCTGCAGCACTGGCATCGCCCACACGAACCCACAGTCACGAAGATGCTGCCGTTAACTCTCAGACACGCCGTGGACCTCTGCACTTAACATGGCGTTGGCGTCTTCAGCTGCGCTTTCCGAGCGTGAACGTGTGCGGGACCTCTAATGGGAATTGCAATCAAGTGGAGTGGCAGGGCTATTCACATGATGTTAAATGGCCATTAGCGCACAGTCGCGCTTCGTTCAACCGATGTCTGAACATCCATGTCCGAAGTGTCCATTGCCGGCGCATGCTACCGCTACTCCAAAGGTGGTGGTGGGCATCTGTGGTGACTGTGTGGTGATTGTGGTCAATGCGATGGTAGAGACGGCATGGTGGGTCAGCTGTGGTTGAGGTGGTGGGGTTGGTGAGCAATGACGAATGTATAGCGAGTTTGTGTAATGTTACAATGATGTGGCGTGATGATAAAGGCGTCTTGATGTTGTGTGATCGTTTCAGCGTTTGTGGGTAGAGTGTGGTGAAGGTTAAAGTGATGTCAGTTTGATCGTGGAGTACGATTCAAACCGCGATTTGGCACGCATTTGCAAATTAGCTGTGTGTGCTTGAAATTTTGAGAAAGATTAGTGTGCAGGGAATAAAATAGGGGAAGAATGAGGAAAAATCTACCTAATCCCACACAACGCATATTGACTCATAAAACCCATTAGACATAAAGGAAGGGCCCCATCTGAAACAAGTAATAATGAAATAATAACTAACTCTGGAACCACTGTAAGTTGTGTGCCATTGCCTCGGGTAATGACGGTTTTGCAGAGCCATCACAATATGTTTAAAATATTGGAAACACCCAGTGCTGGTTATCCTTGAACCACTATTGCGTAAAGCTCTTTGTAATAGTACGTTCAGCAGCAGCTGCTATAGTTCCAAAAGCCTGAACAGGTCGTGCCATTGACAACAAGAGTTTCTGGAGGAAGTGATGTATACCATACTTTCTTATTCCATATTTGTCTAACTTGTAAGCATTTGCAGTTAAAAGTGAAAGTATTTTCTGTTCCCGAATGTTCTGTCGAATCACTTGCATTCTGAACAGGGATGACATCCATGCATTGTGATCGTCATGTGTTGTTGATGTTGGAAGTCCGTGTCTTGCTTGGCAAACCGATGGTGAACCATTTGGGCCTGATGGGTGGAGGTGTTGTCTTGGAAATATCTTCTCATTGTTGGGGTAATAGTGGAACACACAGCAATTCACTTGGTCTGTAACGATGTAGTTAAACACTCAGGGGAGATATGTAGCTCATCAGAAGGACCGTAGTTTCCAAAGCAGCCCACAAAAAATATTCTCCGAGCCACTATTCCAGGTCCATTGGCTTGCAAAGTGGAAACGATGCACAAAAGGTTTCTAATTTCACGACATTGTTGCCAAACCTTAAACTTTCCACCTCTGCAGTAATGTTGAACACATGACACATGACACATGCACTCTGAAATCACGTTGCATGACTCCAGAAATCAGGCATCAAGCAAACAAGTTTGAAAGTTTGATCCTTACTTTTGGACCATCAATTTATTACGTACGCAAAAATGGCAGATATTTTAAACCCCTGCTGCCACCACACCTCTCTACACACAATGCGTGTTAGTGCCAGGATTTAATACCACTGTCTCAAAGAACATCTGCAGTTATTATAGGTTTAAGCGAAATATGAGGCACTGTATGTTGCCAAGAAGTGGACGGAGAGCAATGGTGAGGTCGATTTGGGGGGAAAAAAAACAAATTGAAAGAGAGAAATTACATGACGAGTCTTTTAGGACCACAATTACTCCCACGTTGTGGGTTTGGCTGCAGAAAGGTTTTGGCCCAAGTCTTTCACGAACTGGCAGGGCATGCCTGATGATTGACTGAACACGATTTTCTTAGGAACTTGCAATTTGCTTCACCTGCTGTTCGTGAAGGTCACCGGGGCATATGTGACGTCCACCAATTAATCCTGGCAGACGGCATTTCCATTTAATTTGTATACAAAGTCGAGGCTCGTGGAGGAGCTAGAACAGAATTGATCAGAATGTAATATAACAAAAGGAACAGCAGAAAGAGAGAAGGGAAACACCAACAACAGGGATCAGGAACAAAATAGAGGGAAACTTGGACGAATAAGGGATGAGGGGTAGGGGAGGACATTTTGGGTGAACAAAATGGATATACTGTGGCAGCAAATTCTCAGGAAGGAAAGACTGGTAATTTAGAAAAGAAGATAGTTCATAGGGGTGGAGAAGATCATGGTTTTGGATTGGGGATGACCGGAGATGGTGGTGAACAGGATCTGAGAAGGTTTCTTGAAGACTTGGAGGGAAGAATGATATTGAAGAGAAGGTGGACATTGGTTCCACAGGCAGGAAAAAAAAAAGAGGGACAAATGAGTGGAGGTAAGCAGTGATCCTGGATTTAGGTAGTTTCATTATGAGGGGGTTGCTTGTGGACCGCATGCATCCTGAAGTACCTGGGGGGGGGCGGGACACACACAGAGAGAGAGAGAGCAGAGGGTGCAAGACCAGAAAGGAGGTGGAAGGAGAAGACAGAAAGGCCACTGACCGGTCTGCGATGGCAAAGTGATAGGCACATAAACTCAGATTCATCGCGAGAGATTCCAATGATCTTGAAGGTCTTGGTTTCCATGGCATCAAGCTGAGACCAATCATGCAACCTCCCATGCAATAGAGCAGAGCAGATCTCTTGTGGAAACACCATCCAACACTGTTGAACTACCACCTCCCAGTCAACAGTGGTTGCTCCGACACTTCTCTTACTTCCATTTCTGCCAGCCAAGCCTGCTCAGTTGCTCTTACAAGTTCTCCATCTTTGAATTCTCAGTCACCATCTTTCTCCTCCCTTTCTCCAGTCCTTTCACTCCACTTTTTGACCTTCACCTGCACCATCTCCAACACCTTTGGCAATACCCAACCAATGCCACCTATGCCTTCCCACTGCCAATTCTACTGTGCATGCACTCGATGAATGTTGCAGTGTTGTTCAATCTCCACATCAATGGCTGTATCAATCAATCCTCCCCAAGAACCCCACTTCCTCAAGTTTGTTGGGCAGGGATGCATATCATTCGTTCCCTCAGCAAAGGAACTTCACAGCATAGGTTCTATTTCCCAAATCTATTGTCACTTCAATATCCTCTCCTGTACACCCTTCCATGGTGTCCAAGCCCCTTGTTGTTACCTGTCCCACTGCCATCATGAACCTCCTATTTTATTTTTCTCACACCTCCGACTCGACCATTCTTCCTTCTTTCCTTCATAACTGCCTTTCTCAACCCAATATGCTGGGATCACCTGAAGCCTTGCCCTTCACATTACTTCTTTCTGCACCAACCTTTCTTCCATTTTTGTGCAGCTCATCTTTTTCCTTCTGGCTGGGTTTCTACTCAACGAAATAATCCCTGTCCACTCACTTGGTCGCACAAACTCTGCAACATCATGAACTGCGAACAGGCCCTAACACAGGCTGTCACAATTGATACCAATCTATTTCCGTGTGGGAGTTTGTGTGTGTTTTTGTTGGTTTTGCCCAAATAAAGTTTGGAAGAAACTATTATGTTGTTGTTCGTCTTTCGGCTGCTCCCGTTAGGGGTCGCCACAGCGGATCATCCGTTACCATACTGATTTGGCATAGGTTTTACGCCGGATGCCCTTCCTGACGCAACCCTGGTCGCCTCTTACGACACAGGGATAAGGATTGGGTTTCGCCATGATTCCGGGCTGCCCTACACCCTCTCATAGCGCGGCCCAGTGCAGAGCTCCCGTCCTCAAGCGATCCTCCAACCCAAGCCTCCGAGTAGCCGGATTACAGGCGCACGCCACTACGCCCGGTCGGAAGAAACTATTATATGCAATTGATTTGCAAGTCCCATGCATGTTGTGTTTTTTGACGACAAGACTTTGCTTGGTAGTGCTGATAGTATGTCAGCCAGATAACCTGATCTCCAACCTGTACAGGAATGTCGATAATCGACAGAGTAAGCATTTGTTACCTTTTACATAAAATACTGTGATTATGGAAGCAAAGTACTCGACCATCTAAATGTAATATTGTGTGCTCTTCTTGTTGCCAGCGGCATTTGAAGAGCCAACAGACCTGTTGATTGTTCTGGACAGTTCTGCTAGCGTTGGACAACAGAATTTTGAAGCGGTGCAGGAGGTGGCAAAAAATGTAGCCCACCGCTTGCTAGATACAGCACCAGCAGCTCGAGGCACTGAGCCCAGTGTGCGAGTCTCCATCGTGCAATACAGTGGCAACAAAAATCAAGAAACAGAGGTGGGTGATTGAGACTTTGATGTTAATGTAAATGCTAAGACTCCCAAGGATTGTTTACTCTCCCACAAGAGGCAACTTGGTGGGCACTCTTTTATACAAGTTCACATCTGGCCTTACTTTTCCTGCCCTCTCCTACCTCTGGCCTCCCCACGCAACCCCAAGTCACACACGTTACTCGAGAAACTCTCACCTGTTCACCCTCCCAAAGTCCAGACTGGTTGCGCACCTGTATTAATTCTCCCCTTGTTCTCCTGATTTCCCCACGACCACCAATCCCGTTGCTGCTTTGTGAACCTGCTGCCCTTTGCTGTTTAGCTCCTCCATGAGTCTAGAGCTTTGTATTTTTAAGTTATGGTTCGAGGACATAGTCTCATGTGATTTGATCGGATTTCCTGTCGGAGGTTCACGTTTTTGGAGCTTCTTGATGCCAACACCATGACTCTCAACCAGGTATCCTTCACAGGCAAGGTGCAATCCATTGCTCACTCGATCAGCATTTGACAAGAATACCAGCCCAAACCTTTGGGAAATATTGTGTGCTCGAATGAATTCTGCCGCCCCCCCCCCCCCCCCCCCATGCCAAATGGAGCACGTCTTTCAATCTGAGCAAGTCTCACCCACTCACTGTGTCACTCCTGAAGATTTCTTGAATGAACCTACCGAGCTGCCACTCGTCTGCCACTGGAAGGGATTCAATCTCTTGAACTTTGAGACCTCCTCTCAGCCAGCACCTCTCCTTTGCTGACCTGATTGCATAGCTGGCCTCAACAGCAACCCACAAACTGGGAATCTGCTATTGTTCTGAGTGATTCCTTGAAAATCAGAACTACTTGTCGCCAACAACACCTTTGTCTGTCGTTAAATGGAGTACTGCCCTCCATTATGGCCTGATGCCACAGCATCACATGTCTCTCCTGGAATTTGTACAATCCTAAGTTGTAAATATTATATTTATCTCCTACGATGAGGCTGAAGCACATGGCCTGGTGCTGTTACATCAGACATATTGTTTGCCTTTCTGCTTTTAACAGCTTCTTCCTTAGTCGAGCTCCCTCTAGCCTCCGACCATTCCCGGTCCTCCATGACACGAGTGTTCTTCCAGTGACCTGCTCCCGGTTGGACTCCCAAAATCCAGGCTTACCACATTATTCCACTTTTTTATTCCTCTTTTCTTCTGTTTGTGGAACTTCCTTATGGGGGCAATTCAAATGCACTCTTCACTCCAGCCCTATCGGCAAGCGATGCATCACCGTCTCGTGTCATACCCCATCCCTCCCAGAGATCTTTTCTACCCCAATGAACCCAACCTAACCCAACCCTCTTACTTGCAGTTTAATGTCTCCTCCACACCTCCTCCTCTCTCTTCTTTTCTTATCTGTTCATTTATTTTTCTTATTGTGTCCAACTGTGCCCCCACTATCCTTCTGTTGTTACTTTGCCCTTTCCCATCCCCACTGTCACCTCGCTCTTCCACGAGTTTTTTTTTTAATTGAAGGACTAACACCAGAATTCCTTGTTCTACAGGTTGGCTTCAGCAGCGACTACAAGGAGATTAGCAAAGCCCTGGCAGAGACAGTGTACATGGGCAAAGGCACAGACTTGCCAGATGCCTTGCGCTACATAGCACAGCACTTGACCAAGCAATCCCGCAAGCGAGTCAAACGCCGGGTCCTCATATTTTCGGATGGTCGGTCACAGGGTGATGAAACGGTGCAGCGCATCGCACAGCAAGCCAAGAAGGTAATGAGTAACGCGGAAGTGTATGCTGTGGCCGTGGGTACCCAACTGGACGATGACGGTTTAGGTGCGCTCGTGACGGGCCAAGAACATGGCTGGACAAGTACACAGCTCGAGAAGCACATCGTTCGCATCCTGAGCTACGACGTGCTTCAGCGCAACATAACCTGGCAGAAGATTGCTCGACGCATCTCGCTGCCCTGAACAAAATCAGTGAGTGAGTCAGTCAAGCCCGCAAAGGATCGCTTCTTGGCAATCCATGCGTTGTATCTAAATGCAACCCCCGGCGCTAGTTTCATTGCTTTTTATGGTAGGCAGGAAGTGCATTCCATGCAATGCTCATGCTTTTGGGTTCATTAAACAATAGAATATATATTTTTTAATTTCAGGTATAATTTTATCATTTGTTTCCCTCAAATTGCCTCCATTTTAACACATGAACACTCAAATTTGTGTTAAAAGGCAGCTGTTTAATATTACACAAGGGAGGGTGGGGTGGGGTGGGGGGTGGGGTGCTGAATTGATAAAACTTAAATTGATGAAAGGAAGACCAGGGAGGATGATTGTAAAGAGGGAAATAAGGGTAAGGGCAAAGTGTGAGGCGTATGGAGAGAAGGTAAACGACTCCGGGAAGGGTTGGGAGGGCTAATTGGAGAGAAGGCAAGATGCATGTCGGGAGCAGGGGGCAGAGGGTGGCATTACCCACCTTTGGTACTTACCTTCATCGTAACCTACGGTGATATTAGCCGGGGTAACATGTCGTTCCTCTCGAAAACAGCTTTGCGGTTTATGAGCATTCAAAAGTGTTCGTGTGATGGAGCTGGTACATTAGAGTATTTTAACGGCCGTCTTTCATTACAATCACTGAAAGCTAGAGCATTGAACGCAGGCAAGACCGTTGATCAAATTGGACTTTGAAAACATTTGTTAATAGCCAAGGTCAGATAGAAATGAGCACATGAGTCCTGGTTGAGTGATTATTGCTGCATTATTTTTATTTTTTTATTTTTACTGATGCTCGTGTCTCATCACCCAGCTTTCGCTGACACGAACGCCGTGCGAGAGTACACGTGGCACGGCCTAGAGACGAACCGCGATAATCACACGAAGTCCTTTCCCACTCTCCGACGTACATTTCTGCCACCATTTTGTTTGTGTGCTTTGCTTCACGCATCGTTTTGTGCCCCCATTTTGTTTTGATTCCGAGGCGTGACGAGCGATGCATCGAAGCATGCGTTGCGTCGCTTGAGAAATATTTCTCATCGGCTCCATCAGAAGGGCATCGGCTTCGGGTTTATCTCGTGCTCGTGTGTTTCCACTTGTTTATTGTACCGTCGGGGGATGTGTTCAAGATTGTTTTGCTTTGTTACGCAAAAGTTTTCTTTTCTGTCAAAACGATAATAAACTTCTGGAACGTAACGTTGCACGACTCGCGATGGGAGTTTTTGTGCAGCAGAAGTAATGTAGACATGTCTTCCAAATCCTTCATTCTCAATCTGTTTTTCATCAAAACCTCATTGTCCTTTTTTTTATTATTATTATTATTTTTTACACCACATGTTCTATGTTCATCAATAATTCCTTCTGTGATGCCGTTCATTAGCTTTCCTCCCATAAGAATGGTCTTTCGGGATTGTAAGACGTCTACATCTTCTACATTCTTAATAAATGGTGCTAAGATTATATCAGCCACATATGTTCGTATGTAAGAGCGAGCAATTCCAATTTTCTCAATCCCAGGGGACGGTTAAACTGCATTTGCCTTGAATTTCAATCCAATCGATTGCCCAACATATGTGATCATCGTCGTCAGGACATTTGGAGACAATTGCCTACTTTTGCTCAATTGCAGGGATGTTGAGACTATAGGTATATAGGATTTGAACCCGGTGTGAACCAGCATCATGAGACTGAAAACGGTGTTCCTGACACCAAGTTGATTAGGGACCGTCTATTTATTATGTATGCCATGAGGAGGAGGAGAAATTGAGAAAAAGGAGAGTACTGGAGTGTAGGAGAATGAGAGAAAGAAGAAAATGTTTGGGAAGGAGTAGTTTGTTCACCTCCATGTGTCCCCTTGATCTTCTTCCCCTCCCCTTGATCTCACTCCCCCTTATAGTCTGCTGTTGGAGTTTCTCCCTTTCCAGTTACTTCCCTTCCATTCCGCACTTGCTCTCGATTATGCATACAAAAAAGAAAAGAAAGAAAGGAATAAGGGGATGGATGGAAATAGACATGTGTGGAACACATGGGTTGTGGGAGGGGGTGGAGGGTGGGATCGTCATTTTTGAATATGTGGCAAATGGATGGACCCTGAAATGACTGGTCCCTGATCAAGGTAATATTCCTTCAAAGTTCAGTCGGCTATTAGTTTTCTTGATAATTTGGTAAAATAATGCACAAAAACACAAGGTTATTCAATTAGGTTCTGGTCAATAACTTTTTTTTTTGTTTTTTTACATTCCTCTCGGGCTCATGAAAGAGCTTGTGCAGAAACCACTTTCAGGACAAACACAGTAGACATTCAACGTACACGGTGACATTAATTAAAAAGACGTCAACAAACAATGGAAACTGCATGTGGGATATGAATCCAGGTTCCGTGTATTATGAGCCAGGTTTTGGATGGGAAATCTTAACAGTCGGCCAACCCCGGTAATTCCTCGTCTTGTGGAGTCATTCCACTTCAGGCATTTAAAGAATTAACTGTAAAACAGCTTATTTAAATTGACTGCAAGACTTGGCCTCTGAAGTCTCCATTGATGTCGAGGGGTGTTTGGTGTACTTGCGAAAATGCCTCGTGGCTGCAGTGGGAATTGAGCCTGCAACATCCGATGGAGAATAATACACGTCATTGTATCCATCGATCAAACAACCGGTTCGAAAGATTAATAATGTTTCAATAGATTACTAGTGGAGGTTAAACGACAGAATGTGTTTCATACTGAATGATGATGATTCAAGCGCATGGTGAATCCAATTTCACTGAGACGTCGAGGCACGCAAGCAGCGACATCTAGCCAGAAGGGCGGACCACTACATGTGGTCTGTACCCCAAAAAGTGAGGAACCTCAGGAAAGAAACTGGAGAAACAGAAGCACTCGCACTACCTGCAGGCCTGCTCATCCTATAAGCGAAGCCATATGCGTAAATCGAATAATGATGTCTGTAAAGAAACACATAGCCTTTATGTCTGTGTCCGTGACGCGGTTACACAAAAATCTGAGCTTGCTCAAATAATTACAATGTCATCCATCGCCCATGACTGTCACTACCTCTCCTTGAGAAATTAAGATGCTAGAAAATCGAGCCAAATAAAAGGACATTCAGCCTATTGTGTGTCATCATATTCTCACACTTGTAGCTGAAGGTGTCATGACATGTTCTTTGGGATGATGCGTTCCCCTCGTATACCATACAACGCAATGATTTGGTAACTTGTGGAATAAAAAGTGTGATTAATGTATTTGCAATACTGACCAAATCTGACTGTACTACAGTATTGGCCGGTGCTGGAGGATTACCAATAAAGCTTTTTGAAATTATCACACATTGTTCTGTTGTCAGTTATATAATCAGTAAATGCACACATGGATGCACCATGACATCGTTATTTGCAAGTGAAACTGAGTTGGAAAAGCCTTTTTATCCCCCGCCGCATAGCGGAAGGGGGATATTGTTGTCACTCGGGTCGTCCGTCCGTCCGTCCGGCTGTCCGTCCGTCCGGGCGTCAACATGTATAGCTGTGAGTGCGATAACTCATAAACTGTTCGCCATATCGATTTGAAATTTGAGTCACACATGCACCACCTGAAAAGGAAGAACCATATTGATTTTGGGCGTGGCCGGATCCAAGATGGCCGACTGGTTCAATGGCGGGGGATTCCCCATCTCTGATGGGTATATTTTTATTATTTATATTGGCCAAATTCTGTAGTCATGCTATAGTATTACTATAGAATATTTTCATATGGGAAGGTTTAACCAAAGCCAGTCGCGGTTGGGCATTCTCCGTCATGCAAAGTCCTTCCTCGGCCCACCTGAGCTCCTGACCACAAACAAAGCTTTCATCCGCAGCCTGATGGAATAATGCTCTCTCCTCTGGGCTGGTGCTCCTGCCTCTCACCTTTCTCGGCTTCACGCTGTGGAGATCAAGGCATTTAGGTCATTGGTATCTCACGTGATGAAGCTGAGGCTTTGGGTCTCTCACTCTCTCACAGCAGGCAGGTCGGTGGTTTTCTGTCTTCTACTGGCCTCGCCCCCCCCCCCCCCATTCTCTGCGTGTGATCTGTCCCCCCCTTTTCCCCACCTTTGGAACAAACTCCTACAATCTCTTCAATCCCACCCTTCCCACCAGATCTTCAAAACAGTGTTCACCACCATCTCTTATCTTCCCTCATCCAAAACCTCGATCTTTTCTGCCCACGTTCATCCACCCCAAACCCACCTCCTTCAAATTCCCTGCTTTTCTTCCTCAAAGTCCCTGTAGTGTCTATCTTGTTTACCCTGTGTACCCCGCCCCATCCCTCTTCTGCCCGTCTTGTCTCCTGCCCCCTTGCTATATCGTTCTGTGTGTTAGCTCTTATATGAGCCTTGACATGGTATATTAAAAAAAATCTAAAAATTGCTTTGGCTATAATGCTCAAACTACTTTTGGATTGGAAAGCTAACCACATCAACCCATCTGTGCCTGCTCCGATAATAAATGAGCCTCAAACGTTAAATAAACGAAGGGTAACTGTGGAAGTGCAGTAAATGTCAGGACTGGACAGTTGGAATGAGAGTTCTCAAGATTTGGCATCACAAAAATTTTGGAGAGATGATCACAAGCTTCATGGCTTGACAGTAACGACACAAATCTTTCTTCATAATTGTTTTACACTTTCAACCTTTGAGATGACCTATATTTTTATACTTCAGTGTCGGGCCACGTAAATATAATCAGCCATATTCATGTCAAAAAGAAAGGAACTTCCCAATTAAACCGCATATATATGCCTGTCCACATTGTAAACTTTTCCATCAGTGCAACAACCACAAAGCTACACCATCAGATATGCCTTTTAATAAAGGTTCAGAGTGAAGAAGATTCCACATGAAGTGGTGAATGTACCTGAGGCAGGTGAGTTTTACCCTTCTCATGTTCGCTCTTCTGTCAATACGAGACTCACCTTTGGATCAGAACTTGGCAAAGTCCTTGTTTGAGCAGCCAGGTGAGACGCTACCTTCGATGTTTATATTAAAATAAATCAAATTCCCCTTTCTTGGCTACTCTGAGTACCACGTGGGTCGAGTGTTTTGAAGAGCCCATTGTAATTAAACAAGAAAGAGCCATCAGAGATTACAGACCCTCGCCAGGACTTTTGTGTGGTGTATCTTGTGTGACAAATAAATGGAAGGATGTACTAAATGAAAGGTCATTGATTGCAAATGAAAGGTCGAAATGGTCTGAAAAGTTGTAAAGGTCAAATTATCTGAAAGGTTTAAAGAAAGGTCTGAATTGGTCTAAAGGGTCAAGAGGGTCTTAAAAGGTCAAAGGGGTCTAAATGGTATGTACATATATATGTACAACGTTGAGGCTCGTATAAGAGCTAACGTTGTCTAAAGGTTGGAATTGTCTCAAGTGACTTAAAATGTTGAAAAAGGGTTTAAAGGTCAAATAGATCTAAAGGGTATTAAAAGGTGTGAAAGGAGTGAGGGTTTAAAGGTCTAAAAGGGTAGCAAGGAGTCCAAGGGGCCTTGAGTGTCTCAGGGGTTCTAAAGGGTTTAACAGGGTATATAGGGTCTTCGGATTCTAAAAGGTCGAACAGAATCTGATCGGTCTTAGGGGTCAAAGGATGTAATGGGGTCTATAGGGTTTTATGAATCAAAAGGGTCTTAGGGGTTTTGGCATTCTTAAAGGTCTCAATGGTCTTGAGGCTTTTAGGGGTCTAAAAGGTCTTCGTGGTCTTATGGGTCCTCATGGTGTAAAAGTACGTATATTGGGGTCGAAAGTAATTTACACACCTATTCACGTTCTGTGTGTACAATACTATCCTATCCTACGTCCTATTTCTATTTCCTCTCCTCGTAAACAAACATTCGGAACAAACAAAAATTTTATATCACACCCCATCATGATTCTCATTTCTATTGAATTTCCTTCTGCTCCTGGTTCTACATTTCACCTCTTCCCACCCCCCACCCAGAACCTCTTTTCTCCCAACTGAATCTCGATGAAATATGAACGCTTCTTGTAAGAA
>CM068959.1:6584006-6595006 GCA_035128595.1 Eptatretus atami | reverse complement strand
TTTTACGAATGTCTCTCAAGTCTCTCAAATGGGGTCTTTGTTACATTTCCCGAATGCATTGCTTGCTCAGAGGCCATCCAATTATAATCACGTTACACAAACATGGCTGAAATACGAAGGTGCAGTATTTCCAGGAAATATCGCTCGCTTCGAGTTGCGAATGTCCATCCAGCATGGCAGTTAGCTGATAAATGATGAATACAAGTAAAAAGGTAAATAAAGGTAAAGTTTGAGCCCCCCTCCCCCAAGATGGAGGGCCTCTGGCCTGTGCTATTCGGGCATAATTGTTAATCCAGGCATGCTCAATCCTTCCCTCGCACCCCACACACTCAAACCTTCCCCCGCACTGAAAATACACAAACCCTCTGCACACCCCTCACCCAACCAGCCCCCCTCCCCCAAAAAAGCATCAGCTTACCCACACAAAGCCTCCTCTTCCACCCCCCCCCACATCCTGCACTCTCCCAATGCATCATCACCCCTATCTCTAACTGTGTGGACCTCAAACGTCCGAGGTCTCCGCTCTCGATCCAAACCGCTGCCGATAAACCGGACATCATCTGTTTAACAGAATCATTCCTCCGACAGGATGTCCCCAACTCCTTCGTGTTTCTCCCTACTTACTGTGTCCTCCGATTTGATGGGCCTGAACCACGCCCTGGCAGCAGAGTTGCTCTTTACATTGAAAACTCAATTTCCCACTGCCCTTGTACTGACCTTCCACCTTCCATTACCCAGGAGTACCTCTGGCTGCACCTTCCCCTCCGCTCCCACCTCTTGGTCATCTGTGCATTGTACCATCCTCCTAACAGTGACAACTCCATCTACATCTCTCTCGCAGACAACATGGAAAAACTTATAATCACTCATGCCAACTCTCTCTTCCTCATATGTGGTTATTTCAATTGTCACCATGCAAATTGGCTGGGTGTTGAGTCCTCTCTCACCAGCCATGGCAATTCAGCAAAGGACTTCTGTGACTCCATGGGACTGACTCAATCCGTGAATTTTCCAACCCGGATTTCTCCCAATGGCAAATCCTCCCTTCTGGACTTGATGATGCCTAACTTTCCCTCAAATTCTCCTGCTCTTCCTCTGCTCCAATTGGTTCATCTGATCACGTGGTTGTGAAAGTCAACATCTCTCTGGCTATTTTCAGAGAGCTGCCTCAACACCGGTGAGTCTGGAATTTCACTCAAGCCTATTGGCAGGGACTGCAAGCAGCCATCTCTCTTCAGGACTGCTCTCCCGTATCTACTGCCCCTGATGTTAACTCAGCCTGGGAGTTCTTCCACAGCCTCTCTCTGTCTCTCATATCCCATCGTGCCTTGTTAAGTCTGTCTCTGGAGTATGCTACCCTTCCATCCCTCCCCTCTCTTCAAATGGCATCGCAGCCGACTCCGCTCTTGAGAAGGCTGAATGCCTCAATTCTGTTTGCTTCCAAATCTTGTGCCCCAACCCATCGCTCTCGGTACTCATCCTTCCTGGTCGTGCCCAACTGCTACTGGACTCTGTCTTGTTCCTGAGAAGGTGGAGAAGGTTCTTTCAACCCTAGATTTTAACACTAATGGACATATGCGGCATCAGTTCACATGTTCTAAAAACCTGCTCTTGCACATCCTCTCTGCTGTTTTCACCCTGCCATTTGCGTGAGGTCAACTTCCATCTGTTTGGAAATCTACCAACATCACGCATTACATAAACAAGACGAGAGGGGCACTCGGTAGAGCACATACCTCTGCCACGCAATTCCTGATCCATGAGAACATATCGGGCCCAATACATTTTTGAAATATCGTGCTATATATCGTTTTGAGCCCGATCTCTCAATGGTGAAGAATCGCTGAAGAAGTTTTCAGATCCAGATCTGAAATCAGATCTTCACCAAAATTTAGCGTTGCTGTCATTGGCCGGTCACCTAAACACAAAAAAATTCAAAATGATTGCTTGAAAACTGTGGCCAAAAATCGTGTGACAGCCAAACAAACGAACAGACAGACAAAACGCTACAGACAAACATATTTGGCAAAAAAAAATTTTTTCGCCAAGTAACGGATCCAAATGCCATACCTTCTCCTTCGGCAAGGGTAAAAAGGGGGCAAAACCTGATCACCTTAACTACAGACCTTTCAGCTTACTTACAATCATCAGTAAAGTCATGGAATCCATTCCTTTTCTCCAGCAACCTCATCTTAGATCACCAATTTGGTTTCGGACCAGGTCGCTCTACTTTGGCCATGCTGCTTCTACTCACCCAACAATGGATGGAGGCCCTCAATGTCAGACATGAGATCAGGGCCGTCTCTCTGGATATATCTTGTGCTTTTCATACAGTCTGGCATCCTGCCTTGCTCTCCAAACTCTCTACCTATGGTATCCAAGGCCAACTCCACACATGTCTTACTGACTTCCTGTACTCTCATAGCTAACATGTGACACTCAATGTAATCCTTTAATCTACTCTCCCTGCCAAGGCTGGAGTGCCCCAAGGCAGTGTTCTGGGTCCAGTCCTATTCCTGATCTTCATAAATGATCCTTCTGACTGGTAAATCCCCTTTATCTGTTTGCTGATGACTTCACCCTCTGCCGTGACATCCCTCATCCTTCAGACAGGAACGCTGTAGCCTCTTCCCTCTCTTGAGACCTTTAAAAAAAATCACAAGATGGTCAAACACTTGGAATGTGTTTTTCAATCCTGACAAATCTCACACTCACTATCTCACTCTTCGAAAGGATTATTTGGCAGCCCTCCTATCTACTTTCTTAATAATCTTCTTAAGGAAGTTCAGTCATTCAAGCTCATGGGTCTCACGATCAGCCATGATCTTTCTCTGCCAAGCCACATTTCAAAGTTGGCCTCCAAAGCCAACCTATCCACCTACAATTTTTTCATCCACAGCTTGATGGAGTACTGCTCTCCCCTCTAGGCTGGCTCCCCTGCGTCGCATCTTGCTCAGCTGGACACCACGGAAACCAAGGCCTTCAAGATTATTGGAATCTCCTGTGATGAAGCTGTCTCTAGGTCTATCACCTTGCCATTGTTGATTAGGTCAGTGGTCTCTCTGTCTTCTACCACCTCGTTTCTGGTCTTGCACCCTCTGCTCTTTCCATGCTTTGAGCCCCCCCCCTCCCCCCAACCTTTTATGCAGGGTACACACAGTCCACCATCAACCCCGTTTTGGTGAAACTACTGAAATCCAGGATCACTGCTCACCTCCACTCATTCGGTCCCCTTTTTTCTTACCTGTGGAACCAACTTCCACATCCTCTTCAATCTCATTCTTCCCTCCAGGTCTTCAAATCACCACCATCTCAGATCTTCCCCATTCAAAAATCTTTCATAGCCTCATTACCTCCTCCCTCCCCCCCAATCCCCCCCCATCTAATTCTCTAGTTTTCCCTTCTTGGAGTTTCTCATGCTGATCCATATTGTCCACCGCATGCATCCTCTGTGTCCAACTTGTCCACCACATGCATCGTCTGTGTCCAACTTGTCCACCGCATGCATCACTCTGTGGGGTCCAACTTGTTCACCACATGCATCGTCTGTGTCAACTTGTCCACCACATGCCATCGTCTGTGTCCAACTTGTCCACCACATGCATCGTCTGTGTCCAACTTGTCACCGCATGCATCGTCCTGCTTGTCCCAACTTGTCACCGCATGCATCGTCTGTTGTCCAACTTGTCCACCGCATGCACTCTGTGTCAACATTGTCCCCGCATGCATCCCTCTGTGTCCAACTTGTCCACCGCATGCATCCTCTGTGTCAACTTGTCCACCGCATGCATCCTCTGTGTCCCAACTTGTCCACCGCATGCATCCTCTGGTCCAACTTTGTCCACCGCATGCAATCCTCTGTTGTCACACTTGTCCACCGCATGCATCCTCTGTGTCCAACTTGTCCACCGCATGCATCCTCTGTGTCCAATTTGTCCACTGGCCGGACTCACCACCCCGAGCAATCCTCCGTGCATATGTAATATATAAATAAATTACACCCTCCCCACCCACCTCATTCCTCTGAACCCGACCCCGAGAAACTCCGAGAAACTCCACTGAAACCACTCCCCAACATTCAGACCACACGTCTGTGTCCCTCCCACCAGCATTAAGCCCCTCCCACCAGCATTAAGCCCCTCCCACCAGCATTAAGCCCCGCCTCCTGTGCGCCAGTCGCGAGCGCGATTCTCCGCCGAGTTCGATGAGCCGGACAGAAATCACAAGCGGACATTTGTTACTGGGACAAACCACGGGGAGAGGAATCAACATCGGAGCCTCTGAGATCGAGCACCAGGTGCAGCAACCAACCCGCGGCTCGTCGGTAAAGGTGTGACAGGTGAGGATTGTTTCAGAGTTCGATGTTCTGTTCCATCGCAGAATCCACGGAGTTAATGTTACTTCTAGGATGGGATGTGGTGTTGGTTGTCTCGAGGAGGTTTAGTGCTTCATGACCCGGTGTTTGGTGTTTGGTGTTTGGTGTTTGGTGTTTAATATCCCTTTGTGTTTTTATACCATTTGTTTTTTGCGCTTTAGTTTTTTTGAGACTGAAGGAACCTCCTTCGTATCATCATTATAATAATAATAATAATATTACCTCATCGAGAGTTTACTTTCCCACAGAGTTTGGTCCAATGTTTCACTAACTTAAACCGTTTATTATTAAATAGATAAAATACACCCGACGTGGGATAACCTCCTCTCCTCTCCTGGACACCCGACGTGGGCTAACCCCCTCTCCCTCTCCTCTCCTGGACACCCGACGTGGGCTAACCCCCTCTCCCTCTCCTCTCCTGGACACCCGACGTGGGTAACCCCTCTCCCTCTCCTCTCCTGGACACCCGACGGTGCTAACCCCTCTCCCTCTCCTCTCCTGGACACCCGACGTGGGCTAACCCCCTCCCCTCTCCTCTCCTGGACACCACAGTGGCTAACCCCTCTCCCTCTCCTCCCTTGGACACCCGACGTGGGATAACCCCCTCACCCTCTCCTCCTTGGACACCCGACGTGGGCTAACCCCTCTCCCTCTCCTCTCCTGGACACCCGACATGGCTAACCCCTCCTCTCTCTCTCCTTGGACACCCGACGTGGGATAACCCCTCACCCTCTCCTCCTTGGACACCCGACGTGGCTAACCCCTCCCCTCCCATCCCCCTCCCTTCCCTCTCCTGGACACCCGACATGGCTAACCTCCTCTCCCTCTCCTCCCTTGGACACCCGACGTGGGATAACCCTCTCCCTCCTCCCTTGGACACCCGACGTGGGATAACCCCCCTCTCTCCCTCCCTTGGACACCCGACATGGGCTAACCTCCTCTCCCTCTCCTCCTGGACACCCGACATGGGCTAACCCCCTCTCTCTCCTCCCTTGGACACCCGACGTGGGATAACCCCCTCACCCTCTCCTCCCTTGGACACCCGACGTGGCAACCCCCTCTCCTCTCATCTCCCTCTCCCTCTCCCTCTCCTGGACACCCGACATGGGCTAACCCCCTCTCCTCTCCATCTCCCTCCCCTCTCCCTCCCTGGACACCGACATGGGCTAACCTCTCTCTCCTCTCCTCCCTTGACACCCGACGTGGATAACCCCCTCTCCCTCTCTCCTTGGACACCCGACGTGGGAGTAACCTCCTCTCCCTCTCCTCTCCTGGACACCCGACGTGGGATAACCCCCTCTCCCTCTCCTCCCTTGGACACCCGACGTGGGATAACCCCTCTCCCTTCTCCTCCTCTGGAGACACCTAAATGTCCATTTTAAAACATTTTGGAATTACTTTTAGGATGAGTTCTAAAGACCATTTAATCATGAAGCACCACCTGGGAGTGTCCAAAATGGTCAGTCAGAATTAATTGGTTCTTCAAAATGACACTTCCGTGGGTCCATCCCCATCTATGTTACCACCCAACGCCACACTCAGGGTGTCAAAACCACCGAACGTAGGGACTGACTGACCCTCACAGAGGTGAATCGACCTGTTCTCAGGAAAGAAAACCTCACGGAAGACCAGAGCACCAGCTCATAGTAATTGACCGGTGGTCGTGATGATGGTGCAGGTGCACGTGAGGGTGGACCCATGGAAGTTAAAGCCGGATGTATACGTGTGCATCCCGGTAAAGGTACGAGACCAAAAGGTGATTGTGCACCCCACCCACTCAGTGTGTATCTGCAGCCATGGCGCTCCTCTACTGCTCCCTGCTGGCGCTATTGTTGATTCATCTTGGGTCGCGACAAGTCTCGGCGGAAATTACAGGCAGAGGACCGAGACCTCACGGTGGGTCTCACACAAGAGCAGATTTCCCTGACACATCACGACCATCTACTTCTCCAGGTAACTCATCACTGACACCTGTTAACCCATGCACGGAGGGCAGTTGAAGTTGATGTTTAGCACCACCTGGTGCACAAAGCGAGGATTCTTCTTCTAGTGACTCATGTGAAGCGTTTCCCTCTCACTCTGAAACCAATGATAACATTTGAATCTCCTTAAACGTTTTCTTTATCTGTCTCGTATTAGCAGGTCTCCTAAACCGTTAGTCGTGTTTAAAAATTATACTCAGCATTCGCTGAGCAATTGTATCTTTGAGGAAACTATTTATTACGTACACAAATGAAAAATAATTTTGCGGCCCTCCGCTCCGGATAGCTATCATTTTGTTGGGGTGTGGTGCTGTGCCACTGGTGCTGTGCCCCTATACCAGTGCACTGGTACTCATTTCACCATCCTCAGAAGGATGACAGGCTGAGTCAACCCCACCTGGTGTTAATTCAGCAGCCAACGGGGCTACCCTTTTTTGACATCCCAACGCAGCCACCCTAACCGCGAAGCCGATACCAGGCCGATCCAACGCGCGTAGCATCACGAAATATGGCCGCTGTGTCGATCACCTCACTCGTGACTTACTTTTGCGACGAACCAAAATCTTTGCCAAGAGGAATCATTTTCAATCGGATCATGTTGGAAACTTTTCATATTTTCCAGGAGAACCTGGAGGAGTTTTTTCCGAGGCAGCATGAAAGAGAAATGGCACGGAGTTGTGGTTTAGGGTTCGTTATCATCCTCGCACTCTGTACAA
This sequence comes from Eptatretus atami, assembly GCA_035128595.1. NCBI lineage: Eukaryota > Metazoa > Chordata > Myxini > Myxiniformes > Myxinidae > Eptatretus > Eptatretus atami. The sequence goes on along the minus strand of CM068959.1, from coordinate 6,587,933 downwards.
GAGGATGTGCATAACGTGGTCCCATCGATTCACTCTTCGCTCTGCCTTGGAAAGTCGTGTTTGGAAAAGAGGAGAGTTGAGCGTTCGTTTAACTGATTAATGATCTCACATCGGATTCTTTGGTAAATTAGATTGAGTACTTTATTTGTTTATTATTTCATGGAGACGTGTTTACAAAACGGCGCTCGTGAAACAGCTATTCTTTTTCCGGATGAAAGTAACAATGACCCCCCCACATTTACAGGTATGTAGAGATTCCGAATTTCATGCAACAAAGAGAACTTCATGGAATTCAAGATACATCATTTAATTGGATCTTTTATCGTATTGTCGTATGTATTGGTCATATTGGGGACATGCCCATGTAATTTTCACCGTGCGTACCTGTATGAACATTGCCAAAAGGGACAGATGTAAATTTATTTTGACGAAGGTCATTTAGTCAGAAATGTCAGTGAAGTCGGAGTCGTGAATTTTAAATTGAATGTGTGAGCACCTCTCCTGCAATGATTTCGTGTGTATCAAATGGCAATTACAGTGTGAGTATGAAATTGAGTGTAACTGAATAAGCACCTCCAAACAGGTACGTTGATTTGATTTGAAGTTCCATACTCGAGAGTCGGTGCTGCCAAAACAATTTCTTGGCAAGGATGATACGAGGTTGTTTGCCATTGCCTTCCCAGCATTCATTGTTTGTCCGTTCACTAACCTTTTAAATGCTGAATGTCAAGCAAGGAATCAGCACGTATTTTTAAGTCTTTGGTATGACTCGGACGGGATTTGGACCACTGATCTCCCAGACTCAGAGTGGAAGACTTACACGGCAGCTACATCCACCTGAACTGGTGCTTGGTTGTCTGTCTGCATGCCCAGGTAGGAAAACAAAATTAAAGAAACACTATACTGTATATATTGTTGCGAATCTGGAAGCCATGAGCACACAGACATTCAGGTTCCTATAGAATAGTTATCTCGGTAAGTACGTGTTTAATAGATAGCCCTTTCCCTAGTCTAACGGGTAATTAAATGTTCCTGCGCTGTGATTTATTATAATAGTCAGGTTTTCTTTTAGTTCATTTTTACACCACCGCCAGCCCCACCGACATTACCGCCGACCACACCGCATCGCCCTCGCCTGCATTCGCTTCCTCCACCTGGCCAATCGCGGGGTTTGCTGCCCGCTTTGGCGAATGAGAGGAATACGAGGGCGCATGCGCAGAAGGTCGTCCGGTGTGAAGAAGGCGGAGCTCGGGGAGTGGCCACGCGGCGGCCCTCGACCAATCGAGTGAAGCGGTAGGCGGAGCCACGAAACTCCCCCGCTGGAGACTCCGCCCAGAGGGATGGGAGCGCCCCGCCCATCGCGCGCTTGTCCAATGGCGAGCGGACAAGGAGTCGAACGATGTTTCCTGTCCAATGGGAGAGTGAGCGGGGAGGAGACAAGCGTTCTGACTGAGCGGGAGGGGGGCGATATAAGGGTCCTGAGGAGATTTTCGGGGTCTGCTCTCTTGAAGTTGTTCTGGTACAGTTCTGTCCTCTCTCCCGCTTCTTTGCTTCCCGGCTCATCACTTTGGCCTCTCCGGCGACCGGCCTTATCCGGCTCCAGAGCCTACGTCTCGTCCCTTTGCGCCTGGCTAGTACGGCGACACCAGCCCCAAGAGAAGGGGACGTCCAGCCGAGCTACGCGGCCAGGTAGCCTGCCGCCCCCTGGCTCTCCCAGCCGGACTGTCCTCGCTGGAGAGCCGCAATAAAGACCCATGAGGGTCCATTTCTGTCTGTGTGTGTGTGTGTGTGTGTGTGTGTGTGTGTGTGTGTTGTGTGTCCGTGGCCCGTCTGATAAGTAGTGAACTGTTAAGTGCTTTTACTGTATATTATTTGCCTTGCTTGATATTCGGTATAGCTCTCCTCTTGCGTGCTCCCCTAGTCCCCCATCATTGGTAAATAAAATATACCCAATTGTTTAAATGTACTCAGCTCGTGTGTCATTTCTCCATTGACTGGGTGTGTCGTGCGTGTGGGAAAGTGAGCAGTCATTGCCGCTATAACGGAGTAACAGGATAATCGGGCCGGCGGAATTCGGTGATTATATAACGCGTCGGCATCGCACACGGAACGGGCTCGCTTAAGCGGCTCGCTTCCGTACGAGTTCCGTCGAGGGTGAAATACCCCGGTAGCTGGATCACGTGGGTACTTGGTAAATTGAAGTTGGCAATCGACCCTACCCCACGTGGTCTACCCATTGGCGTATTTCGGTCCAAATAACCAGGACCGCCGACCTCGGACTTCTCCGGCCGGCGATCTGTTATTCCGGGTGATCGAGCCGAGGCGGCCCCACTGCTCCATCGAGGGTCGTGCTCGTAGCGACGCGCCGGCGAAACCACAACAATATATATATATATTTATACTGTATATATTATATACAGTATATGTTATTTTTAGAGTGGCCAGATGGATTATCCTTGACCTAGTAGTACACAGAATGAGAGGATGAGTACGGAACTTCTGCAATGTCAACTTTTCGTACTGATTTTAAATTTGTTTTGACACAGCAAAATTGATAAATCACCTTATTTGTTTAATCCACCTTTGTTTAACACTTGGTTCCTTCGGAAAATGATAAAATCTGCAGGTATGACTCTGATTGGTTATTACAATGTGGAACGAAACACTGTACCATCTTCACAAAGCTACAGCGGCCATATTCTACGACGGTGTAGAACCAGGCCGTGCATTGTCATGCCAACGTGATGTCACACTTTGGAGCTCCATCACCTCTTTCCTCCCTTTCCTCTTGTCCCACCCCTCTTTGTATCCCCTTACTACAATTCCCATCCTCCATTATCCTCCTTGTCCTTCCCAAGTTTAATTAGTCACATACTCTACTGCCCTCATTTCCCCTCCAAAATTTTTATTTTCCTTTATTACCTCCACCACTGAAGGTAGACAGACGTTGTGTTTGTTTGTTTGAGAACACAATATCTCAAAAGGTTTTGGACGGATTTGGCCGAAACATGGTGTGTGACAAGGATAAATTGATGAGATTTTGGTGAAGATCCGGATCTGGATCCGGAGACGAGAATTGTTTTGAATGATTCTTCGACATTGACATTGGACCGAAAGCAATACACATTATTGCGGGATATCTCAAAAAGTTGTGGATGGATTCAGACAAAACTTGGTGCACAGGTTGGGTGTGTGACATGGATGAATTGAAGAGATTTTTGTGAAGATCCAGATCCAAATACACACATTCTTTACATTTTAAAAGTGGTTCTTCACTGTTGAGGGATAGGGCCAAAACCGATAGTGAGCAGGATATTTCAAACAGTTGTGGGCGGATTCGGACAAAACTTTCTGGATGAGTTGGGTAGGTGACAAGAACAAGCTGTTTAGATTTTGATTCAGGTCCGGATGCAGATCCGGCCTATCAGTGGGATAAAAAATGTAAACTTTTCAACCTGATGGAAGTACGCGCTTTCCCAAGTGCCGTTCTAGTGCTTCTCTTTTATCCTCCACACATGTTAAGGGAGTGAAGGTTTAAAAAGAAGAAAATTGTAACTGAGGAAAAGGAAGAGTACGTAATAAATAGATTCACTGTTAAAATTTTATACATTTGTTTTTAGAAGCACAATGATCACCCTTTTGCCATTTCTTCCTTCATCTAAAACTGAATCAAGGCAGAACGGTTGATGATCTGAGCTTGTGCTTTTCCCATTATCTCACTCCACCAGGATCTGGACATAGAGGAGTTAACCCTTTGAACCCTAGCGGCCACTTTACCGGCCACTATTCAAACCTCCATATATCCGAGTGGCCGGATTTTTCTCCAGCAAGCCCAGGGTAGGTGAGCAAAAGTCCAACGAGCTCAGGGTTCAAAGGGTTAAAGGTCCACAGAATCTGGAATAAAAATTATTTTTTTTTATATGATTA
>CM068959.1:6557172-6570343 GCA_035128595.1 Eptatretus atami | reverse complement strand
TACATGTTGCATACATGAATCTGCTTGTGGAATCCCACATGAAGTTGACAATTGTTCCTCACCGTCCATTTTTGTTGCTTTGTTTAAAAAGACGTCAATGCTTCATATTGTTGGTTGAGCACAAAGTCATGATGGTTGTGGAACGAAATAGATGATGATGTTTTGCTGATGTCATTTGTCGTCTTCTTGTGAATGTAGATTTTTATTTTTATTTTTGTTAAACTGCTTCTCGTTCACATCTTTGATTTATTTTGAGTCATTCCATTGAGACTCGACCTCTAAAGTCATCACCTCATTGTAACCCTGACCTCTAACCCGTAGTGTGTTCTCTTGAGATCACGTGGTATCAGTTGTGTGCCTCGCACTATTGTGTGTTTGCTCTTTATTTACTTATTTATTTATTTCATGGTTGTCAAAGCTGTGTTATTCTATCCATACTTCACACATGACATTCCTGTGAAAGAATATTATCGTTGCATTCTCACTCTTCCTTCCTTCCTTCATTCTCACTCTTCCTTCCTTTCCATATTTCTTCTTTCCTTATTCGTAGGGAGTGAAGGGACGACGGGGAGACCCCGGTGGTGACGGTGAAATAGGATTAGTGGTAAGACCACATGACACGCAGCACATCGATGTAATAAAAATTGCAATACTAACGAATCAATATCGGAGTATTTGGTAATTTTGATATTTTCATAAAATCATAAATTTTATTCATAACATCATAAAAATATGATTAAAAAAAAAAAAAGATATATATTTCCAAGTATCCAGTTGCTGCAGGATTGTTCAATTTCACGCAGTTTACGGATGTCCAAAGTTTGTTTATCCATGACATTAGGACGTCTGCAAAAACTTGCTAAGTCGAATTTCTTGATTCCAACCTCTTGTGAACTCCTTGGAAATATCGGCACTGCTGCCAAACTTGGCCTTCTGATACCAAGTGTGTAAACTACAGATTCTGTTTATAATAATAATAATGATAATTAATAACTAGAACAGCACTCGGTAGAGCACATACCTCTGCCAGGCTGAATAGTTTACATTTTGTATCCACTGATGGGTCGGATCTGAATCCGGATCTTCACCACAATCGAATCAATTCATCCTTGTCACACACCCAACCTGTCCACCAAATTTCGCCGAATCCGTCCACAACTTTTTGAGATATCCTGCTCACAGACAAACAAACAGAGGTGACAACAGAACATCCATCTACCTTCGGTAGTGGAGGTAATAATAATAATAATAATAATAATAATCCTCATCATTATCCTCTTACAGATGATTTATTTTTCCTGTCTCTGGACCTTTACTTCTGATGTGTAAAGTACAACTTAAACCTGATTTACGAAACCATTCCTCCTCTCTTTCACAGGGAGATCCTGGGATTGAAGGCCCGATGGGATTCCCAGGACCAAAGGTGCACTTTTGAAAATTCCATTCATATTTTTAAAACGTTTTCCTTTGTGTAAATGATAACAAAGTTATTTTTTGTTTCTTTGACCAGGGTGTTCCAGGACTGAAGGGAGAAATGGTGAGGCCGAGCACTAATACATACATTTATTTATTTCTGTGTGTGTGTTTGCACAAAAAGCAAGAGACAATCATAGGCTTGACGACGTGGAGTCTCCATATCAATATTAGAGTACCTCTTGTAGTAGGTTTGTTAAAACAATGCTTTGGAATGAAAATGTTTCTTGATTCCGATGAAAATTTTGTTTGTTTCTGCTCTACCCTCCAGGGGGCACAAGGTGGCTTTGGGAAGAAGGTAACGGTCTATTGAGCTGAACTCGGTTCGGTTTTATCACAAACCATGGGACAATTTACCTGAAGATCACAGGTGGTATTGAGAATGAATGGACAGTTTTTAAAAATATATATATAAATCAATTATAAATCGCTCAACACAGTCGGGTCACTTCACATAAATGGCTTGTACGAGTCACTGCTCCTATTGAACACGTTTCGTCGGTTTGATTCACTCTTTGACATCGGTCTAAAAGCTTGTAAGGATCGTTCATTGATTTTCATGGAATTGAATGTTGATGTTTGCATTTCAATGCAATTGTTCACCGTGTATGTTCAAGCACTTGGAGCGTTTTTCTTTCAGGGTGTGAAAGGACATCCTGGTCAAGATGGACTGGATGGGGTGAAGGTGAGTTTCCTTTTGTATGACCATTCGGAGACTCTTTGCATTGTATCTCTAATCTTATGTGGATGAATCATCACCCGTCACGTTATCTGGAATTTTAAAGGAAGGTAAACCTGGAAGTTCAATCACTAATACTAATGGTAGGCCATGCAACAGCATCTGAAGATGCATTTTTTTTTAATTCTTTATGTTGCACCTTTGATTTTGGAAGACCTCCATCTCTGATCCAAGTTCAGTTTACTTGCACAACAATTAGAGTCGAAGTCGACGTTTCCTTTGTTTCCAGAACTTCTGTTTGTATCCCATGTGTCCTCGATATTCACTGTGTGAGCAACTAAGGACAAAACACAGTCCAAGCGTTGACCTCCGAACGCTCATCTCTGTCATGCCGAGCAATACTTCCCTGTTGGCTGAGATGTGCATATTACCGGTATATTACTGAGAGAATTGGGACAGCACACTCACATTTCAAATGAACAATGGATATCAACAGGACGTGGATTGAGGTATGCCAACTGCTGTGGGAAGCAAGGAAAAGCTGACATTTCAGGCGTTAACCCTTCATCCCAGCAAAAGAGAGACGAGGTAGGGGCGAATGTTGATATAGAGTGGGAGTGAGCGACGAGATGGAGGGAGAGCATCCACCAGAGACTGACTTGACAAGGTGCCGCTATGACTTTGAGGAATTGGACTGGCTGGAGAGTTCAGCCTTGAGATTTACAAAACGATGTTTTCTGCCTCACCAAAGGATGGACACAAACTTGTTATGATCCTGACTGAGTGACCGATAATTGTCCAATCGGGTTAGTATTCCATGTTTGAGAAAGCACCTCTTGACTGCATCTGCCTCGCCACTTGATTTAGTCATTTAGTGTATCAGGGTCCACACAACAGATAGAGATAGATAGATAAATAATCCACGGATGAGATGGGGTTAACAGTGAATGGGAGACAATAGGCATTTGTGGAAGTATTCCCCGATGGAATCAATATCAGATAGTACAAAGATGGCCACCCAATCCTTTTGCGGCACCTACTGTATCTAAACTGACCTCATGTGCAATTCCAAGTCTGTGAATCGATCATTCTGCTTCTTTTTCATATCCAGTTAATTTGGTTAAGGAGTTAGTCAGGGTTGCTTGCTGGACACACGTGGTTGATTGTGGTTGGACAATTTTCCGGTTTTTATTGTTCAGAACTGTACATGGGTTCATAAAACAATAAGGTACCTTGGGATTTACCTGACTATCGAGGATGCATCAGCATCAGGCAATTGGATTGAACATTGGTTGAAAACATCCTGTTGTTTGCAAGCGCTGGTACGACTCCGGAGGACTATTTCATTGAAAGAAGAGTCGATGGTCTTCGATCAGCTCGGTTGTTCCATTCTTCGTTGTAATCGATGCCGTTTAAGCCCACCAGCTGAGTTTCTGTTCACATTACAGAAATAAGTTCTTGATTTTTTAATATGAAGAGAAACACTTGGTTTCTCCAGCAAGGTTCATCTGATGAGGAAGGTCAGTACCCTTTCCTTGCCTTAAAACCATTCCGAACACACCGTGTCAATGAACTCTTCAAAGGTGTGTATGTTCGCTGACCATTCTCTGAGGAAGAACAATGTGATGTCGTTTTCTTTCGTCACTTTGCACCCTATCGTACGATCAGCAGCTCTTCTCCATTAATCTTCGGGGCATTGATCAAGCCAACCTTCTGCACTTTTGTACACGCCATCGCCGGGCACCGAAGGAAGCGAGTATTCAGTTTTTACTCCGTTTTCTTGTTTTATTGGTCGTTTTCTTTGTTGTTGTCTGTCCAAGCGATATCTCAGCCATCCTTTGAGCTCGGAAGCTGAAATTTTGAGGACAAAAGTGAAGATGTGCTTTGGCAAAAAGGGTGTTTTTAATTTTTTGATGAATTGATTAATTACTTAATTATTATTCATTTATTAATTATTTATTTTGTTTCTCATCGGGCAATATCTCGGGCACCTTTTGATCGAGGAAGCTGATACTCGGGCAAGACGGTGAACAAGTGATTTCGCTATAAAGGGTGTTTTTGATTGATTGACCAATTAATCGACTAATTATTCATTTTTCGATGAATTACTTGATTTTCAAAAAGTCGGATGAAGATTCGGATGAAAAACAAGAGATTCAAAAAAAGATTCGGATGAAACGGTGGTGGTTTTGGGAAGCTATTCGCCAATTGATTAAGAAATGAATTATTATAGGATTATTATTTATTTCTTTTAATTGTGCAATTAATCAATCAATTATTGTACACTGCTCCCTCACAATTTCATCTCCATGTGCTGCACGGCGGCATTGCCAGGCGCCGGAGGATTTGTTATTTATTTATTTGGCGTGGCGGCGGTGTACTTTGAATGTACCTGTACTTGTGTCGATTAGTTTCTTGTTATAAGATTTTATTTGTCTGGTCTGTAGCCTCCACAGTCAGAATGACCTGGATTTATTAACTGTACATTTTGTACAAACCTGTTTTCGAATTTCGTTTTTACTGGCATCCCTCATTATTTGTAGGAAAACATAGTTGCTGCCAAGATAACAAGATGACTCTTAAAGGATCTGGCAGATATGGAAAACAGGGATTAGACCTGGTGTTGGCTTAGCAGTTAGGGTGGTGGCTTGGCATCTTGGCGTCCTGAGTTCAATCCCCGTTGGCTGCTGAGTTAACACCAGGGGTTGATTCAGCCTGTCATCCTTCTGTGGTCGGCGAAATGAGTACCGGTGTAGCAGCCAAATGGCTCCCCACGAAGGGAAGGGGTATTGATGGATTTATTTTAAAATCTGGTATTGGTGTGGCGCAGGCATGATGGGCCGAATGGCCTCCACCTGTGCATAATTTCCTTGTAGTCCTTGATGTCACTGCACTTCCAGCTGTCAAATTGTCTTTTCAAGGCCAAAGAGTTCCATGTTGCATCATGAGAGATGTTAAAAAGACTTTGTCTCCATATTTCCCCAAAAGGAAGCAGAGTACATCACAAGCCATTTGGGAAGTTACATCATCCATCATGTAAAGTCGCAACCAAAGGTCCCCCTCATCCCACCCCCACCTCCCTGACCCCCACCACCACTCCTCCCCAACAATGGAAGCCTGGCCATCTTGAAATACTCTTTTGAAGATGGATGGTCATACTGTCTTTTTTTCTGGAGTTACAATGTTTGACATGAACTGCTGAAATGGAGGCTCAGATACTTGTTTCCCTGTAAGTGAGTTTACTTTCTCTCTGCAAATTCTTTGCTAACAAAAGGTCGTCTTCTCCTGCTACTTCCTTTTCTCCCTACTTTCTTCTTCTCCTTCTCCTTCTCCTCCTCCTCCTCCTCCTCCTCCTCCTCTTCCTCTTCGTCCGTCCAGTCATGTACTGTGCATTTTAAATTGTTAATGTAAGAAAAGGCAGGGAAGTTTGTTTCACGTGATATTATTGATACTTTATTGATAATGCTCGTTTCATGTGATATGCTGTATTGATTGATAAGGCTTGTTTCACGTTATTACTGATACTTCATTGATAATTAATGCTTGTTTAACGTGATATTGCTGATATTTCATTGATAATACTTGATTGACAAGCTTGTTTCACGTGATATTACTAATACTTGATAAGGCTTGTTTCACATATATTTTGATACTTATTTGATAATGCTCGTTTCATGTGATATTGCTGATACTTGATTGATAAGGCTTGTTTCACGTGATATTACTGATACTTCATTGATAATTAATGCTTGTTAACGTGATATTGCTGATATTTCATTGATATACTTGATTGACAAGCCTTGTTTCACATGATATTACTAATACTTGATAAGGCTTGTTTCACGTGATATTACTGATACTTGATTGATAATGCTCGTTTCATGTGATATTGCTGATACTTGATGATAAGGCTTGTTTCATGTGATATTACTGATACTCATGGATAAAATGCTTGTTTAACGTGATATTGCTGATATTTCATTGATAATACTTGATTGACAAGCCTTGTTTCACATGATATTACTAATACTTGATAAGGCTTGTTTCACGTGATATTACTGATACTTGATTGATAATGCTCGTTTCATGTGATATTGCTGATACTTGATTGATAAGGCTGTTTCACGTGATATTACTGATACTTCATTGATAATTAATGCTTGTTTAACGTGATATTGCTGATATTTCATTGATAATACTTGATTGACAAGCCTTGTTTCACATGATATTACTAATACTTGATAAGGCTTGTTTCACGTGATATTACTGATACTTGATTGATAATGCTCGTTTCATGTGATATTGCTGATACTTGATTGATAAGGCTTGTTTCAGTGATATTACTGATACTTCATTGATAAAATGCTTGTTTAATGTGATATTGCTGATATTTCATTGATAATACTTGATTGACAAGCCTTGTTTCACGTGATATTACTAATACTTGATAAGGCTTGTTTCACGTGATATTACTGATACTTGATTGATAATGGTTGTTTCATGTGATATTGCTAATACTTGATGACAAGTCTTGTTTCACGTGATATTACTAATACTTGATTGATAATTAATGCTTGTTTCACGTGATATTATGATACTTCATTGATAAAATGCTTGTTTAATGTGATATTGCTGATATTTCATTGATAATACTTGATTGACAAGCCTTGTTTCACGTGATATTACTAATACTTGATAAGGCTTGTTTCACGTGATATTACTGATACTTCATTGATAATGGTTGTTTCACGTGATATTTCTGATACTTCATTGATAATGGTTGTTTCACATGATATTTCTGATACTTCATTGATAATGCTTGTTTAACGTGATATTACTGATATCTCATTGATAATGCTTGTTTCACGTGATATTACTGATACTTGATTGATGAGGCTTGTTTCACATGATGTTGCTGATACTTCAATGATAATGCTTGTTTCACGTGATATTACTAATACTTGATTGATAATTAATTGTTGTTTCATGTGATATTGCTGATACTTGATTGATAAGGCTTGTTTCACGTGATATTACTAATACTTGATTGATGAGGCTTGTTTCACATGATGTTGCTGATACTTCAATGATAAGGCTTGTTTCACATGATATTACTGATACTTGATGGACAAGTCTTGTTTCACGTGATATTACTAATACTTGATTGATAAGGCTTGTTTCACGTGATATTACTGATACTTCATTGATAATTGTTGTTTCACGTGATATTACTAATACTTGATTGACAAGCCTTGTTTCACGTGATATTACTAATACTTGATTGATAAGGCTTGTTTCACGTGATATTATTGATACTTGATTGATAATGGTTGTTTCGTGTGATATTGCTGATACTTGATGGACAAGTCTTGTTTTACGTGATATTACTGATACTTGATTGATAATGGTTGTTTCGTGTGATATTGCTGATACTTGATGGACAAGTCTTGTTTCACGTGATATTACTAATACTTGATTGATAAGGCTTGTTTCACGTGATATTACTAATACTTGATTGATAAGGCTTGTTTCACGTGATATTACTAATACTTGATTGATAAGGCTTGTTTCACATGATATTGCTGATACTTTATTGTTGAGGCCTGTTTCACATAACATTGCTGATACTTGATTAATAAGGCTTGTTTCACATGGGATAACTGATACTTCATTGATAAGGTTTGGTTTACGTGATATTACTGACACTTGATTGATAAGCCTTGTTTCACATGGGATAACTAATACTTCATTGATAAGGCTTGTTTCACGTGATATTACTAATACTTGATTGATAAGGCTTGTTTCACGTGATATTGCTGATACTTCATTGATTAGGCTTATTACCACCATCACCGAAGGTGGACGGAGGTTATGTTTTCACCCCTATCTGTTTTGTTTGTTTTTTACTTGGCAAAATTTAATTTTTTGACAAGTATGTTGATCGCTTCCCATTGTTTATCTATGTGCTCACTTTTATTCGCCTACAGGTCACAATTTTAAACCGATCTTCACAAAACTTCACTAAATGGTCGAGTGGGTGATCTGACAGAATCCTATTTATTTTTGAGGTCAAAAGGTTATCATCGGACAAAGGTCAATAACTTTTTCAAATTTCTAAAATCCTAAAGTTTCATCCGATTTATTTGAAATTTGAAGAGGATTTGCAGACCAGATCAATGAATTCAACCAACTATTGTTTTTGAGGTCAACATAGGAACAAGTCTAAAATTGCCAATTTTCATCCGATTGACTTGAAATTTGAAGTGGACTTGCATATCAGGTCACTGAATTCAAACACCAATTGTTTTTGAGGTCAACATAGGCTAAAAGGTCAACATCAGCCAAACTTCTAAAATTGTCAGTTTTCATCCGATTGATGTGAAATTTGAAAAGGAGTTGCATATTTGGTCAACGAATTCAACCACCAATTATTTTTGAGGTCAAATTTGTTTCATGGATTTTGTAAGTATCGTGCTCTGCACGGCGTCTTCTTCTTGTTTGTTTGTTTGTCTGTTTGTGAACAAAATATCTCAGAGTTGTCGAAGGATTCGGTTGGAATTTGGTGGAGAGCTTGGCTATCTGACACCTCCAAAATGATGAGGTTTTCGTGAAGATCCGGATCCGGATCTGGATCCGATAATTTTTAAGTGATCCTTCACCATTGAGTGAGGGGGCTAAGAGGATATATAGCACGGTACCTCAAAAAGTTTTGGACGGATTCGGACGAAACTTGGTGGATGAGTTGGTTCGGTGCCGAAAACAAGCCGATTAAATTTTAGTTCTGGTCCGAATCCAGATCCCGTCGATCAGTGAGACACAAAACATAAACTAATCAGCCTGGTGGTGCGGTTTCCCTGGGCGTTCTTTAGAACTGACCATGGTCTCGCCTCCCGCTTACTGTCTTGACTTCAAGTCATGCAACAAACTTTACACACACCCATTGGATATAGGTGCTTCATTATTTCATTTTGTATCTACTTTCCCTTTTAATGTGATCCGAATGTTATTTTGCATGACACAATTTACCTGTGCTGGACTGGTGATCATCCAGAGCAATTTCTCAGCCACAGGAACTGCTTTAGCAGAACGGAGGCTCTAGAGGCAGATAATGGTCATGGGTGGATTGAATAGAGTTTAGAGGGAATGATATGTTATGCGATACTCAGGGTACTTGGAAATTGTTCAAGTATTCATTTATTCTTGAAAAGGTGGAACTTTTTGGAATATTGAACTGAAATTGTTAAAAATTACTTCAATCATTGATATCGACCATTGGCTTTCCTGGAATATAGTAAATAATGAATCATATTGAAAATGATGTGAAATGTCCTTTTATATTCTATTTTTATTTTTTTAAATCTGGACATCGTACCTCCAGTTGTAAAATTGAACATCATCTTAATATTTGTGATTTATAAAAAAATGGTTTTTTCAAAATCCATGTTGTGGTGTTGTCTGTTATACTGATGTTTCTATAGTTATATATATCGATATATAATATACACACACACACACACACACACACACACACACACACACACACACACACACACCGACCGGTAAAAAGTTTTAGAACACCCCATTTTCCAGTTTTTACTGAAATTTAAGCAGTTCAAGTCCAGTGATAACCTGAAATGGTACAAAGCTAAGCGGTAAACTGCCAGAGGTTAAAAAAAAAGAAAAGTTTAGGTTACCAAAAACTGAAAAATAATGTAAATTTCAGAGTTGTTAAAAAGGGCCCTTTTCAGGGAACAAGTAATGAGTTAGCAACTGCAGCTGTTCTGCAGCAATGGAAGTAAATTAAGCCTTGAAAGTTGATACAAACAATTCCTACAGGTGTCCCACTTTTGTTGATTAGTTCCAAACCCTCTGTCTGAATAAAAGCAGTGTTCGAACAGACTGTGTTGCTACACACTCTGAAGCATTATTTGGACGATATTGCACTGCAGGAAGTAGTATATTGCTATCATAATGGAGAGAAAAAGACAATTAACAAAGGAAGACAGCCAGACCATTATGACCCGTAAAAGTGTAGGTCTTTCCTTTAGAGAAATTGCAAAGATGCCAAGGTGTTGGTGAGTACAGTTTCCTGCACCATCAAAAGGCACTTGGAAACTGGAGGAAACTCTGACAGGATGAGGTCTGGTAGACCCAAAGCCACAACACAATCAGAAGACAAGTTTCTGAGAGTCAACAACTTGCGTGATAGGTGGCTCACAGGACAGCAGCTTCAAGACAGCTTAACACTGGTCGAAGTAAGGAAGCTCTAGTTTCAACTGTGAGAGAGAATTCGACTGCAGGTTTGACAGGTCGAGTAGCAGTAAGAAGCCATTGCTAAGATGGCAAAATAAGAAAAAGAGGATTGCCTGGGCCATGAAGCACGCCAGTGGACTACTGAAAACTGGAAGAAGGTTTGGACGATGAATCAAAATTTGAAATCTTCGGTTCATCAGGCAGCGTTTTTGTACACGTCGAGGAGGCGAAAGGATGGTTCCTCAGTGTGTGACACCAACTGTCAAGCATGGAGGAGGAACGTGATGATCTGGGGCTCTTTTTGCTGGATCCAGTCGGCGACTTGCACAGAGTGACTGGCACCCTGAACCAAAATGGCTACCACAACATTTTGCAGCGCCATGCAACACCTCTGGTCTACGCCTAGTTGATCAGTGGTTCGTCCTACAGAAAGATAACGACCCAAAAATACCTCCAGGCTATGTCAGAACTACCTTAAGAAGAAAGAACAAGACGGTAGGCTTCAAATTATGGAATGGTCAGCACAGTCTCCAGACTTAAACCCCATCGAGCTGGTTTGGGATGAACTGGACAGAAGGGTGAAAGCAAGCAACCTACAATGAACACATTTGTGGGAACTTCTGCAACAGTGTTGGGAAGAACTTTCCGAACAATATTTGATTTCTGTGGTAGAAAGAATGCCACGAGGATGTTCGGCTGTTATGTCTGCAAAAGGTGGCTACTTTGATGAGTCAAAAATTTGGATTAAATTTTGTTCAACAAAATGATTCCGTGATTTTTTTTTTTACTTGCAACTGTTTATTTGGTCTATGCTTTAATTTCAGAGAACATTTTAACAATAAACTGCTTAGATTTCAGTAAAAACTGGAAAAATGGGGGTGTTCTAAAACTTTTGACCTGTAGTGGGCTGGTGGGATAGTCTCGGACTCTAGGTCATCGAGGTACGCACACTCATCTCTGAGCTTTCTCGCATGGGTTTGAATCCCGACCCAGCTCTCAACTACCATCCTGGTGTTTCACCTGCGGGTGATTCATCAACGTGTGTGACGTCCCTCAGCTGGACATTAAGCTGGTCGTCCCATCTGGCAGTATTAATTGACAGATGTTAAAGATCTCACTCTGTCCTTTGCGAAGAGTAGGCAAGCTATCGCCGGAACCCTGAAAAAATCCCAAATTCCTACTCTAACCGACAGGGGGCACTGCATCAGCGGCACAGCTGCTCCCCCAGCACATGATGCAACCAACAGCCACGTGCATCATGCTGAAGAAGAAGAAGAAGAAGAAGAAGAACCACATTGCCTTCGTTCACTCACAAACTGGAAAATCGACTCGCAAGTAGTGAGGAAAATGTCAAATTTTCATTGAATTTGTGAAAGTCATGTGACACAAGCAAGTGTAATGATATGTATCATGGCCTTATACAATATACATACCATCATATAAGATGTACCACGTGAGGAACACTCACTTTTGGAAGTTGTTGTTGTAGTGTCCTGTGGGATCGCTTAATCATCCACCTCCTGTGATGTGTTCTTCGTATGCAGGGCCGCCATGGAAGAATAGGTGCACCAGGGTGCAAGGGTGATGCTGGTGACTGGGTAAGACCACACACAACAACAGGAATAAAAAGCTCGATTTGTCAGTTTGGCACAATGTAACCGCACTCTTGTTTGTATCATTATGTGATCGATAACAATGCATCGAAGGGTAACCGCATCTTTGCTGACAAATGGTCTCCTTCTGCGATAACTTCAACCTTGGACAATGAGACCCAGAGGATGAAATGGCTCTTGTTGGAAATCTTGTCCTGGCCTATGTGATATAATTTTTTGCCTCCAGGTGGCACGTGAGAGGCATTGATGATGATTTGTTGGCGAGTGTGATGGGGGCGTTCATGGTAAAATGGCTGCTGCGGATTCCTCCAATGAGGAAAGGCAATTCACGTTATGTGAGACAATTAAATGTCTGCACAAGTCAAACAGGAGAACTTGTTAACCGGCATATTATAATCGCACCTGCTTGCGTTTATGTCCCTGGGTAACCTTTGGAGGTGATGCGCAATTCATACATTTCATTCATCTGCTCGGTTCCTGGTATGCTGTGAAAAAGACTCTCGAGAGACGATTGATTGAGTTATGGTTGATAGAATTTTATTTGAAGTTCATGAAGATTCCAACATCACTGCGAGGTTAATGAGTGAGCAGTTAATGATGTAGCACTGTTTAAAAAAAACAAAAAATCAAACATCTACTTTACAGGGTCCTCATGGCGTTCCAGGAGAAGCTGGGGATAGAGGGCCGAAAGGGGATGGTGGCGAGAAGGTATGTTTTATTGACTTACCTTCACGTTAAAAATGATTTTGTTTTTATACTTTTTACATTCGTTTAAACATTTAGACATTTGTAAAAAAAAAAAAAAATTTTAATCAATTGTTTAGTTCTTTGGAAACTCTCGATAGGATGTTGAGAAGATATGCCCCACAACTTATCCACTTTGACCCATGTGCTAACTGGGACTGTACTGCAGGGTGACTCCGGAAGACCAGGCAAACATGGACCATCAGGGCCTGCAGGAGACACTGGGGATAAGGTGGGTCTACACCTTGGTTTTGAACTTGTTGCTTACAGTTGTAAAGTAATTAGTTCTTCCATACTGCTTCATAATCGACCGACATAGACATCAGCATGACCGTGACTTCTTTAAAAATAAAATAAAAAAAATTGTATACAATGTCGAGGCTCGTATGAGAGCTAACACACAAAATGT
>CM068959.1:6524708-6557162 GCA_035128595.1 Eptatretus atami | reverse complement strand
GAGCAGGAGACAAGAGGGGTGGGAGAGGGAAGTACAAAACAGTGGGGAACAGAGACATGAGGAGATCTGTGTGAGGGAGAGGGATGGGGTGGGGTACACTGGGTAAACAAGATGGACACGACGGGGACTTTCAGGTCCTTACACGATGGGGACTTTCAGTTCGTTACATAACAGGGACTTTCAGGAAGGAAAGCAGGGAATTTGAAAGAGGTGGGTTTGGGGTTGATTAACGGGGGTAGGAAAAGATCATAGTTTTGGATGGGGGAAGTATGAGATGGTGGTGAACAGCTGCTTTGAAGACGTGGTGGGAAGAGTGGGATTGAAGAGAGTGTGGGAGTTTGTTCCAAAGGTGAGAAAAAAGTGAAATGAAAGAGTGAAGGTGAGAATTGATTCTTCATTTTGCGAGTTTCACCAGAAGGGGGTTGCTGGCAGACCTTGAACGCCCTGTGGAAATATGGGGCGGGGGGAGGGGGCAGATCACAGACAGAGCAGGGGGGGCGAGGCCGGAGAGGAGATGGTGGAAGACAGAAAGACCGCCGACCTGCCTGCGGTGAGAGAGTGAGAGACCCAAAGACTCGCCTTCATCGCAGGAGATACCGAGGATCTAATGCCTTGGTTTCCACAGCGTGAAGCCGAGAAAGGTGAGAGGCAGGAGCACCAGCACAGACGGGAGAGCAGTACTCCATCAGGCTGTAGATGAAAGCTTTGTATGTGGTCAGGAGCTCAGGTGCGCCAAGGAAGGACTTTGCACGACGGAGGATGCCCAATCAGCAACTGACTTTGGAGACCAGCTTGGAAATGTGGCTTTCCCAGGAAAGATCATGGCACATGGTGAGATCCAGAAGTTTGATTGAAAGGACTTCTTCAAGAGGATTGTCGAAAAAGTACATGGAGGAGTTTTCCAGTCAGTTCTTTCAGAGAGACATAGTGAGAGTGTGAGGTTTGTCAGGATTGAACGACAAGTTCCACGTGTTGGACCAGCTTGTGATTTTATCCAGATCCGCAGAGAGCGAAGAAGCTGCTGCTTGCCGGTCTGAGGGATGACAGAGGGAGAAGTCATCAGCACAGAGGTAAATAGGATTTTCCAGAGAGTCAGAGAGATCATTGATGAAAACCAGCAAAAGCACAGGGCCCAGAACACTGCCTTGAAGCACTCCAGCCTGGACAGGAAGAGGGGATGAGAGAATTCCATTAAAAGGGCCACACGTTGACTGCGACAGGAGAGGAAGTCTGTGAGCCATGAGTGGAGATGGCCTTGGATACCATAGGAAGAGAGTTTGGTGAGGGGGGCAGGGTGCCAGACCGTGTCAAAGGCACGTGATATGTCTAAGGATATGGCTCTGATCTGATATCTGGCATTGAGGACCTCCATCAATTGTTGAGAAAGCAGGAGCAGAAGGTCCAGCTAGAGAGTTGAACCTGGTCCAAATTGATGATCGGAAATCAAGCCATTGGAGAAGAGGAAGGATTTGATGTCTGCAGCGATGATGGATTCCATAACCTTGCTGATGATTGGTAGAAGGCTGATTGGTCTGTCGTTGCAGGGATCTGTTTTTGCACCTTTTTTATGCAGAGCGGTAATGTTTGCTGATTTCCAAGCAGATGGCAGATGAGCTTGAGTAAATGAGAGGGTGAATAGGACAAGAGAGGGTGAGCAAGAGCAGCAGAGCCGTTTTTTAGGACACGTGGTTTGATGCCGTCCGGACCGTTTGCAGAATCAGTCAAGGTTTGACAGCAAGCTTTTCACATTGTCAGGAAAACGACACAGAGTCCAGGGACAGCTGAGTGTGACTGGGTAAGGTGGGTACAAAAGCGATAGGTTTGGGACACAAGATTTAGAAGCAAACACAGAGTTTAACCATTCAGTTTTTTCACATGCAGTTCAGCAGTGCGGCCATTTGAGGTAAGGGAGGGGATGGAGGGGTAATACACCAGAAACACATTTGATTAGACATCACCAGGATGTGAGTCGGAGAGAGAGGTTTGAGAGTCAGACTTGAAATTTGAAAGATGTTGTTTCCTGGCTCTACTGAGGGTAGATACACACTTTTTCCAAGCTTGTGGAAGGAACTGAGATTGCCTTCAGTTGGATTGCTTCCATGAGGCGAAGGCAAGTTGTTTCAGGACAACTGCCTCACCACAGGCTTCAGTGTACCATGGCGGGAGGAGGTCGGACAACTGAAGATAGAGGGGATAAATCTGTGCATGAGGGAGAGCAAGTTCTTTGAAAGAATTCTCAGACAAGTTGATGTCGGTGAGAGTAGAGATGGAAGACCAGTCTCGAAGTTTGATGGCTGCTTGAAGTCCCTGCCAGTCGGCCTGAGTGAAATGCCAGTCTTGTTGGCGCTGAGGTGGCTCTCCAATAACAGCCAGAGAGATGTCCACTTTAACAAGCATGTGGTGAGATGAACCGATTGGAGTAGAGGAAGAACAGCAGATATTTTCTTGGAAATTGGTCAAAATCAAATCCAGAAGAGATGGAGTACTGTTGGCTGAGATTCGGGTCGGGAAATTGACAGATTGAGTCAGTCCCAATGAATCCCAGAAATGCTTTGCTGAAGTGTCATGGCAGGTGAGAGAGGTACCCACACCCAGCCAACTGGCACGACTGAAATTGAAGTCACCGCATATGAGGAAGAGAGAGTTTGGATGAGTGGACAGAAGTTGGTCCATGTTTTTGGTGAGCGAGATGTGAATGGGGTCGTCACTGTTTGGTAGACGGTATAACACACATATAAAGATGAGGTGGGAGCGGAGGGGAAGCTCTAACCAGAGGTATTCCTGGGGGTGTGGCGGAGTGAGCGCAGTGCATGAAGAGGGGGAGCTGTGTAATTCTGGTGTAATTGTGGAACATTATCATTAATCCTTTGCTCTTTTGCCCTCTTGTATCTGCAGGGACTCCTTGGTTATCGAGGCGATCCAGGGAGTCCTGGCGAGAAAGGAATTAAGGTAAAAAGATAACTATACCCACCGGTTCATGATGTTTGCTGAACCAGGAAGTGCATGCACACAGTTGGTGTACCACTTCATTTTGCGTGATGTGCATCTCAGCACACAGTTTCTCACTTGAAGCTCATATCTGTGACATCATCTTGTGTTGTTTGTTATTTTCAGGGGGCTACAGGTGCACCTGGATTAGCAGGAGACCAGGTAACAGACAATGTTTACTTCAACACTTCAAATATACTTACTGTTGTACTGTATTGTACTTAACAGACTTTGAATACTATTTCTCTGTGGGCTCAGTGATCTCGTGATGAAACTCAAAACCCTGTGTTGAATGCAGAGGATTTTAAAGGGGGACATTGATTGTTGTTGTTGCTTGTGGTTGCGAGTAAGGGGTGAAGGGGGTGTATAGTTCTGGAATACACAACTAATGCTTACAATTTTCCATAATGCAGGGCTATAGGGGTGACTCTGGTGCCACGGGTACTCCTGGAACAAATGGAAAAAATGGAGATAAGGTGAGAACGTTAAGAGGAACCAGAGATGCTTTTTAAAATGTTCTGTTTTTGATCTGAACAAGTTGTTGAGCTGGTTTTGAAGTTCCAGGCTGACTGCACACCTAAACTCCGTTGTTCCTCGCATCTCCCATCTATAGAACCACCTTCCAGAGGCCGTTTTTTCCTCCTCCAGTTCCTGTTCTTTAATTCCCTTGCTGATTGTGCCCAATTGTTGCTCCAGTATCCCAATGTCAATTTCACCTTTCTCTTCCTTGAGTCTCACTCTTGTAGGGAAACATAAAAGTTTTCCAATGAGATGACTGTACCGCATATGATTGTCCACATGCTTGTATACATAGGTGTGACGTGGACCTTTGGTGACCGTGGACCTAACTACCGAACCTTCTCCGCATTAAGTGGAAAGGAGCTGTTTACATATTTTCTAAATGTGCAGCAATTTGATCATTTACCGAGTGTTTACTGCACAACACTGTATTTACTATGTATTAAAATAATGTTTATTTCCTTCACAGGGTGAACCAGGACCCGAGGGTACCAGAGGGAACTCAGGACAGCCTGGGGTAGCAGGAGAGGATGTAAGTTGTTTTACTCTCGTTGACATGCATGAAGCGAGAAGCACTGATTCTTGAAACCTTAACATACGCAAAGTCTCACCTGCAGACCTCGAGTCAAATCCGCATGAAGGGAACTTCCTTAAATGGAGCCTTGGGTCCATGTCAGTCATTGGCTCAAAGTTGTTACACTCAGGAAAATACAAAAATAAAGTTTAGTTCAGATGTTTATGAGTGGATCATACACCTGAAAAATCTCAAAAAAAAAAATCTCACTAGATTTATTCTCGGAATTTCTGGAATTGACTTCCGATGTGGATGTGATTTTCCTGTGATTCCTTTCCTTTCCTTTCATTTCCAGAATAGAGGCGCTTACTTCTTGTCTAACTTGCCTGATCTTTGTCATAAGAGACCGTGGGATCTTTAACATCCACCAAAAAATTCCAGTAGATGGGTCCTTAAGAACGACGCCCTGCCTTTGAAACTCCAGTTTGATCGGTTATAGTCTAGTGTTGGGAATCAAACCCAGACGAGATAGCTCTGCACCTCAAATGCTCAAAATGTTACATTAATATATTTCTCATGTTAACATCCTTTGCTTTTGCTGCTGTTGCAGGGTGATCCAGGATTTCCTGGCATCCGTGGTCAGCTCGGACCGAATGGGAACAAAGGGGAGCAAGTGAGGAAGGCAACCAGTCATACTCAATCACACCTCACAGCAGCCAATCACATCTCATCACATCTCATTACATCCAAGCATACATCATCACATCTCATTACATCCAATAGTAATATAATTTATTTGATTGAGGAGGAAATAAATGATAAAGTGCCCTTCTAGTTCGAGACTTGTATTCATATTATAAAGCATTTATAATTCCACAGACGAATCTCAAATGGCAAAAAATGGTTGAGACATGTGGTTTGGGCGATCTCGATGCAATGCACGAGGCTTGGCACGAGATGTCACCCTTGTTGTACACAACTCCAAGACTCACAATTTTGCAGGCTAACGACACATTGTCCATTCAATACATTAAACTAGAAGGGCACTCGGTCGAGTGCATACCTCCGCCACGCAATGCCTTATCCACGAGAACATATCGAGCCCATAACATTTTTGAAATATCATGTTGTATCGTTTTTGGCCCGATCTCTCAATGGTGAAGAATCACTTTCAGAATGAAATAATTCTCGTATCCAGATTCGGATTCGGATCTTCAACAAAATCGAATCAATTTGTCCTTGTAACACACTCAACATGCCCACCAAGTTTCATCCAAATCCGTCGAGAACTTTTTGAAACATCGGTTTAGCCCTATCTCGCGCTGGTGAAGAATCACTTCAAATAATTCTAGTCGTCGGATCTGGATCCAGATCTTCACCAAAATCTAATCAGTTTGTCCTTGTCAAACACCCAACCTGTCCACAAAATTTCATCCGGATCCGTGTACAACTTTTTGAGATATCTTGTACACAAGCAAACAAACAAACAGACAAACAAACAGACAAACAAACAAACTGACAGAAAGGGGTGAAAACATAACCTCCTTCACCTTTGGTGGTGGAGGTAATAATGAAAAGCTTAATGGAGTATATATAATCGATATGTGTGCATGAATCTAAATTCCTGCAACGAATTCTCATCGAGTTTAAAGGAATATATTTCTTATAATTATTGTTGCGACTGCAAAAAGTTATAATCAATTGTATATAAACTTAAAGTATATATTTATTTGCCTTTATAAAGTTAAGTTGAAATAATATAGTAATACACATTCTGGCGACTATTGTGAAATACAAGACGTGTTTACTAGCTCAGTTTATCTGATCAGCTAAAAGAGTTTTGAAACTCTTTTACTGTGGCTCTGAGTGTCAGCAAGTTGTTTTATTTTTTTTTATAAAGAAACATTAAGTTTCGAAGTTCAATAAATTCACAGAACGGTGTATATTTAATGTGCTATCCAAAAGTTGGATTTCACTTTTACACAATCACATCTCATCTTATGTAAGATCAGACAGCTTTGACGCATTCACTTTCCAATGATTTAGTAAGTGCAGTACTGTTATAAATTTTGGAAGTTGTTCAATTGAGACTATATTACTCAGACAAATCTTTGCAGGTCAATCAACCTTCCTCTTTCTTGTATCTTGTCTGCAGGGAGGAGTGGGAGATGCAGGTGATTCCGGTCTGATGGGAGACCCTGGATTACAAGGCCCCAAGGTTAGTCGAGGGTTACGTATCAGCAGAGTAGACTCTCATACACAATGATGATTATTTTAAACACCCGAGGTATCTTGTGCAGCCATTAACCCTCCAAGTGTTGAGTCAAGGACTATGAACTTTGACACCTCTTAAAGTATATAAACTTGAGAAGTAATAATAATCGAAGCCAATAATGGTGTTACGTGCAGGGCGACGAGGGTCGTGAAGGCATTGGGTTTCCCGGACCTCGAGGATCGCACGTAAGTTGATACAGTATGATGGCTTCCTATGTACCATATCGAACGGTTTATTGAACTCTTTGAAAACATTCGTCAGTGTTTGATGTTTTGTTTATTCTGATCTATCCGAACGTACCTTCTCATGTAAATGTTTAGACACTTGGGGCACCTTTTAGCAATTGTTATGAAATATATAGTTACAACAAGTATGGAACAGGTTGATAAGGTCTGGAACAGGTGTATGAGGAAACAATCTCAGGAAGTCTCAGGAATGACTTGAGATGGAAAGTGCCACGGATGTCATTTTTGACATCGGCAAAAGAGATTGTCAATCGTCCTTATTGATATTGAATACCATTTATACTCATTATTATCAAGTGAGTACATTTGGTAAGGCACGAATACCTGTCTCCAAATTAGCAAGTATTGACCCTCAGACATGCACCATAATGCTCTGAATTTTTTATTTATTTCTTGCCGAAGCTTTATTCTTGAGTGAATGATTAACATATTTGGATGGCTTATGGGAATTTGTAAACTCCGTGCAATATTCACAAGGGTGTACGGGGCAGGAGGTCGGGGGGGGGTAGCTTTTATAATTTGGGCATAAAAACATCACGATGACAAAATATCATGAGATGATGCAGTATCGCGAGATGACAGAATGGTTGCCTGTGATGCAAAACTCACCTGAATTGTTATATATTTGACCATTTTGTGTGTAATCCTTTTGGTGTTAAAATAATCGTAAAAATACGATAACTATCGAATTTATTATACATCTGGCAAGTGGCGGCTCTGCCTGACTCCCGAGGCTTCACCCTCAAGCACTTTCAAAATGTCGTATTTCCATCCTTGAACGCATGTTTCGCAATCACGCATACAAAGAAACACAAATGGCTGATGGTAGGGCAACCGCCAGCACGTTATGGTTGGGCAAAGAAGCCGTGCAGGGCCCTGGGACCTCTAAAGGTCTGAACAGAAGGATTGTCAACGACTTGCTGATCAGCTGTTCATGATTCCAGATTAGGTATACGGAAGGTCATATTACTTCTGCAGAAACCATCTGTGACTCCAGGACTTTGTGAGCAGGTATGTTCTCATTCAAGGACCTTTACCCGCCTTCAGGGAAGCCGTAAGATGTCCTGGAACTTCTTAGCGGTGCTTCATGTTTGTTTTTCGGCTGTTCGTGTCGCCTCAGAGCTATTATTATTAGTTAATCAGGAAAACAACAATTATTGGTGAACCATTTTGATATTGCCCTTAGTTTGTTTCTATAGTTTGCTCAAAAGTGTTTAAAATGACTAATGAGGGAATCACCCCGTGCAATGGCTGACTTATTATGGCTGGCTTTGCATTGGGGGAAGGGGTTTCCCAAAAACGCGTGTGCAGCGAATTTCACAAAGGCCTTTACAAAATGACGTTCGTGATGCCATTTCAAAAGGGTCATATTGGGTCGTGCCACGACTGGGAGGCATGCATGGTGCACTGCCTGGACTGGATGTGTTTTAATCACGATCTGTTTGTAAGAAGGATGTCTAAGTTGTGGATGGATTTGGACCAAACTTACTAAGTGGATAGCTTATCGGACAGGATGATTTGATTAGATTTTGGTGATGATTGAGATCTATAACCTGGAACTTTAAACGTGTTTCTTCACCACTAGACCATGCCTACTCCCTCTGGGAGCAAGTGGGCAGGGGAAGCAAGGAGTGACGAGAAGGGGGGATGGTGGAAGGACTTCTGTTTTTTTTTTTTTTAACTTGTTCTATGGCTCGTAGTGGACACACACACACACACATACACACACACACACACACAACACACACACACACACACACACACACACACATACACACACACACACACATACACACACACACACACACACACACGCACACGGACAGACAGATGAATAACAGCCACTGAGCTTGGGGAAAGTGACAAAACTTCCCAGAGTACATCTGTGTGCCAGCGAAGTGTACATTCAGGCAACATAGCCATCATTCAGGCAAATGTGAAGCCGCCCACTCGGCAAAAATTGGCTCGTAGGCCCATTGGGTGTTCTCCATATCATGGCATGTTGCAGCTCGGGGTGTGTCCTGATCTCTTCTGTTGAATTGGGGGGAAAAGGAGGAATTAGCCTTTTGAGTTTTATCATGTGGGAGGCCTTATTGCTTTTTGCATTGTGGTCAGGTGCTTGTAATTTGAACGTTGCATGGTTTATTCTACAATGTCACTGATGATCCACCAAATAGCGGTGAAGATCGTCTGATGGTAGCTCAATGGGTGCACTTTGGAGTTTCATAAAGATTGATACAGCTTTAACTTCCTGCCATTTCTTTGATTTTTGACCTATACCGTTTTCCTTTTCAGCGTTTGGCGGTGTTATTGTGGTATTTGTTCCTTGGGATTTCTATCTCCGTATCTCAACTATGTCACTGACAGTGAAGCAGAAGACAAAAGTGGTGGATCTGTGGTATGACTAAATTATATGTAGACACCCGCCAGAAAATGTTGTGGTTGGTGATGGCACCGTTCAAGTGAAAATGGGCTTCATCACTGAACCAGATCAGGTTGATCCAGTTTGGGTACCGCTCCATCCTGTCACTGAGCCAATTGCACATATCAAGTCTCCTTCTCATGTCATCTTGACTTAGTTGATGCCTAATAGAGATGATGTATGGGAAAATCTTCAGTTCCTTAGTGAGGATATGCCAGACTGATGTTGGTTTGATGCCTAGCTCCTGGGAGCACCGGCGGTGGGACTTATTGGGACTGTCCACTGCAGAATCCCGCATGGCGTCGATGTTGGCTTGGCTCTTGGTTACTGATGCTGGCCTGCCACTGTTGCCCTTGCTCTGGTTGTGTACTGTCTCCTTGTGCTCAAAATGTTTCACAATATGTTAAATAGCACAGGTTGTTGGTTCATCATGTGTTCTGAGGTTGTAATCCCGGCAGAACCTCCGGCGGACGTCTACATATGATTTAGTCTCATACCACAGAGCCACCACTTTTGTCTTCTGATTCACTGTCAATGGCATAGTTGAGCCATGGAGCTAGAAATTCCAGGGAACAAATAGCACGATAACACCACCAAACCCTGAAAAGGAAAATGGTATAGGTGTAAAAACAAAGAAATGGCAGGAAGTCAAAGTTGTATCAATCTTTTTTGAAACACCCTGCATATTGTTATGGATCTGGGGTTCTGGGTTCGCCATAGCGGTACACTCCTCAAACTCCTCCTAACCTACAGTCCTGCAGGCCAACGTGCCGTGGATAACTCCGCTGCCTGGCGGGTTATGATGCATCCATAAGCGTCAATGAGACAGCCAATCTCCCAGTATCCCTCCATCCAACTCCGTTTACCTGGAGTGACGTGGCCCAACCAACTGAGGTTCATGCCCTCAGCACTGCACTCGGATGACGCCCGAGTGGAACAGAAGTGCAGCACTGGCTATTGTTAATGTAACTAAAGAAGTGGGGTAAAACTTCCCATCTTTCGCTGGTACGGACTTTGCTGGATCAATAGAGAAAATTTATCACGAGCAGATTGGAAGAACATGCATAAGGGGGTTTATTATTTACAAAAGGGGGACATGGAAAAGCACGTGGCACATTAAGACAAGAGGGTTTTATTCACAATCCGTACAGCAGACATACATTTATTGTCGTGGTGTGTCAAAAGACAACAATGGGGAAATGTATGTGGTGCACAATGTGCAGAAGAGATAAAAGGGACACAGTGCAGAGTTAACCCATTCTAAATGATCCATTATACTTCTTATTTACATTGGCGCCAAATCAGAATCACACCGGAGGAAATGTCGACGAGAGAGAGTGATGAGAAAGCTTGAGGTTTTGGCAACCTGTTTGCGAACCCGGCACGGACTGGTGAGCCATATGCTGGCCCAAATTGCAGGAAAGGGGTAAGCAGGATTTAAGGAGTGTCGTTGTGATACTCGTTATTGCCGTGGTTTGGATGATTCAGTCTCGTTCCGCTCCATCCTCTGAGCGCTCCATTCAGCTGCATCCTGTTCCATTCTACCCAGCAGATGAAAAACCAACCAACACTGAGAAGGCGATGACAAACAACCTCGAAGACAACCAACCAACCAGAACTTTGGGTCTTGCCACCTTTTATACATCTCAGGAGGGGTGGAGTTTGGTGGCCTTTGTAGACATGGTTGCCGAGAGCGAGGGTCACGCTCATCCTCTTTTGTCCTGACTCTAGCTTGCCCATTAGTCTGGACTTCCTTCTTTGTGATATCGCACTCCTTCCGAGACCGCAATCTGCAAAATGGCCCCAGTTTCCCCCGGGACGAACCACACACACCTGCTCCTAAATTAACATGGGGGATGATGTGGCACTTCCTAGATCAGGTCAGGTATGGGAGCATGCGCCGGAGCAGCACGTCGCTGCGTTCACTTTCTGCTGGTACTCTAGAGGCCTCCGGCTGGCCATCTCCCAGGCAGATGCCTGGCCCATCCGCATCTCCTTGAGATGCCAATCAACCTGCTGCAACCAAGAGGCACGTGGTCGGCCAGTTGGTCTCCTCCACTCACGAGCTTCCCTCATTGAGAGAATCTGGTGAGCAGGATCAGCGTCAGGAAAACGAGCCACATGTCCATACAGCTGCAGCTGAGGCTCACAGACTATACAGGTAACAAATCTCAACTGAGTCTCTCTCAGTAACTGCTCGTTGGACACAAAGTCTGACCAGCAATAGCCAAGGATTCTCCGAAGAGACCTGGTAACAAAGGAGTTAAATCTCCATCTCAGATCCCTGATTACAGTCCAAGTCTCATCTCCGTAGAGCAAGACTGGAAGCACCAAGGACTTAAAGACTCAGAGTTTCATCCTCATGCATAGATATCAACAGTGCCACACCCCATGATCCAGTGAATCCATGACTCCTCGGGCCCGACGCAGATGTCTGTTGACCTCTGGCACACGACATGCGGAGACATGAATGCCACTGACAAGGTAAGTGAATCTCTCTGTGACCTCAACCTCTTCACCACAAACAGGTACAGACAAGATAGCAGCATCCAAGATGTCATTGAAAGCTGGATCTTAGTTTTGACCCAGGAAACCCGTAATTCCAGTGTCTCCGACTCTTCATTCAGTACCTTGAGGACCCCCATTGGGATATGCAGCGTCTCCACAAAGATGACTGAATCATCTGCAAAATCAAGGTCAGAGATCTTGCCATTCCCAAACGATGCACTGCAACTTGATGTCTCCAACTTCCTCCGCAGAATCAAGTCCATAAAGCTCTGAAAAGTGTGGGGGCCAGTACATACCCCTGATGAACTCCAGTAACAACTGGAAACTAGAAGGGCTATCGGTAGAGCGCATATCTCATACCGATCGGTTTTGGTGGCAGTCGTTGCCGCTTCTTAGTTGCCGCACAACCGCCGGGCAAAAAAGCTAATGGCAGGCTAGACCATCGGAGTGGTCGTTACTGGCAGGAACACACATGGAATGGTCAGCGGGTTGTTACAAGGTGAAACAAAGCTTCGTTGATGGCGGAGCCGGGCTCCAGCTGCAAGCATAGCGAGCAAAGTGCTATAAATGTCTTTGCGGTATGTGAGATGGTGGTTGTTGGCAGTGAGATGTAATGTGGTTGTGGTCAATTTGTGGTTGTCCTTGTGGTGACACAACTAAGGTATAGTGAGTGTGTCATATTTTATATACAACTTTGAGGGGTGTTTAAAAAGTGTGTTTTTTGAACACCTGATTGTTAGAACTCATGAATTTGAAATGGTTTTCAAAAAGAGTTACTAAAATAAGTTCAACAAAGAGGAATATTTTTATTTTTCAACATACAGTATTAGTATTTACGATTAGCACGGTCATATTAATTCCCTACTAACTATATTTGCTTCTATTTTTGAAAAATAAATGAGGAACCGGTGTTTCTTGGGTTATTGAAAGTATCTAGTTCCGAGAAACATTTTGAATGCCTCACATATTCTCATTTCTACCTACTCATATAATGTTAATGATTTAAGTACCATAAGTATTTGCATTACTTGTTTTTCTCCAAGCTACAAGACTACCAGATTAGGTGGTGTAATGGTTAGAGCTTCTTCTCTGAGTCTGGTTGGTCTGTGATTCAAATGCTGAGTCATACCAAAGAATTAAAAAATGGTCTGTGCTGCTTCCTAGCTTGATGCTCAGCTTTTAGAAACGACAAAGCACAGACAAGCAACCATGGTGCAGGCTTTGATGGGGCGAATTGCCTCCTGAGTCAAAATTCTTTGTAAGGGAACATATTATTGAAGTACCATCGGTACTTAGGTTATTTGTTTGACTCAGATATACACGATCTGAGTCTGACTATTTCCTGGTAAGTAAGAATATTTGACACATGAACCAATGGAGTCATAAGAAAAAGAGCAATCAGAGATTGCAAACCCTCGCCAGCACTTGTTTTGTGTAGTTTTGAGTGGCGTTCGTGTACTGGTGTGTTATGCAATTTATAATACACATAACTAGAACTGCCACTTGATAACTACTGGCAGTGATGACCGGGTACCAAGACATCCCGCTTTGATGCAACCCCACTGTGATCGGACACCTGACCCTGACCCATGATGTTTATTATTATTATTATTATTATTATTCAAATGAATTCAGAATGGGATTAAAATATATTCAATTCATATCAGATGGAAGACCAAATACTCTAGGTCCAGTCCTGTATTGGAGTAATCAGAAGGAACCCGACCAAGCAAAAAGCAAAGATGAAGTCATCAGGAGGAACCTGGAGAGGATTCGGGTTTCAGCTGCTACTGCTCTACCCTCAAACCCCCATCCAGGCACAGCCAAGTTAACATTGTTCAAAAAATAAAAAAGAACCTAGATCAAAAAAAATAATAATTCTGGCTGCCAGACCATGTGCCCGATCAGGTTGAAATTTAAAACCTACATTCCCCATCACCACTAAATCATTATTTTGAAGTTTCACGTCGATCGATGAAGCGATTCAAGAGAAAGAATGTTTTAAAAATATTTTTGTTCAATCCAATGTGGCTGCCAGACCATGTGACCTGTCAATTATTCGTGAACACACAGGTATCCCCATGGCTTGTGGAACATTTGTGTGAAGTTTCCCCTCGATCTCTCCAGCCATTCTGGAGAAGAATATTGTTTGTGGTTTTAGGGTAAATCCAATATGGCTGCCAAACCACGTGACCTATGATATCATAGGTGGGAACGTTTCGTTCCTCATGGATAGGCGGTCATAGCTGTAAGTTTCACCTCGATCTGTTCAGCTGTTTCAGACAAGAAGATTTTTGAAGGGTTTTTTTTTATATATAAAACAAGGCAGCCGTGTTGTCATCATGTGACCGATGACATCAATTTTTTTTCTGTGGACCAATTTATCCCTAGATGACCTACAATATTTTCATACTGTTCAGATATAGCATTCTACGGATGCAATTATGACGTTGTGGTGGAAAATAACTCAATTTTCACAAGTTGAATCAGCATACCAAAGGAGAATCTTTATTTCGTATATACGGAGGAAGAACATTGAATGCTTGACTGAAACATTCGAATGGATTTCACTGAAACAAAAGCCCGAAGCAATTCTTCTTATACATAACTTGACATTCCAAAGAATGGGAGGGGAGATTTTGGCAACTCAACTACAGGGTTAGTTGATAAGCATTAGGCAAAATAACTCAAACTGCGATACGTGTCCACTGAGTGAAAGAGAAAATGAAATAATCATGGCAAAAGTTGCAGTGTTTAAACCAGGTCACCCTGTTTCATAGTAAGACATTCCTTTTTTCATATTTAGGTCAAAGATCTTGGGTAAAGGGAAACATAAGTGACAGCCAATTCGACTATAGCATAAAAATCACATTTATAAAGCACCAGCTACAATTATAATTGAGAGTACATGAATATAATTATTTTTCTTCCACATTCCCCCTTTTTTCCATATCAGGAAAATTTGAATAATTATATTACACATGATCACCATACCGTTGCTACAGGAGAAAAGATATCCATTACACAAGTTCAATCAACAATGGCAGCGAGTGCTCATAGGAGAAGAATGCTGGATGACGACCATCTCAATAGTGTCCCAGCCAGGTTAGTGAGTGTGTTTCCATTTAATTCATGGCCTGTTCATCAGCAGGTGTCACAATCGAAAAAGACATGCTACCCGAGGCCAGAAGATAAGCAGGTCAGGGTGTAGATAGAGCAGCACCCAACGGGAAACACAGTCGCGGCACTCCTTGAGCTGCAGAGAAGGTAGATCTTGGCAGGTATGAGCTTGGGCCTGACACTGGGTTGAAGATGATACTGGGTTGAAGGAGACGAAAAGGACTTGAGATGTGACCCAGAGATCCAGCCCCAGTAGAGTTTGGGCCTTGTAGCAGCAGTTTGTGCAATCAGGTTTGATTCACCAAGTGAGCTGTGCACGTTGGAGGCAGCCGCGATGGCTGCACGAGCCCCACCCGCACTTATGAACACATGTTGCAGATGACTCGCCGTGTGGACCTTCAGGGCCTTTATTGTGCATTGTGTGACCACGGCAAGTTCACGATGTATCTGCAGAGCAGCAATTTGCGAGTGTGGTTGAGGACATTCCTCCAGGCAGGCACATGCAACGGCGACGTCAAGTCTTTGCCTTGCGTGGTTTGACTTGTCCCACTTCTCTTCAGTGGGTTTTTCTTTTCTTTCCCTTTTTCTTTAACATGCTTATCTTACCTCTCAAGAAGGGGTAGTGTCATGATCACGTGTTGAATGCCCAATCACCCAAATTTGGGTTCTCCCATCGTCCAATCTTTCGGTGGATTCTTCCAAAGCTTCATTAGACGAGGTCGTACACTGCTAAGTTCAACTGCTCTCAACACTCCGAAACAAACAAAATCAAGGTTAAACATTGATTAAACACCAATCAGTAAACGTCATGGGCTCATGTATTTCAATAAGACTGACAAGGTTCTTATAGAAGTATTTAATTTGCATTATATGTTATATCAAAATTTTATCTCTTTCCTTTCCTTGTTTTTTCACACCTAAACGACATGCTGAAATATACAGAAATCTCAGTTGGATGTACACTCAAAACATTCATCTCATTTGCTATTTCCATGTAGAAAGGGCAACAGTATTTATCAGGTTCCAATTTGCAATCAAGAATTATTTTCACCATCCTTCAAAATCCCTTCTAGTCAAAAAATATTCCATCATCTGTACAATAATTATGAAAGTTAGCTCCTTCTTCTTCAATGTATCTTAATTTGTCTGAGCGATAAGTGCAACACTCAAACCCAACAAGAGGACAGGTTCCCTTTATTTTTTATTTTTTTGGAGCAAGTACCAAATCCAAAGCGATTCAATTTTGCACAGTTACCATTTTAACATTTGCATCATTTTAACATTCATATCTGCGAAACAATCTACAGTTTCATTCACAAGCAGTTCCAGAGCAACTGCCATTATTTATTTATAGTAAACATACAAGAAGTACCACTTGATCAAAAATCATGCACCTGCCCAATCAATCAGAAAACAAATAAACAGGTAATATTTTAATTGCTTGTGGCGTCATCGCACTCTTTTCAATAATATAATTCTTACACTCTGACCGATTTAACATTCATTTCACATGGAAATGCCTTCTGTACTCCGCATAATTTTGTTATCCTTTTTGTTTTATTTTTGTTTTTTTTCCACAAAATATGGAGGCATTTACAATACATGGTACAATTCCTAATTCCATTGAATTGATTTAATAATTGCTGTTGGTCTAGCCATTCTTCCAGCCATTCTGCATTATGGTTATGTAAATACCATGCTGCTTTCCCTCATATCTTGATTTTCCCTTGCAGTTAACTTATGATTTCCTAATATGTAATGTTGACCAATCTGTCGATCAATTTAATAACAGAGACCCTCTTCCAATATTTTGTAAGTACCTCAACTTAATATATTATCTCAATCAATTCTCAGTAACTTTTCCCTACCCTCAATTAACAGATCAACAAGGTCCATAGCTACAGTGATTGACAATATATCAATCAATCACGACAAGTTATCAATAACCTTACTGTGATATAACCAATCATTCACATGTGTCCCAAGTTACTGGTTTAAAGATGCGGCCTCTAATTACTCGCAAATTTCGATCCATTCAAGAAGAAGTTAGGAAAAACAATTGGGAGAATATCTGTCACTTGAAGACCCAATACATTTAAATTAGGATTACGAGACTTGTATGATAAAAGGTTTCTCAATTTGTAATCCCAAACAAAAACTTGATACTAATTATAACCAAAAGAAACATGATGGTTCGAATACCATTATGAATTGTCATGGAGAAAAAGACACAATGAACACAAAAATCTTGGTCTCCAGTGTTCTCAATGAGTTCCCTTTTTTTTTTTTTTTATGAGCTGAGTCTGAAAGTAATTAACTAAGTTACCGTACACAACTTCCATTAGTTACTAACTGTTCCCCATGTTTATGCATGTGACAACAACCCGGTGCATGCAGACATTATCACGAGTATCACTTGTTATAGTTACACTAATTAAACAAGTAGCATGTCTATCATTGTCTTCCCAGGGTGATTCTTTTGGAAGTCTTTCTCGGGCTCTCAGCTCTGCAAACTCCCCCATAGTAAGAGTTCATGCTGCTCAGCCTTGACATCGAGTTGCGAGCTGCAGACCACACTTTGGCTGCAGAGTGTCCATTTGGAAACATTTGCGAACAAAACTTGCCAATATGGTTAAGAATACAAAATTTTTCCAAACAGTTTATTTATACCAAATGCTAATATTGTTTCATCAATCTGATGAGCATCCATTTCTTTCATGGTCAATGGGCTGAAATATCTCGAAAAAAATAATGTGTAACCAACCTCTCTCATCACTATTCAGAATTTCATCAACATTTAAAATACAAATCCATTCTTTATCAAAACAATAAATACAGTTTAAACCTCTGTTTTTAAACAGGTGTACAAAAATTGTCAAATCATTTGTCAAAGTTGAGTCATCAGGCGAATGGCACTCAAATTGCAGCTCAAAACACTCCGTCCATACATGTAGCTATCTCGGTAGAACCTTCCCCATCTTTTCCCCAAATAATGTTTATCACTGCTGTGGGGGAAGCATAGGAGATTTGAACTGCTGTTAGCGTCCGAGTCATGACACCTGCTGTTAGCTCCCAACTGGTCCCTCTTTCTCCTGATTGGCTACTCCTGATGGCCACTAGGCTCAAACTCCACCTTTTGAGTGCATTATTTATCCAATCTCGCTTAAACAGCTTTATGGTCTATCATTGTGACAATAAACAAAATTGTCCAATTAAATCTAATGAATTTACCCAGACAGATAGAGGCCCATATAAGACAACAGATATGTTTTTCTGTCCGCTTCCCGTGCAGAAAGCTCGACATTGGCAGGCAAAGGATTGGATGTTCTTTTGATAAGGCCTGCAATGGCTGTGTGTTTAAGGAGCACCGGACAGCCAGCCTGTACACGAGCCATCTCAGGAGCACTAGCTTTGTCTGGATTGTAACCAATTTTATTCACTACTTGATGTACTTGGTTAACACATCAATCATTGTAAGAGTAACATTATTTCATTCATATATGCAATGAATTTTGCCTGCCTGAATCGATCAAAGGGTTACACTGGGTTGTTTGCCATTGCCTTCCCAGCAGTAGTTTTGGCAGGAATTTGTCTTTAACATCCATCAACCAATGTCATTCATTAATTTAACATTCACAGATTAATGAAGACAGCACGCCTAGTTTAACGTCTATCCGAGGGATCATGCATCATCTGTGAATGGCCCTACGTGCTAAACACCCAATGGGAGTTTGGGAGATGGTTGTGACTTTAAACTTCACATTATCTGAGAATCATCTGTGTGGTCATCACTTGTTAACTAC
The DNA here is from genome assembly GCA_035128595.1 of Eptatretus atami. NCBI lineage: Eukaryota > Metazoa > Chordata > Myxini > Myxiniformes > Myxinidae > Eptatretus > Eptatretus atami. The sequence goes on along the minus strand of CM068959.1, from coordinate 6,538,768 downwards.
AATTTGAGAGGACAAAAGGATTGCTTAAAACAAGTTAGCAATTACTGATCACTCTCTACCAGGGTGCCAATGGATGTTATAAATCCTTGTTCATCACAAGCTACCAAATCATACACAACTACCTTACAAATCACTTTAAAATCATTCAAATCAATCACATTTCTATATTTCGATCACATTTTGAGTAGAATGGTTACGATTCAAAACAAAATTTTGGAAACATTTCTCAGACGTCACTGGGCACGGCATATACATTTCAACACAGTAGCCCCACCCTCCCAACTGTGCCGTGGGTGAAACAAACACACACACACACGCACACACGCACACACACACTCACACACACACACATTGAGAGACGCGAGGTTTTTTATGACAACGGCACTCGCATTTTGGGGCCATTTTTCTCTGGGGCATTATTCCCCCCCCCCTTTTGAATCCGCATATGAATTTAATGGGGGAGGGGGGTTCCAGCAACCAAAAATATTGTCTAGCAGTATGAACAGCTGCTTGTAAGACCTCAGCTTACCGGGCTGAGTAATTGGAGGCAAATTCCCACTTTTCATCAATTATTTCATCAGTACTGAACAAAGCGCTATTTAATTAATTTAGTCTCATAATTCCGGCGATAGCGAGTCCCCTAAATGGACTTCACGTTCGGAATATATTCCACATTCACAATTGTTATTTCACAATTTATCCAAAATCCCTATGGCTTTAAATATAACTTCAACACTTGCTTCAGCATCTATCCAAGGCAGGGCACACACATTTTCCTTCCAGTTTAGTGTTGGCCCGTTCAAGGAGATTCGTGACCTTGGTTTTTATCAGCACAAGCAAGTGGCCAAGCCAAAGTGGTCTCATCATGAGCCAGTAACCAAACCACGAACAGCCAGGCTGCTTTAACTCTCTGCCTGAAGTTCCACATTCAATTTATTCATTCTTTAGTTGTTGCAATATCATTTCTCCAAGACATTCATATATGACATTGTACAGTAATCTTCAGTTCCTTATCGAGCTCACAATCGCTTCTAATTCAGATTTTTACCAAAATTGAATTCACACACACACACACACACACACACACACACACACACACACACACACACACACACCACACACCACACACCACCTCTCCATCTAAAATAGATCGCAGCACAATGCTAGAGCTCTGTCTTTCATACAAGCTTACATATACCCAGTTATTTGTGTCCATGCCAAAGATGCAACAGTGTGTGAAGAGTTAGTTGTCATCGTTTTTCCTCTGGAATCGGCGTGTGCACTTCGCCTCATCCAGAGTCTTCACAGTGTAGGGTGACGACAATCCTTTCTCCACTTTCCGTACTCACACATTCCCATAAGCTTCATAGTTCCAATACACAATAGAGCACGTTTTATTCCAGTGAAATCTACTGGACTCACACACGCTCCATTTCAACACTCACTTAGTACTACATGCAGATCAATGCAAATCAGTGCCCGTACAAATCAGATATAAATACAACATACAAGAGTTCTAGGTTGGAACACTCAACTTATGTCCTTAACCAAAACTCAACATTTCCAATCACATAGCATTCACAAATCAGTCCAAAGAAAGAGGTAACTCCTTAATACAAAACTATAGGATTTATGAATCCGTACACCTCTACACAATACAATGCAACAGTTTCACAGCAAGCAAACTTCCAGTGAGTACAATGAACAAACAGAAATCCAAAGAGGTAACTCAACAAAACATTCATAACACTTATTCGTTCTCCCCTTGGGACTTGAACCTTTTTAGTGAGCAGGGGCATTAACCCTCTCTTTGCGGAGGTGGGATTCCAACCCCTCCTTTTGGCCAGAGGGGATGGCCTTTCCCCTCTGCCTCTGCTGTACCGAGTACCGAACTCGCTCAAGGTACGGCAGAGACTCTAACTCCCCGTTAAGAGATCCCTGATCTCTGTTCAGCCCCGTAGGCTTAAGCAGTCTCTAAACGCAGGATCTCTCTCAGGCTACATCCTAAAGGTTCTCCTTTGTATACCTCTCCTATCAATGAAGTACCACGTTACCCGTTCGGCTGAGAGATGCAGCATCCGATCTGAAGTTAGAGCAAACATCTTAAGTGGCCACTTGCTTGCTGTTATGCCAGATAATGCTGTTCCCAGTCCTGCTGGGATTCAGGTCTCATCTGTGTCACCAAAATTGTGGTGGAAAATACTCAATTTCCACAAGTTGGATCAGCATACCAAAGGAGAATCTTTAATTTCGTATATACGGAGGAATAACATTGAATGCTTGAATGAAACATTCGAATGGACTTCACTGAAACAGAAGCCCGAAGCATTTCTTCTTATACACAACTTGACATTCAAAGAATGGGAGGGGAGACATTTGGCAACTCAACTACAGGGTTAGCTGAAAAGCATTAGGCAAAAGGACTCAAACTGCAATACGTGTCCACTGGGTGAAAGAGAATGACATAGTCATGGCAAAAGTTGCAGTGTTATCAACCAGGTCACCCTGTTTCATGGTAAGACATTCCTTTTATTAATATTTAGGTCAAAAAGCTCTGGGTTAAGGGAAACATCACTGACAGCCAATTTGACTATAGCATAAAAATTGAATTCATAAGCACCAGCAACAATTATAATTGAGAGTACATGAATATAATTATTTTCTTCCACAACGTCATAACGAAGGCACCTATGACATCATACTTATTCCCCATGTGGAGTACTTGACATGTGCCAAGTTTCAATTTTTTCCTTGGTGCTGTTTCGGAGATACAGAGGTCCAAAGTTTTTCCTTTTTTTCCAAAATTGCTGCCACAACCACATGTCTATGATGTTATAATTATCATTAAAACATTCTTCATGAGTAGTCACTCCTATGGTGAAAATTGTGTGGCAATCCCCCAAGTGGTTGCAGAGAAAAACCGTACTCACGTTCTGTGCAGACAAACACACAAACAAACAAACAAGAAAGATGTCATGCATGGCATGATACTTGTAAAATCTATAAACCAAATTTGACCTTAAAATATTTGGTGGTTGAATTCAATGACCAAATATGCAACTCCTCTTCAAATTTCAAATCAATCAGATGAAGATTGACAATTTCAAAAACTTGGCCGATGTCGACTTTTTGGCCTATGTCGACTTTTTGGCCTATGTTGACCTCAAAAATACTTTGTCATTGAATTCAATAACCTGATGGCTGATACTCAAATCCTCTTCAAATTTCAAGTCAATGGGATGAAAATTGAGGATTTTAGAAATTCCACATAAGTTGTTGACCTTTGGCCTATGTTGACGTTTTGGCTGATATTGATCTCAAAAATAATTGGTGGTTGAATTCAATGACCAAATATGCAGCTCCTCTTCAAATTTCAAGTCAATTGAATGAAAATAGAGGATTTTAGAAACGTCACCTAAGTTGTTGACCTTTGGCCTATGTTGACCTTTTGGCCGATATTGATCTCAAAAATAATTGGTGGTTGAATTAAATGACCAAATATGCAACTCCTCTTCAAATTTCAAGTCAATCGGATGAAAATTGACAATTTTAGAATTTTATCCTATGTTGACCTTTTGGTCCATGTTGACCTCAAAAATAATTGACTGGTTGAATTCAGTGACCTAAAATATAAATCCTCTTCAAATTTCAAGTCAATTGGATGAAAATTGAGGATTTTAGAAACACCACCTAAGTTGTTGATCTTTGGCCTATGTTGACCTTTTGGCTGATATTGATGTCAAAAATAATTGGTGGTTGAATTCAATGACCAAATATGCAACTCCTTTTCAAATATCAAGTCAATCGGATGAAAATTGAGGATTTTAGAAATTCAACCTAAGTTGTTGACCGATGTCGACTTTTTGGCCTATGTCGACTTTTTGGCCTATGTTGACCTCAAAAATTCTTTGTCATTGAATTCAACAATAGGCTTCTTCCTGATGACAAGCTCTACCATGTGGTGAAGTTTTGTGAAGATCGGTTTAAAATTGTGACCTGTAGGCGACAGACAGACAAAATCGACTGAACAATATGCTTGAAAAATCTTCGATTTTGCAAGTTACAAACAGACAGACAAAGAGACAGAATAACGCACAAGACCAAAGATTATACTTGAAAAATCTTCGATTTTCACAAGTAACAAACAGACAGACAGACAAACAAACGGACCCAAATGCAATACCCTCTCCAACGGAGACGGTAATTATTGGATCTTTAGAATGGAGTGTTCGAGAGTGAATGTTGACCTCCGAAATGTGAGCAAGTCATTTTCTTTTCCATCAGTAATTTTGATTCCATTGGGAAACCACTCACTAGGTTGCCTTGATACGGTTGCTCTAATATATTGGTGATCTGGATGGAATAGCTGATGTGGATGTCCTGAGCGAATGCAAGAATTTTGATCATGGACCCATGTAATGTTATGTTTTCTGCAGGGAGACCGCGGTGACCCTGGCACTATCGGATCTTCGGTAAGGTTTTATCCACTTTTCACATTTAATTTAGTTGCTTCAGCTTCTTGTAATCATAATGACAGCAGAAATATATCTTACGAAAGAGAAATCAAAGAACAAACTTTGTGTGCGTTTTTTTGTTGTTGTTTTATTTCTTGTGTGTACAGAATCGAGGCTCGTGGAAGAACTACAAGATTGAACAGATCAGGACGCAACAGAACAAAAGGAACAGTAGAGAGAAACACTAACAACAGAATTCAACTACAAAATAGAGGGCGACTTGGACAAATGATGGGTGTACGTAGGAATGAGGGGTAGGGGAGAATGCATGGGGTGGACAAAATGGACACAGAAGGAAACCAAGGAAGGAAAAACTGGAAATTTGGAAGGAGGTTGGCTTGTGGGTGGGGGATGTTATTCATGGGGAAAGAAAAGATTATGGTTTTGGATGGGAGATGATCTGAGATGGTGGTGAACAGCTTTTTTGAAGACTTGGAAGGAAGAATGAGATTGAAGAGAATGTGGAAGTTGGTTCCACTGGCAGGAGAAAAACAAATGAGTGGAGGTGAGCAGTGATCCTGTATTTTGGTACTTTCACAAGAAGGGGGTTGATGGTGGACCGTATGTGCACTGCAGAAACCTGGGGGATGTGGGTGGGATAAAACACAGAAAGAGCAGAGGGTGTAAGATCAGAAAGGAGATGGTAGAAGACAGAGAGACCACCGACTGGGAAAGTGATAGACCCATTGACTCAGCTTCATCGTGGGAGATTCCAATAATCTTAAAGGTCTTGTTTTCCACGGCATCAAGCTGAGCAAGATGTGAGACAGGGTAGCCAGTATAGAGGGGAGAGCAGTACTCCATAAAGCTGTGTGTGGAAGCCTTGTAGATGGATAGGAGATCGAGTGTGCCAAGGAAGGACTTTGTATGATGGAGGATGCCCATTCGTGGCTGGCTTTGGAGACCAACTTTAATATGTGGTTTGCCCAAGAAAAATCATGGCTGATACTGAGACCCAGGAGTTTGAGAGACTGAATTTCCTGAAAAGGATTGTTAAGAAAGTAGATGAGGGATAGAGGGGGGTTGGTGGGGTGGAGGGGGGGGGTAGAGGGGGCGGTTGCCATTGAAAGACATATTCCAAGTGTTTGACCATATTTTGTTTTTATCACGTTCTGCAGATAGGGATGAGGCTGCAGCCTTCCTGTCTGAATGATGAGGGATCTCACGACAGAGAGTGGAGTCATCAGCAAATAAATAAAGGGGATTTTTCAGAGTTGGAAAGATCATTCATGAATATTGGAAATAGGACTGGACGTAGAAAGCTGCCTTGGGACACTCTACCCTTAACATGGAGAGGAGAAGAAAGGATTCCGTTGAGAGCCACACGTTGACTCCGAGAGTAGAGGAAGTCAGTCACCCAGGAGTGGAGTTGGCTTTTGATGCCATATGCAGAGAGTTTGGAGAGCAGGGCAGGATGAAAGACTGTATCAAAAGCTTGAGATATGTCAAGAGAGACAGCCCTGATGTCAGGCCTGACACTGAGTGCCTCCATCCATTGTTGTGTTGACTCTTAAATGCAATTTACTTCCTCAGAACTTACCTGACTCAAAACTCTCCTCAACTCTCTTACCTGCTCTTTCCTCGCCAATTGCATTGTTTTTCGTTTTTATTCTCACCCTTCTCCTTTGTTTGTAATATGTTGATGGTCTTTATTGCCATATATTTCTGTATTAGTTAATGGACGATGAAGGAAACACTTTTTCTTATTTAAGTGTAAAATCAACAAAGTGGAATGTACTAGGATAACAGACCTTTGGATAATGGGCAGGTGGAGAACTGCAATTCAGTTTGCATGGAATGCTTTGTTGTTGTTGTTGTAAAACCCGGGCAGTTGTCTCGGACAGGCCCGCAGCATGGAGACAACTGATCGATCTACCAAGAGCGACCCAGAGACCCCCCACATCCAAGATGGTGCAACCCCACTTTCATGCTTTTGTGCAGCCAGGGCCGTGAGAGAGAGAGAGAGAGAGAGAGAGAGAGAGAGAGAGAGAGAGAGAGAGAGAGAGAGAGAGAGAGAGAGAGAGAGAGGTCTATGTTAACTGATTGGTGCTCTGACAGTCTGACCGTGGCCACACTGTCCTGACAAATCCGGATGGCAGGAAGAAGTGGGGAAGATTTGGCCCCTGATCACCCCGAAGAGGCATCCCAGATAGTTGCCGGAGTGCTTTGTTGACCCTCGTGGTGAAGACACTGGACTGACATGTCACAGTAGTTGTGGGTTCCAAGTTAGTTGAAGGCAGCAGAGGTGTTAAGGATTTGTATTCAAATCTTCTGGTTGTTCAAGGATAATAATCAAAACTAAAAGGTAAAAAACAACTGAGGAACTCAATTGTTCATTCTTTACAGGAGTGAGACTCATGGAAGAGAAAGGTAGATCTTACAGTGGGCCAAACATCAAGGGAATTAATGAACAGGAAAAGATTAGAGGGAGGAGGGGAAGAAACTAGCAACGAAGATGGTTTGGTTAGGAAGGGTTAATGGGGGTAATGAAGATCATGGGTCAGAATTGGGGATGACAAGAGATAATGGTGCACTTCCTGAATGAAGCCCTGGAGGGAATATTGAGATAGAGCAGCCTCTGGAATGAGGTTGCATGGATGGGAGAAGAGAGGATAAAGAGTTGAAGTGTGCAGTCAGCCTGGATTTTGGAAGTTTAACCAGTAGGGAGTTACTGGAAGAACGAGTGCATCCCGGTGTTGCGTGTGGGAGGGTTGGAGGACTGAAATAGCAGAGAGAGAGCAATGTTGAAGAACAACTGGTAGAAAACAGCGACCACTGACCTGCCTGCGATGTTAGAGCAACAGCCCTTGGGCTTTGGCCTCATCACGGGAGATTCCAATAATTTTGAGAGCTTTACGTTCCATATAATCTCGGAGAGACAGTTGTGATGCTCGAGTGCTAGCCCAGAGTGGGGAGCAGTACTCCATTGAACTACAGACATGGAGCTTGTCGGCGATGAGTAGTTTTGATTTTCCAAGGAAACACTTGGATCAACAGAGTATGCCAAGTCTGTGGCTGACATTGGAGGCTATGTGGTTTGCTACATGGTTGGGCCAGGAAAGGTCAGGGCCGATGGTGAGGCCTAGCACAAGTTCAAGACTGAGGCCAAGGAGTATATGACCAAGGAAATGGATATGTGGGTTCGTTTGATGATCATTCCAGGGCAATAGGGTGAGACTGTGATTTTGTTTTTTTTTCTTCCCAATATTGAGGATATGGTCCATTTATTATACCACCATCTAATCAATTCCATATCAGCAGAGGTGAGACAGCTTCAGTCTCCTTAGCAGCACTGTATGACACAATGTGGAATTGTGTGCAAAAAGGAAGAAAGGATTTTACCAGACCATCAAGATAGGTCATTAATATTGATGAGAAACAAGATTGGGCCCAAAACACTGCTTTCGGCAACTCAAACCTTCACTGGGAGAGAGGAAGAGAGGGTTCCATTGAAGCATCGACACCAATGGGTTTACTGTGTGATTTAATAAGTGTAATGAGACACGTGACAGAACTACTACTACTACTACTACTACTACTACTACTACTTCTTCATTGGCCACAATAAATTTCACCTTCTTGCCTCAGGAGGTAGAAGTCTTTCATAAACTGTCTGGTGAGGCCTGCCGTTTGATTGCACCTGCTAAGAACAGGAATTCATAATTTGTTTGGGGTGTTGGAGATAACTCACTTACTCTTTAAGAAAGACAACACGGGACATTTAACGTCCATCAGGAAATGCTTGTCGATGGGACGCCCGAATAAACGTCCATCCGAGGGACGGCGCGCTTTGTGATGAACTGTGCTGTCTGTGAAGCACCAATCGGACATGTCATAGTCGAGTCACGAATGAAACAGCTCAAAGGTAAGTGTGCTACCTCTGCAACATCCCGCTGGAGGAGACATTGACAGTAGTAAAACTTATTTATACATAACATTGTGCCTGCTGTTCATGCATCCTTTATAAACGTTGTTTCATGGTTCATGGTTAACTGTGCTGGTTCATGGGGTCTAGGGCCTGCGAGGCAGCACGGGGTCTAAAGGCGAAGCTGGCGTGAAAGGAAAGTTTGGCGAAAAGGTGAGTTTTTCTTGCTTGTTTGTGAAACAATTTTTTTTTTTCCCTAAATGTTATGCTCTTTGTTGTTCACAGAATGTACTGTAAAGGTTTAATTTTCAATGGCAATCATTGAGAGTTGAATGATTTGGCAATGTATGGTACCCAGATAAAATCGAAGGATCCTAAACATCACATTCTTTCAAGTACCACCAGTTGATGCATTCACCTGATTAAAAGGTCCCTTTTGAAATGATAGCGGTCTAACTATTTCGTTCAAATGCCCAATGTTCCCCTTAGGGAGATCCGGGACCATCGGGTCAACCTGGAGACAGAGGTCCACCCGGTCCTTCGGGCATGCCGGTGAGCTGTTCATGTCTCGCTCGGTCATTCCAGTGCTTTCAATGCTTCCCGCACCCTTCTGCAGATACAGTTTGAATAAGAGGGAACCTGAAGGGAATTCATTGGGGTTTAAAACTGGCAATTGAACTGGTGGCAGTTGAGCTGGTAATTGCCTGCTCTGGTATTTAATGATGGTTTCTTGGTTTTGAATCAGATTTTTTATTTCTGATTATGTTCTGACGAATTCTGTTACACGGTAAAACTGCGTTGCTGTGCTCATGCGGCTATGTCATGAATACAGGAGGTGAATCTTTAGACAAGGTGGTTTGACAGTACGTATGGGAATGACTGTTTTGCAGGGACCAGTCGGAGTTCCTGGTGATCCCGGAATTACGGTATGAAGTGATGCGTTTTTTTGTTTGTTAAAGTTTGGTTTTCATTTGAAAGTGTTCTTTGAAAAACTACAAAAACATTTTCTGATTTATGATTATACACAAACAGTGTGGCTGGAAACCAATTGTTCTTGCTATGGTTTATTATTTTTTATTATTACTGTATCATTATCATTATTATTATTATTCCACCATATATTGGGAGACATTTTTCTCATAATTGCTTCAACGACGAACAAAACACCTAACAAGGTTGTTTCAAGCCATGAAATCTCGTCGTGGATATCCTTCACTAAAGCTGATTGGTCCAAAGACTTGGTGGCCATCTTGGATTTAGGATTTTAATTTTTTTTACAAAAGATAACTAACATCTTATATTCTCCAGAACTGCATAATCTGAAACTTCATGAACAACATTGATATCCAAGATTGTTGCAATCAATTTGGCTACTACCGACCAATCAAAACGTTTACTTGATTTATTATGATTATGATAGGTAAATAAAGTGTGTATGAATACTTATGTGTACAGTATATATTTTATGGTTTTTATGGTGGTACGAGCAAATACCACCCATCGCTTCGCTCCACAGGAACACTGAGAGGGGGGGGGGGGGTGAGAAAAAGAGGGTGGGAGAGAGAAAGAGGGGAGAGAGAAAGATGGGGGGAGAGAGAAAGAGGGGGAGAGGGAAAGTGGAGAGTGAGAGAAAGAGGGGGGTCATTTATGTTAGATCATCTTCTATCTACTTTGAAATCTGCCAACATCACTGCATTACATATAAAAGTGCAAAAACTGATCCCTTTTAAACGACAGACCTATCAGCTTACTTCCAATCATCAGCAATGTCATATAATCCATTATTGCAGTTTTCACGCTGTCATTTATGTCATATATGCCTTCCTTTTCTCAAACAACCTCATTTCAGATCACTAATTTGGCTTCAGACCAGGTCACTCCACTTGGGACATGCAGCTTCGACTCACCCAACAATGGATGGAGGCCCCCAATGTCACCATGAGATCAGGGCCATCTCTCTGGACATATGTCATGATTTTGGTACTGTCTGGCATCCTCCCTTACTCTCCAAACTCTCTGATTATGGCATCCAAGGCCAACTCCACACATGGATCACTGACTTCCTGCACTCTCGTAGCCAATGTGTGGCACTCAACGGAATCCTTTCATCTCCTCTCCCTGTCAAGGCTGGAGTACCCCGAGGCATTGTTCTTGGCCCAGTCCTATTCCTGATCTTCATCAGTGATCTCCCTGACTCTGGAAAATCCTCTTTATCTCTTTGCTGATGACTACACCCTCTGCCATGATGTCCCTCATCTTTCAGACAGGAAGGCTGCAGCCTCTTCTCTCTCTTCAGACCTTGAAAAGGAAATCACAAGATGGTCAAACACTTGGACAATCCTGACAAATCTAACAGTCTCACTATCTCCCTCTGAAAAGACTGTCCAGCAAAACCCCCCATCTACTTTCTGAAAAACCCTTTTGAGGAGGTTGAGTCATTCTAACTTCCTGGTCTCACTATCAGCCATGATCTTTCTTGGACAAACCCCATTTCAACGTTGGCCCCCAAAGCCAGCTGCCGACTGGGCATCCTCCGTCGTACAGTCCTTCTTTGGCACACCTGAACTCCTGTCCACCGACAAGGCCTTCACTGCAACTTGATGAAGTCCTGCTCCCCCTCTGGGCTGGCTCCCCTGCCTCTCATCTTGTTCAGTTTGAAGCTGTGGAAACCAAGACCTTCATGATAATAGGAATCTCCCGCACTGAGGCTGAGTTGATGGGGCTATCACTTCGCCATCACAGACAGGTCAGTGGTCTCTCTGTGTTCCACTGTCTCCTTTCTTGTCTTGCACGCTACGCAACCTCTGCTTTCCATGATTTGTCCCCTCCCCCCCCCCACCAGGTTTCTGCAGGGCTCACACAGTCCACCATCAACCCTGTTCTCGTAAAACTAGCCAAATCCAGGATCACTGCTTACCTCCACTCATTCGTTCCTCATTTTTTCCCGCCTGTGGAAGGCGATTCCACATCCTCGTCAATCTCATTCTTCCCTCCAGGTCTTCAAGACAGCTGTGCACTGCCGTCTCACGTCATCCCCAATCCAAAACCATCATCTTCTCTTTTTTACCGTCGTGAACCCCGCTCAAATCCCCACTAATTTTCCAATTTTTCCTTCGTGGAGTTTCCTTCTCCATGCACGTGTTTTGCGTCCTGTTTTGGCTGTTACATCCTGATCCGTTCAGTGTACTAGCTCTTCATGAGTCTCAACTTTGGATACAAAAAAGATAGTCTTCTGCACTGCTTTCTTCTCTTTTTAGCAAGCATTGCTTTGCAGCCATTGAAAACAATTTCCAATTCTCCCTTGAATACATCGTTCACTTGTCCCGTTGCTTTACTCATTCTAATTCTCCCGTTATGTTAATCATTCTTTTAATTTGATCTTTAATTTAATTTATTTTGCCTTCCTAACTCTAGGAATTTCCCCACGGAAAACCCAGCCGCGGTTGCCACACCCATTGTTCGCATCTCTGGGAGCCTTCGCGCCAATCCAGCAGCCGGACTTGTCCCGCTGCTTGGATATTTTTGTTGCACTCAATGAAGCTATACTTTGGGCACATTCCTAAATCTTTTCTTCATTAAATAGAATTGGCTGAACAGTATAAAAAGTTGTTTGATGCTTTGGAAATTTCACTTTTTCTTGTGTAAATATGGAGAAGGAGGGACCATTGCTTCACTTAAAGTAAATATGCTTAGTTATAAGAATCACTAAATTCTTACAATTTTCAGATTGCACTCCAGATTTGGATACTCCATTCGTCCACGAGCTCTGATCCTCAAATCCGAAAACAGATTTTGATTATATACTTAGTCCTTGAGAGGCCATTGTGGCAAATTGCATCATATGATGCATAAAATCAATCCAAGTTCCTAACCTGAAAATTACGGCACTGACAAAAGCAATGTAAATGGCAATTCATAGGTATGAAGATTAGGCATTCGATATGAGTGAGGAAAGTGAAAAAAAAAATTTTTGAGCACTTCATCGTACAGAAACCGTTGCGGCCTGCTCCCTGAGTCCAGGCATTTTTGAGCAGGCCGAAACAAAATGGCAGCTTAATAAGGCTTACTGTGATTTTGTATATATACATATATGTATATTGTTACGTATCTGGTGGCTGAGCTCATCATGAGGGAGTTCCTCAGACCTTTACCTGACTTCTGGTCCTGAGGCCACCAGCCACAGATAACTGTGCAGTCTGGCAGGTTGCTCGGCAACCGTGGCCGCCGATTAGAACCGCCGAGTCAAGCAAGGTTTTCGCTACTTGGTTAGGCGTTACCTTACCGTTGGCACAGCAACCATAATTATGGGTCATACCCTCAACAGCCACCCATCTACAGTGCCTATAGAAAGTCTACACCCCCTTTCAAAATTTTCACCTTTTGTTGCCTTTATAGCCTGGAATTAAATTTCAATGAAATCAGGCTTTTTCCACCTTTATTTACACTTCGTAACCCACAACTTCCAAGTGAAAAACAAATTCTACAAATTTCAGAAAATTATTTTAAAATACAAACTAGAATATTGTTACGAATTCGCGCCCGCCGGCGTGCAAACTGCCGCTTTCCACTAATAGTAGCAACTCGCCCACCGGACGGACAATTCAGTCGTGACCTTCCGGAGCAACGCCGGAACCCTGTCACGGGTGGGTCTTCAACCCCACCACGGCCTAGCCAATTTTCTACCCGCGCAGGATAGGTCAATCGCCGAATCTCGATATACCTAAGTACCCGCGCGGATAGCTAACCGGAGACCGTACCTGGCGCAGGTCGGCTTGGACACGAACCGCCCAAGCGGTTCGTTCCGTTCTGCAGTGATAACCGAGCAGGTATTATCGCCCGACCTCGCCCACGAGACCGACGCTGGTTACCTGCACCTCCTGGTGCGACGGTCGGCGAGCTCTCTCCGGCACTCTCCTCTCGTGCGCGCCTCGACCCTGGACCACCGCACACAACCCTCACGACTTGGCACCCAGAGGAAGGCACCCCGGAGCTTGAACCACCACGATGCAGCAGCAATCACCAACCAGAAAAGGCTCGACGACCAAACCACACGAGCTCTGACGACAAAAGGGCTCGACGACCAAAGACACAAACTGAAAACCACACGAGCTGCCAGACCTGGCGTCCTGCACGCCCTTATATCCCCTGGGGTCAACCCCTTACTCCTCCCCGTTTTCTGCTCGCCCCCCTTCCAGTTCCTGTGAAGACGCCTCCAGAAAAGGGGCGTTCCTCCGTTCCCACGGCCTCATTTCACGAACCGACCAATGGCGAACGATCTGCCTCGCCCTTTCCCCTGGGTCCAACCCTTGCTCCTCCCCATTTTCTGCTCCGCCCCCCTTCCAGTTCCTGCGAGAAGCTTCCCAAAAAGGGGCGTTCCTCCGTTCCCACTGCCTCATTCCACGAACCGACCAATGGCGAACGATCTGCCTCGCCCCTCCCCCACACCAAGTGCGGAGAAAACAGGCGGGAATATTAGGCGGGAAAAATCCGTGCGCCATCGAAGTTCCTTGGGTTTCTTTTTGCTCGCGTATTGAATGAATGCGAGAGAGGGTTGTAATGTGTCCGTGGAGAAGAAGGGAATTGAAAGCTGGCGTAGCGGCGAAGGTGGTTAGGTGGTTGGCGATCGTGGTTGTGAGTTGGTGGCGTGGTTGCGTTGTGGTTAAGGGGAGCGATGTTTTATT
>CM068959.1:6510860-6523708 GCA_035128595.1 Eptatretus atami | reverse complement strand
CGAGAGAAATAAATAAAGAACCCATTTTGGAATGACAGCATTTAAAAGTCTGCATTAACAATCTAGGCGATTGACCTGAGTGCTCAAAAGGAAATTATAAAGTCTAATCGAGTGGATACTTCCCTATACATTGAAAGCCAGAGAGTGAAGAAGTTGATACATATTGTTTGCTTTTGAAGAAACAGAATTACAGATTAATACAGATAATGTGTGTATGATTAGTCTCACTATTTTTTTTGAGAATAAATAGTAGTAAAGCCAACTGGGGTATCTGTTAATCAAATCAATCTTCCTAAACTATTCATCTTTTCTTCAAAATCAAAAGCCCTTGTATGATTAACGTTAATCCAATTCAGAGAAAAGGAGCAGCAGAATTGATGTTTGCTCACAAGAGAACAGGTGAGAAATCTTTGAACGATACTGGCTCACTTAAAATTAAAATGTCAAAACCAATGTTGAAGAATATTCAATAAGAGAGACGAGTGGAGGATTTCTCCATTTCTAATTCCTTTATTTGCTGGTTTAAGTGCGGCTGGAGCATTGACGGGTGGTATTTCAGCAGCAGTGAAAACTGCCAACGAAAGGAAGGCTCAACTCCAGGCTCAAAAAGAATTGGAAAGACATACAAAGAGTTTGGAGAAACAAATTAGTGGAAGCGGTGTAATTGTAGATTTTGCTGAAAAACTTGAAAGTCTGCCTGATAAAGCGAGATTGTAGTTGGAGATATGCTTTCTTCTATCTCACAGCAGGGTGTAAAATTAACTAAAAGGGGTAATGGATTAAATCTTTCTAATAAATAAATGAGCATTGAATGAGGGTTTAAACAATTTGGAAAGAAACAACATCAAATTTAGAACTTATCAATATTGTAAGAAATTAAAAATTCATAATGTGGTTATTTGTATGAGAGATGAATTAACAAACATGTTAAACATACAAAAATATTATTATGAACTTAGAAGATAATATAGGAACGGTTCTCATTGGGTTTGGTATTTTATCGTCAAGACAAACTATTATTTTGAAATTTTGGTCTTCCACCACCTGTTGAAGAAATAAAATTCTTACAGAATGGTGTTTTAAACATTTCAAGTCAATAATTAAATTCGAAGTGTTGTGGTCCAATTATGTCTGTCTGTGTCATTTCAACTCAACAAAAATAAAAATTTTAATGACATTATTTTTTCATCTAATAATAAATGACTCTAATGTTGGTAAAGATGGTTGCTATCTTTGGTGTAATCCCGAACTGGATATGATTTAATCAAATTTATTACAACAAAGGCACAGGACTAAATGACAGAAATTATAGTAGTGGTTAAAAAAATATTAATATGAAAATGCTTATAAATTAATAAATTATTCCGAAGCCAGACTGACGCGAATTGACGGTGAGATTAATGTGATTTATCAAATATATATCCTTAAATAAAATGGCACGTTTCTTAAAGGAGTAGAATTTACAACCACAACACTTGGTTCAACAACCATCCACCTTTTTTCTTATTAAATTCAATTATCTGCTTAGTATTGAATTTTATAAAAGGAAGATAGTTAATATGAGAAATACAGAAATGGAGGTATAATATGTGTGATTTAGGATATAATTGGTCTTTTTCATTCAACTAGAAGACAACACGATTTTTTATCAGTCTTGTAAAGAAGAAATTATCCTCTTGTGTAAGAATCAGGAGATATGTGGAAGCACAAATTATCAAACAACAATACAACGATTTTAGGGAAAAGGAAATTATATGATAGTGAAGCAATAGTTTTATATGACAAGAAAGGAAGGAAATTGGAAAATTATACAAAGTCGGGAATACAAACTGATTTAACAACACGGAAGATGGGGTGGTATTACGTGTCATCATATTAATCTGTCATATATTTCTGATACATAAATGACAGCAAAAAGACTTCAAGAAAATTATAATTTTTGCATTCAAGATACCTACAAGAAAAGGGTGTTCGATTTTACATTCCTTATGAATTGGAACATAGACACGGGCAATTTTCAATGAAGACTGCTTATACTGATGTTAAAAAACCCACAAAATAGAGATTTATTAATATTAATAAAAATGAACTTCTCAAGGTGATGAAATATAAAACTCTTTAGAGAAATCATCAACAAATCTTTATTGGTTTCCTATTATGAGAAAAATAATTGTGATTCAAGAGTATTGCAGAATCCAGAAGAAATATATGTATGATATTTTTCTGGGGTGAAAGTGGTTCAAGGATAGTAAGGGATGAGGAAGGAGTTGAAGAAACTGAGACAAGAGAGAAGGAAATGAGGGAGAAGAGATGAAGAGAAGGAAGGAGAGGGAGAAGAGAAGAGAAGGAGGAGAGGGAGAGGGAGGGAAAGAGAGAGAGAATAAATAAATATAAAAATATGGAAACCAGTGAGATTATAAAAAGATCAAAGGTATTACAGAAAATAAATAAATCTCACGCACCGAGGAGGAAACAAAGAATTGGCAAGTCTATATTGAAATATATATGCGTTAAGACTATTACATCGTTTTCAGGGAGAAGATTGAAACTAGAAAGTGGAGATAAAGAAGAGAAAGAAGGAAAAGATTATATTATTGATGAATTTGGTGTAATTGACTTTGATTAAAGTTTGACATTTTTTTTTCTTAAATAAATGGAGGAGAGAGTGGAAGAATTTCTAGGATTCTTTATGTTTTAAAAATTAAGATTCAAATGTGCATGTTGGAAACTAAAAAAGGTTTTCGCACTCATGACGGAATTTTTCTCATAAATAAATGAGTTATTGTGTGTTTAAATGTAAAACAAATGTAAAAAGAAAACCAAGAGTAATATATCTCATATGTTAAAAGTAAAAATAATAGGGTTACAAAAAAGGTAATGTTCGGTGTGTGGTCAAAAAAGAGTGAATTCACCAAACACAAACAAGGGGGAGATATAAAAAGTTTTTATCAGGAAGTAAATTTACAACAACTGGATACCAGGGGAATTACATCTACCAGGGTATTCTTTCTTGGTCCAGGAACAACTTGAAATAAAGATTAGATGAGGCTGACAATCCTAAACCGTGGAGCAAACCTAAAATAGGGTTGATGAGTGTGCATGAGGCACGATAATTGATTATGGAAATAGCAAACTTGGAAGAAAAAACATGAAGCCGATAGCGAATGTTTGTATAATTTGTCTCTGATACAAAATCCAACCTTGAGAGAAAAAGTTGATAGGTTCATCGTAAGAAGATGATCAGTGCTAAATTGAAACTTGGGCTCGGAAATTCAAAACACTATAGGCTCTCATGATGTCATTAAGATTGAAGAACAATTAGCTGATTAATTACATAAACCAATAATCACAAGTTTCATAGAAGGAAGGTTTATTCCAAGGAAGTTGATTTATCTGGTCCGCTGATTTAATTGAACTCAATTATGATAAGGGGCAAGTATGCTTAAACCGTTATTGATTTGAGAGAAGATATGCGTGGGTTGTTCGCTTTGAAAAACAAAACAGGTAATACTATGTTAGCTTTCCAAACAGATATTCATTAAAAGCAAGAGAAAACTAATAAATTGTGGACCTGATGAGGCAAGTTCTACAACAAAACATTTATGAATTTCTTAAAAATAACATTACATTGCATTATACAGCACTTTAACGAAGGAAAAGTGGTTGTTATTGAGCGTTTTCATCGCACTTTAAAGAGAGACGACATAAAAAATTCACTCAACTCGGTTCTCAACAATGGTTGTCTTTAATTCAGGCCATTATAGATAAATACAACGACACGATTCATACCTCAATGAAAACGAAGCCATCAGAAACATTTACAAAATTAAAATATGAAAAGAGAGATTAATGTCAGAAAGCAAGTTCAAGTTGGTGATATTGTAAGAATATACAGGTGGAAATCTCATTTGAAAACGGTTATTACCAAGCGATGGACAAATGACTTTTTAAATTGTTGATGTCGTCGGTACAGTTCCTTTGACTTACAAATTATGTGATTTAAAAGGGGGAAGAGATTTTTAGGTTCAATTTTATACACAGGAATTACAAAAGACAAAGATAAATTGAAAAAAAAAATTGTTTACTCTGTCCTTTGTAACTCTGCCCCTTTTAACTCTGCCCTTTTGAACTCCGCCACACAGCACATCCACACAAGCCGCCACTCACAAAGCCACATCCACACAATCCCACCCACATAACCACATCCACACAAGCCCCACCCACATAAGCCACATCACGCAACCCCACCCACATAAAGCCACATCACATCCATCATATCCACATAATTAGTGATTAGTTTATTAGTTCCCACACACAACATGTTTATTTAATTTAAAAAATTGCTCACCCACACAGCACATCCACAACAAGCCCCACCACCCACACACCCACCACCCACACAAGCCCACCCACACAAGCTCCACCCCACACAAAGCCCACCCACCCACACGAAGCTCCACCCACACAGCCACCACACAAGCCCCCCCAACCCACCACCACACAAGCCCCACCCCTTGTGCACCCCCACCTTTGACCCCACACCCCCCCCTCATCCACCCACCCTTCCCACACACACATGGGGAGGGGAGAGGGAATGAGCGGGGTGGTGGGTCTTTGGGGAGCGCACCTACCCCCCCAACCCTAACCCCCCCCACCCCCTCCCCTTTACATCTCCTTTATTCTTTTCTTGTAATTCAAAATCAGAATAATATAAGGAAAGCATTTATAATTAAACAAACAGTAATAACATTGAACAAAATCTTCTTTCGCAGCAGTCTGATGGTTTGTTTTTGGTTTTGAAACTCGATCAACATATTCTGTTCAAACAGAGTGAAGAACAATTAGGGTATAATTAAAGATGATTATATTATGATATATAAAATAATGAATATACATTTACCTCCAGAAGATAGTGTCGTGTCAGATTCCTCCAGAAGATAAAGTTTGTGTGTTTGGGTATCCGACAGGGTGTTTAAACTGAAAATAATAATAATAATAATAATGAGTCAAAGACAGACGCACACACGCACACCACACGCACATGCACAAACACACACATGCACACACAAACAACACACACACTGCACCCAACATTCACATATAAACACACACATACACAAATACACACATATTTACACACACACACACACCACAAACACACACACACACACACACCAACAACACCACACATATATACACACACTCACATGCACACCACATATATACACACACTCACACATGCACAACACATACACACACAATGCACACAATATATACCCACACAACACAATATAACACACAACATCACACACACACACATATAACACACACCACATCACAGACATACACAGCATGCACACACACCACCAATACACGTAAACGCCACAAAAACCCAAACGCCCCACCAAACCAAACACACATTGCGACACACGCACATACACATACACACACCCACACCACACACACACACACACACAAACACACACACATATACACACACTCACACATGCACACACACACACACAAATATACACACACACAACACAACACACATAATACACACACTGCACACATATAACACACAAACACACACATATATAACACACACACACACCATATACACACACACATAACACCACACACACACACACACTCACACATACACATACACAACATCACACACACACATACACGTACACACACACACCACACACACACACGCACACATGCACACAGCACATAACACATATAAACACATACACCTATACACACACACACCACACACACACACACACACACACACAACACACACACATAACACGCACACACATATAAACACAACACACATATACATTCACATATACACACCCACACACAACACACACATACACACAACACACATATACACACACATAACACACATACACACACACACACACAACACACACATATATACACACACACACACACACACACACACACACACACACACACACACACACTAAGACACCACTGAGGGTAATTTCTCACCTTTGACTCGACTCATTCAAGATCAGAGGACATGAGAGGACTTCTTGCCAGCCAACAAAAATATCATTCAATTCTTTTCTGAACGATCGAATGTCTTTAAGGAAGTCATTCATTTTTAGCCACTCATCGTGTAATTCAAAGGCCTCCTTTCTAGATCAGTTATCACGATGTTCTTATTGGGGACAAACGCTGTTAAGAAAAAGAACACAAGTGGTGCCGGCACAACAAATCCGCCATTTAAGGCATAAAGTTATTTTGGGGATCAAATTAAATTTGATACATCCTTAACCTGAATGTGATTATAAGAATAGAATAGGAATATTTTAGTCTTAATTTGAAGTCAATTAAACCATTTTGACGAAGTTATGAGCGAAAAACGATTTGACCTTTTCGTGACCTGACCTTGACCTTTGACCTAATTGGACCCAAAAGTTAATGGGTCGTCGACGGTTCATTACCCACCTGTGGATACAATTTGACAGTGTTTGAGCCAGCCGTTTTCCCATAAGTTGATTTTGTAACCATGTTTTAGTTTTAATGGAAATTTGTAATTTTGACCGAAGACCCTGACCAAAACTTCGGACCCTACCGGATCTTCACAAATATGCTTTTTCACTATAGGAATGGGTAGGATATAAGTGACAAATAGAATAAGGTTCACTATAAGCTTAGTTTGAAGTAAATCAGATCATTTTTGACGGTTATGAGCGAAAAACGATTTTGATCTTTTCGTGACCTTGACCTTTGATCCAATTGGACCCAAAAGTTAATGGGGTCGTCCAAGGTTCATTGCCCACCTGTGGATTAAATTTGATAGTGTTTGCTAAAGCCGTTTTGCCATAAAGTTGCTAACAGACAGATAAACAGACAAACAAACCGGACGTTACAATATCCCGCTCCCTCCCTCCGGGGGGTAATAATTATTGGTTGTATAGTGATTTTTTTTGTATAAAACAACAAATAATGAATTGGGGTTAAGATCTCACCTGTCATCTTGTGAAAACGATTGATCCGCATGGTTGGAGAAATTATCTGCACAATCCATCTCTAAACAAAAATACAGTCGCACACAAGTTGGTTTAAATAGCAACTTGATGACGAATGGGAGATTACACACAATGGTTTTTTCAGGTGTGGTCCCACATAGGAAATGACTTCGGAATTTTTTTGGCTTGGTTCGGCGAGGCAGCTTGCTGACTCCAGACCGACTCATTTTAACACGAAAAAGAAACAGCTTGCTTTGAATGATTTTGAAAAGCTACGTTAAAAGCTGTTTTTGCTTGCTTTAGCTAAACTTGTTCTGTTAGTGTTCTGATGATTTAAAGTATAACCATGGAGACCATGGCACTAGATCACTTTTTGCACTCTGTCCTTAATAATTCTGAGAGCTTTGTAAAAACATGAAATAATGTTTTTGTATTTGTCAAATTAGCCATGTAACTTGAATGCATGAATGACTTAATGCTCGCCTGATTCTTCTGCTATGTTAGTTTTTTAGCTTTGTTTCCATGTTGTAGGATTTCAAGCATTGCAGGTATAGCTTTTTAATTAAAATAATAAGGTTCAGTGATCCCCAAGAACGAGTTAATTCAGTAGCAGAACTTTTAAATAAAACATGATTTTATTGTCTAGCAGCTCTGATGTCGTAGTTTCAAAGTTGTTCCTAATGCAAGTACTTCTCATTTTCACAGCACGACTGTGCTCTTTAAGATAATTGCTTGAAGAAGATAAAGTGAATATACTCGAATGAAATGAATGTTATTAAAAATTAAGTTTATTCCTAAAGTAGAACATGAGGAAATATTCGTTGGTTCGCTCTTTGAGTGGAATGAAAATATGAAAGGGAAGAAGTGCTTTAATCAGTAAGTCTCAATCTTTCATCGTCTCAATTTTACATTTGCTTTTATGGGAGGGAAGGGATAGGTGGGGAGAAAAATAGTCTCCTATTTTGAGCTTTTGGGGCTTGGGTCAGAATAGTTTTTCCCTTTCCCACATTATTTGAAATCGGGCGTCCAGAACCCCATTTATCATCTACTAATGGCGATAATATCATGAGCCATCCCAAAGACAGTTGAGGGGTTCTTCATCCTGTAGCTGGAATGAAAACGAACTGATGTTAATGATGAATCCTGTATTAGTGTAAAATATATATATATATATATATTATATATTATAGTATATATATATATAATAATTTCCTTTAATTATAATGATGAAGAAATATATTGCTTTAACTTGACTTGCTTTACAACCAAAGAAAATATGTCCATGATTATGTAATGCTATTTCCTCAAGAACAGGTCGCAATGCAGCAATGGCGAAGAGACTACTCAGAAGTCGTGTGACAATAGCCATGACAGTCATTGTATGAACATCTGTGCCTTGCAGGCCGACAGGAAGTCATGTCGATTTCACGAAGATGTTGATTAGAGATTGCTCATTATTGCCGGCCAGCTTACCCTCTCGTAGGCTGTGGTGGTTCTCCAAAGGCAGTGAATGTTTTCTCAGTTTGAGATGGGAAATGGCCTATTTGATGGAAAATAAACACTACCTTGACACATTGCAGAGTCGGGAATGCAAACGCACAGACCATTCCATCACTCACACCAGCGATCACAACAGCAGGTGGAGAGGCCTCTAAAGCA
Organism: Eptatretus atami; assembly: GCA_035128595.1. Taxonomy (NCBI): domain Eukaryota; kingdom Metazoa; phylum Chordata; class Myxini; order Myxiniformes; family Myxinidae; genus Eptatretus; species Eptatretus atami. The sequence goes on along the minus strand of CM068959.1, from coordinate 6,515,033 downwards.
ACATTCAAGTCAGCAGAGCAACTTGCACATGAGCATTATTGGTAAAATGGGAAGGAAATGCTTTGCAAATAATATTAAATAAGGGTCTTCTCAGAGGAAGTAACCAATAAGAGTTTAATTTCTCTCTGCATGTGGTTGTATCTAGTTAGAGTGAGTTCTTTCAAGCACTTTTTGTGGTATACAATATCTACGGTCTTCGAAAAATGAAGAGCCAAAGAGGGTGAGATGACTACTTTGTGACAGTAGGGCTGCAACTGAAGCTGGATCCATCTGCTTCTGCTCTGCCAACAATGGAGGGAGGCCCTCAGTGTCAGATATGAGATCAGGGTCATCTCTCTGGACATATCTTAAGCATTCAATACAATCTGGCATCCCACCTTACCCTCCAAACTCTCTGTTTATGGTATACAAGGCCAACACCACTCTTGAGTTTGTGACTTTATCCACTTTCCTTGCCAACACGTGGCTCTGAAAGGAATCATTTGATCTCCTCGAGTGCCACATGTAGTGTTCTGGAAACCGTCTTATTCCTAATCTTCAACGAGCTTTCTCACTCTCTGGAAAATCCTCTTTATATTCTTGCAGTTGGCTCTACCTTCGGCCATAGCATCCCTCATCTTTCAGATAGTCAGTCAGGCAGCAGTCTTTCTCTCTCTCTCTCTCTCTCTCTCTCTCTCTCTCTCTCTCTCTCTCTCTCTCTCTCTCTCTCTCTCTCTCTCTCTCTCTCTCTCCCCCCCCGCCCCCCATGCAGATATTTTTTTATGGGTCACGAGCTGATGAAACACGTGGAATATGTCTTTATATACAAAATCTCACACTCTCACTCTATGTCTCCAAAAGGACAATTTGGCAAACCCTCACATCCACTTCCTTAATAATCTCTTGAAGAAGTTCAGTCATTCAGCCTCTTTGGTCTCGCCATCAGCCATGATCTTTCTTAGTCAAGCCACATAACAAAGTTGGCCTCCAAAGCCAGTCGCTGATTGGACATCCTCCGTCGTGCAAAGTCTTTCATTGGCACACCTGAACTTTTATTTACCGACAAGACATTCATCCGCATCTTGATGGGGTGGCTGCTCTCCCCTCTGTGCTGGTGCTCCTGCCTCACACCTTACTCAGCTTTATGCATGGAAACTAAAGACCTTAAAATCATTGGAATCTTCACAATGAAACTGTATCTTTAGGCCTATCACGTTGCCATTGCCGAAAGGTCGGTGGTCTCTCTGTCTTCTACCACCTTGGAACCTCCTTTCCTGTCTGTGCACCCTCAGCTCTTTCCAAGATCTGTCCCCCCCACCCCTCCACTTTCTAGGTCTCTAGGCAGGGCACACACGGTCTGCCAGTAACCCCCTTCTTGTGAAACTTCAAAAATCCAGGCTCACTGCACGTTACCACTGATTCATTCATTCTTTCTTTTTCCTGCTTGTGGAACCAATTTCCTCAGTCTCTTTGAATCTTGTTCGTCCCTCCAAGGCTTTGAGATGGATATTCACCATCGTCCCAGGCCTTTCTTCATCCACTACCATGATATTTTCTACCCCCTTATGCCCTCTCCACCAAACCAAGCAAGCAAGGGAATGAAAAAACACAAAAAGCAGAGAGGGGGAGATAGAGGGAGAGAAAGGGGGAGAGGGGAGGAGAGAGTGGGAGAGGAAGAGGGAGGGAGAGAGAGAGGGAAAAAGAGAGGGGGGAGAAAGAGTGGTGGAGGGAGAGGGAGATACATAGGGAGAGAAAGAAGGAGAGAGCGAGGGAAGGGGAGGAGACAGTATCCTGGATATAAGAGGTTTAGTTAGGGAGAGTTAATGGGGGGAAATAAAGGTATGGGTCGAGACGGGAAATGACTTGTCATCTTGGTGCACTGCCTACTTGAAGTCCTCATGCATGGGAAGAGTGAGATTGAACCATCCTATAGATGCGGTTCCACATACAGGAGAAAAGAGGAACCAAGGAGTGTGCTGTCAGCCTGGATTTTCGAAGTTTAACCAGGAAAGGGTTGCTGGAAGAACACGTGTATCCTGCAATTTCTGGGGAGTGTCGGAGTACTGAGAGAGTGGAGAGAGCAATGTTAGAATATAGATGATAGAAAACAGAGAGACCACTGACCTGCCTGCGATGTGAAAGAAACAAAGCTTGTGCTTCCAATAATGTTGAGCATTTCAGATTCCGCAGAATCCAGAAGCAACAGATGTGATGTTCATTCCCCATCATAAATCCATCATAAAAATGAACAAACCATTAATTTTTTTTAATCCTTCTTGTCATATCCCGTTATGATACTTTCATGGTGTAAATTTATTCCTGTACCAGCATACATTCAGATTTTACCACAAATACCACCTGGATTTGAGGCCATTGGAATGACGCACTGTCTTTGTGCAAGTGCATTTGATCTTCCTACCTTTTTCCTCACTTGTGATACGATGGGAAAAGGATAAAACACACGAGTCGTGTGTTTGTAGTGGTGCTGTTGATAAACTTTGGGTGATAATGAGTTGAAACTCAAATTGGGCATTGCCAATCATCATGGCATTCGCAGATAACTTTCCATTTGATGGTTCAGCTCCTATAACATCGGGCCATTCTATCAAAGCTTCGATCATTATAAGAGCTGGTTTCGATATTCTCATCTTTGTTCAATAAACTTGTTCTTGTCAAGGCATTTGTTCATCTATTTTTGTTTCTGGTTACTCTATTATGTGCTTTTTAACCCTTTCAGACTGTGAGAAGACCTGTGGAGCTGTGGACCTCATTTTTGTCCTCGACAGCTCTGAGAGCATCGGACAATCCAACTTTACCTTGGAGAAGAACTTTGTCATCAACGTCGTTAGTCGGCTTGGCACGCTGGCCAAGAACACGTCGGACCCTCAAGGTACACCAACAGCAGATGCTGGGTATATTGCAATGTTTATAAATGCCCAGAGATGCCAGCGTTCATGGATTTCTTTCATTTCCACACGTACGATCACCACGAGTATCTCTTCAATTAAGAAGAATTACAAAATTTAAGCTCCAAAATCGAACTCACAAGCAGTTCCGACTCCTAGAAAAGTGTTAATTTGTCCAATTAGGACATTTTTGACATTTCTGGTGTGTCCGGGAGGTGTATGTTTAATATGATGGTCGGTGATTGCCAATTGCGTGTCAAGGGAGCCGTTTCTTATCAACCGTTTCGTTGGAGTGCTTAAGCCAGCGCTGTACAATATTCACACTGTCACTGAATACTGTATATAGACGCTGAGCCCCGGGCAGCTTCCAACTGTAGTTAGTTTGGAATAATATTCCCAGGGATGGTTTTTATCTCACCGGTAAAGTACTTCTGGGGAGCGTATGGGATGGCACGTCGTTAGTCCGTCCGTCCATCTGTCCACAAATACTTGCAACATCTTCTCAGAAACTACACATTCGATTTCAATGAAAGTTGACCACAACCTTCAACATCTATGATGATATTTTTTTTTTAAAAAAACGTGGTCTGAAGGGGTCTCCCGAGGGAGTTTACGGGGGTGGGGGAGGGGTTCCCCTCCAAAGAGGTATATTTGCTTTCATCTCAGAAACGATACACACAATTCCGATGAAACTTCACGACAACCTTCATCATCCATGACCTCCCAAAATTTGTTCATGACATGAGAAAAATTGGTCTCTTGGGGAGTTTAAGGGGGGTTGCCCACCAAAATATGCATTTGCTTTCTTCTTAAAACTACACACACAATTCCGATGAAATTGACCGCCACCTTCATCACCTGTGATGTACTAAAATTTGTTCACGACATTAAAACAATTGGAGTCTAAGGGGTTCTACGGGGGGGGGGGTCCCCCCGGGGGGGGTCCCCCCAAAAATATGTATTTGCTTTCTTTTCTGAAACCACACACACAATTTTGATGGAACTTGACCACAACCTTTATCACCCGTGACATACCAAAGTTTGTTCATGACATTAAAAAAAAAATCCATCTGTATTTACTTTGTACTCCATGATATATATCTTTGGGTCATCCATGCCTACCAGTGGTTGCCCGATTATCTTATCCAGCCACTTCCAGATGAGCACTCAGGGTTATTGCCCCGATGTTTAATATCTCTGTGAGGTTCTTCCTCATCATTCCTGTAGGTCCAGCTATCACTGGAACAATTTTGGCATTCTTCAGCTTCCAGGATCTTCTCACTTCATT
>CM068959.1:6488748-6507535 GCA_035128595.1 Eptatretus atami | reverse complement strand
GTGTTTTAATTAACCCAAACACCCAATTTTCACTCTTGCACTTCCTTGGAATTTTCTTGGTGTGCATGCAAAGTTTCAGGCTGCTCGGTTTCATGGTTTTGGAGTTATTGAGGAGACACACTGACACACACACTGACACACACACTGACACACACACACACACACACACATTTTGCTGATTCTTCTTCACATGATGTATGGACAGTAACAGTGGCAGAAATATGATCAAATGAGACAGCCATTTTCTTTCCAAGATGGCCACCCAAACGGTGTTTAGCTACTCTTTTGTGATGTCCATCAGATTATTTTATTTACTACAGACATCAACCTAACTGGAAAATATAGTGGCCTTCAGTCCCCCTTTCTGGTAGTCAACTCTTGTCTGGCTCATGGGCTAATAGGCCTCAAGTTACACGTGCAGAAGATAGATCTCAAGGTGCAGGCACAGCATCCACTCGAGTGGTGTGCAGCCTTGTGAATCAACTCAACTCATCATCCATTGTAATTTGATTGAAAATTCATTAAAATATACAAATTAATTCCTACGAATGCACCGACGGTATACGACTGGATTGTGAAGGTTGTAAACTACCTTTACCATTTATCTCCATCATTTTGTGTCTGCTCAAAGACACACACACACACACAGTACACACACACACACACACACACACACACACACACACACACACACACACACGTTACATTTGTAGAAGACTCTACGGTATTTATCACAACACTTTAAGGTTATGTTTTGTTTTTTTTCATGTGCAAAATTAAACAATACTGAACTCCTTTGTGTATGCACAGGTGTCCGTGTGGGTGTGGTGCAGTACAGCCACAGCGGAACATTTGAGGCTGTCATTATGGATGACTCCAAGGTTTCGACCCTCGCGGCGTTTAAGCAAGCGGTGAAAAAGCTCGAGTGGATTGCAGGAGGCACCTGGACGCCATCAGCCCTGAAGTATGCGTACGATATTCTTGTGAAGACAGGAAAACGTGCTGGAGTGTTGGTAAGTTCCATCAGACTTTGCCGATCGATATGTGTAATGCGTAAAAACTCCGTTTATCAAACTTTAAAATTATCATTTCTAACACACCTGCCATACCTGAATTTGTTTAGGAGGGGATAGTTGAGGTGATGCAATAAGATGTGCATTATGAACTTTTATAAAGTGGATAACTACTGCAAAAACTTGTTTAGGCATACAGCTTAGGTGAAAGGTCTGATTTGTCTTCCTGTATTTGTTGCGAGGACGCTGAAACAACAGCACGGACATTGACCACATTCATATATCCGTGTGATTAAATGAGTCGTATAGTATTTCAAAGGTGGTCTTCCAGCACCCATTGCGTGTTTCTCATGTACGTTGCCTGTGATGGTGACAAGTTCCTCAAGCAGGGTTCTTCAGGACTTGTACCATAAACCCATTGGCAATCCTGCATCTCACCCACTATGATGGCTGCATTCAATAACTCCCAGTTACTGTGCACATCTGTTTTCAACTGGAAATTCACTTCGAAAAGTTCTGCTAGTGCAGAGCAAACTAAAGGCCTGCATTTTTAGACTGCAGAGGTGCCTCAGAGTGCATTGGTATCAACCTTCTTGACTGGAATGATTTTATTCTGGTGATGTAATAGATATCTTGAAAGAAAGTGTGGCATTTGCGAGGAGGGAAAATGAGGTCGGAGAAGTGGGACCAACTTTTCTAAAACTGGATTTCACGATGATCCCAATCAAATACCCAACCAGGCCGTTTAAGGAAGGTGTGTTTTACCAATTGGCCTTAATATAGAACTTTATTAAAGTTGGCAAGATACTCCTAATTTTATCTTTCAAATGGAATCGTTATTTCCGCACCACGTACACCTTTGAAAATAATTTAATAAATGTATTTGCACTGTGTTTTGAAAAGTGATCAACAGCTGACATCCGATCAGATGCGCATGAAAGCATCTTTTAATGATTTGAGCTGAGCATGAACTAGCCTCAGGACATTTTTAATCAATAAGGCCGTGTTCAGAGATATTGACCCCGCAGGTATGCCGTCTCTCAGGTGTCTGCCATCGTGATTACCGATGGTCGGTATGATCCACGTGACAAGGACGATAACCTGCAGGCGCTCTGCAATGCCGGTGTCAACGTCAACGCCATCGGTATCGGGGACATGTTCCAGAGACAGCAGGACACAGACACGCTGAAGTCGATCACATGTGGCAAGTCTGAGAACATCCATGGAATGTCCCAGTTTGCGGACCTTGTGGCGGAAGATACCATCAACAAGATTGAAAAGCAGATCTGTCCGGGTAATCAACCTCCGACTATCTGTTTGAATGTGAAATTGCATGAACATGACATACCATGGAATGTCTGGCAACATCTAATTAGAATTGTTTGCTTTGTTGTTGCAGAACCAAAGTACATTTGTCCTGAAATGAGCTGTGGTCCAGGTAAATGATACAATTTAAATTCTTAACAGTGCTTCAAAGATCTTCATCAAAATACTTTTCTTTGCAAAAAAAAACTACGAGAAAGAGCAATCATGGATTGCAAACCCTCACCTGGACTTGTTTTATGTGGTGTTTGTGTTTATGTGGTGTATTCTGTGTGGTGTGTGGTGTATCTTGTATGTTGTTTGTGTGGTTTGTAGACGATGCATTGCGACGTAGGTTTATGTTCATAGAGCAGACAAACATGCCTTTTTGGATTTTATTTTACAAGACACACCACTCCTTAAGGAGCGGCCAAGGGGAAGACGAGGGACGGGGGTCATGCATTTTCAGTCTTTACCCTAATTATACATTTGCTCACACTATGATTTGTAAAAATGATGTTTTAGACTCGGACAACGGGTTGGGGGGGGGGGGGCGGGCGGCTTATATCCTTACTATTGCTATTGTTCATATTAGTTCTAATAATATTATGTTGGAATAATCTTAATTATATTATTTATTATACTACGAGCAAATACAACCCGTCGCTTCGCTGTACAGAGGAGGAAGGGAGGGGAGGGAGAGAGAATGGAGTGGAGGGAGAGAGAGGATGGAGGGGAGGGAAGAGGAGTGAGGGGTAGATAGAGGTGGGATGAGGTAGAGAAGAGGAGGAAGAGTGGAGAGGAGGGGGGGTACAGAGAGAAGGGAAGGGGAAGGGAGGAAAGGGAGCGAGGGAGGAGAGGAGAAGGGAGGAGAGGAGGGTGGGGGGAGAGGGAGGAGAGGAGGGAGGAGAGGAGGTGGGGGGAGAGGGAGGAGGTGGAGAGGGAGGAGAGGGGGTGGTGGGAGAGACGGGGAAGAGAGGGAGAGAGTAGGAGTGGAGGCGAAAGAGGCCAGAGGGGAGGGGAGAGAGAGAGGGGGAGAGGGAGGGGGGAAGGGAGAGGGGAGGGTGGGAGAGGAAAGAGAGGAGGGGTGGGGCAGTGGAGGAGTGAGGAGTGGGGGAGCTTGGAGGAGTGAGGAATGAGGTAGCTAGGAAGGGTGAGGAATGTGGTAGCTAGGGGACCCGTGCTTTCCGAATTCACACAACCTTCCTTTTAACCGTGCACGTGCGGTTTCGTACCACACACAGGAGACTTTCAACGCCGGGTTGCAATCGCGCAGACGTGCGCGCTTAGGCCGCTCGCACACACAGGACGGCCTGTACCCGACGTCCCGCGGAGCCGGTGCGGTCACCAAGATAACTTGTGTGGCCTACCAGGCTCGCCATTCCCGTCTCCCGTCTGGATCAGTCCGTGTGCCATTTCCCCACATGCACTCGTGCATGCCATGACACTCATCACACCGCACACTCCAACACACACTCTGGGACAATCACGCTGGGGTTTGGGTTAGTTCAAGGGATCCCGAGGCCTCTGCCCTCCCAAACTCGGCATGTACCCTTCCGTACCATGCACCCGCTCGACCTCGCATGGCCGACCGGACTCACCTGGTCGCAGTCCACTTCGAGGGAGATACCGTCTCCCCTGTTCCTGAGGGAAGTTATCCTGATGCCGCCTTGAGTCACGAAACATTCCACAAGCTCAACCCCCTTGTCCCTTATTATCTCTACTTGTGTATGCTCATTAACTTTATTTAATTCCTCTCTTTCTTTCTAATTCCCGTGTCTCTGTTAATTTTTCCGTCGCTTCCATTATCTCCGTCGTCCCTCGTGTTTTATTACTTTTCGTCTCCCCCTTAATTGTAGCGCTGCTCGTCCCTCGACCTCACCCGTCTCCATCGCAGACCGACAAACCTCCACACTCCCTCGACTCGGCCGTTTCTCCATGTGCAGTCCTGATCCATTTGCAAAACTCCAGCCCATGTTTTTCGTATCACTTCTCAGTGCCCGCATATCCTCTCTCATGCTTGCATATTCAATCCATGCGTGGCGCATTCCGTCTATTTGGCTTTGCTTCCTTGCATCATCCGTATAATCTACTCGATGCCCGATGGCTCAGCGGAGCCGATCCGCCACGATCGGTCGCCGACCCAACAGGGACTGGGGGAAAATTTGGTGCAGGGGCGCTCATACGCCCCCTCCCGCGCCCATTACAACCTCTGGGTCCGATCACGGGGGGGGGGGGGGGGGGGCGTCTTCTTGCATGGGTTGTCGTCCTGACCATGGATTCCCTTACATTATTTCTACACCCACCTGTGCCAGCTCGTCTTGGCCCGCCATGGTGCGTCTTGAGAATAATTTACGCTCTTAATTTGGAGGGAAGGGGGGGTTTGCTCCGCGCACCCCTGATCCGTGTCCGTGAATTTCTCTATGGAGGGGAGGGGTCCGAATCGCGCTCCTGACACCAATTGTTGTGGTGCGGGTTCGGTGGAGGACGACCGCTAGATGGAGCAGTTGGGCCGTCTCTCACCGAACACCGGAATTGAAGGTCGTAACCTTCGGATAACTCGAAGGTCAGGGTCCCTTAGTGGACCGTGGATGCCAATATTTTGACGGCGTGGGGTAGGGTTAATTGCCTAATTCCAATTTACTAAGTACCTACGCCGTCTAACTACCGGGGAAGCCACACCCTCGGCCGACTTTGTCCGAACCGAGTCGCTGTTACAGACTCGGATCCGGCGCAACGAGGGGGATTACCAAAGCCTGCCGGACCAAATGAACAATTTCCAGCACAACAGCCTCACTATTTCTCAAGCGCGCACCGTGCTGGGTCAATGGTAGAAACGACAGGCAACGAGCTGGTACATTTAACAGGGGTTTATTTACAATAATCGGGAGGGAGACACAGAGCAGACTTAATCACGAATATGCAGGAAATATTTCAATGGAATCACTTAAACAGTTCTACTTACAGACTGGCCACAGACAGACACACACACCCCAAAAAATGGACATCGTGGGTCTTTATTCGGCCCTTCAGCTCGGATGGGAGGCGAGCTGAGGGTCAGAATCTGGCCGGGTACCTGCCGCTCGTGCGGTTTCACCGACTCCAACCCACCACGGTGGGACTCGAACCCATGACCCGGAATCCAACGAGCCCAGGATCCTGGCTGCCAGAATGACGATACAAGCACCATGGTCCTGGCTGCCACGAACGACGATAGAGCACCCAGAACACCTTCGCCAGACCACCACCACCACAGGAACCCGAAAAGACCGCAGACCAGACAAGACGCACGACGACGATGACAGACCAAAGACCAAAGAGAGCAGATGACAACTACTAAAGAGCAAAGAGCGCAGACGACGACGACTGCAGACCAAAGACCAAAGAGTGCAGACGACGACTACAGACCAAAGAGCAAAGAGCCCCGACCCCGACACGACCACTTTCTTATCCTCCCCCCCCCCACCGGGTGGAGGGATCCGCTCTGAGGTAACTCGCCTCCGGATTGGTCGGGGGCGTCGGGCGATCGGTGTCCTCCCCTCATTGGACAAGGGAACATCCATCTGGCTGGGGCGGGGGTTGGCGAGGTGATTCACCCCCGATTGACAAGGGGAACTTCCATCTGGCTGGGCGGAGCGGCCATGAGGCAAGGGGGCTCCGCCCATTCGTAGCCTTGAACATGGGTTATGGCGCCGTGGTGTGAAGTGGATTGATGTGAAAACTCACTAAAAATAACTCGCAGCACATACACTTAATCACCATTAAACATAGGGACGGGCCCTAACTATAAACACATACTGATCGAAATAACTGAACTGCGGGACTCTGGCTGTTGTGTGCAATGGCTGCCAGATTTGTAACACTATCACGTTCGAATACCACGCACTTTATAGAAAATATCACGTTCCGATACCACGCACTTTATAGAAAATATCACGTTCCGAATACCACGGACTTTATAGAAAATATCACGTTCCGAATACCACGGAATTTATAGAAAATATCACGTTCCGAATACAATGGACTTTATAGAAAATATCACGTTCCGAATACCACGGACTTTATAGAAAATATCACGTTCCGAATGCCACGGACTTTATAGAAAATATCACGTTCCGAATCCCACGGACTTTATAGAAAATATCACGTTCCGAATACAATGGACTTTATAGAAAATATCACGTTCCGAATACCACGGAATTTATAGAAAATATCACGTTCCGAATACCACCAAGAGAGAGATCCATCGTCAGGCTTCTCATCCACTACCATATACTTCTACCCCTATGCCCTCCAAAACCAAGCAAGCAAGGGAATGAAAAACACTAAAAGCAGAGAGGGGAATAGAGGGAGAGAAAGGGGAGAGGGGAGGAGAGAGTGGGAGAGAAAAGAGGGAGAGAGAAGGGAAAAAAGAGGGGGAGAAAGAGTGGTGGAAGGGAGAGGGAGAATACATAGGAGAGCAAGAGGAGAGCAGAAAGGGAGGAGACGTATGCCCCGATATAGAGTTTAGTTAGAGAGATTAATGGGGGAAATAAAGGAGGTCGAGACGGAATAGACTTGTCATCTGGTGCAACTGCCTACGAAGCCCCATGCATGGGAAGAGTGAGTTGACACCATCCAACCCACAACAGAGAAAAAGAAGAACCAAGGATGCTGTCAGCCTGGATTTCGAAATTTAATCCAGGAAGGGTTCTGGAACGAACACGTGTATCCTGGCAATTTGGATCGAGAATGAGAGAGTGAGAGGAGCAATGTTGAATACAGAGAAGAAAACAGAGAGACACTGACCTCCTGCGAGTTGAGAAGAACAAAGCTGTGCTTCCAAAATGAGCAGTCAGATACCGCAGAATCCAGAAGCAACATTATGTTCATCCCCATCATAACCATCAAAAAGAACAAACCATTATTTTATCTTGTCAATTCCGTTATGATACTTTCATGTGAAATTTATTCCTGACCGACAACTTCAGATTACCACAAGATAACCACCATGATGAGGCCATGGTATGACGCACTGTCTGTGAATGCATTGATCTTCCACTTTTCTCACTGTGATACGATGGGAAAGGATAAAACACACGAGTCGTGTGTTTGTAGTGGTGCTGTACAAACTTGGGTGATAAGGAGTTGAACTCAAAGGCAATGCCAAATCAGGCATATCAGCAGAAATGCCATTGATGTTCACTCCTAAACATCGGGCCATTCTATCAAGCTCGATCATATAAGGCTGGTTAATCTCATGCTTTGTCAATAAAACTTGGTCTGTCAAGGGCATTTGCATTATTTTGTTTGGTTACTCCATTATTGCTTTACCTTTCACGTGAGAAGACCTGTGAGCTTGGGACCTCATTTTGCTCGAGACAGCTCGAGAGCATCGCAACAATCCCTTTACCTTGGAGAAAACTTTGTCATACACGTCGTTAGTATTCGCTTGGTCAGCTGGCCAAGAACGTCGGACTCAAGGTACACCAACACAATACGGGCTCATATTGCAATGTTCTAAATGCCCAGAGATCAACGCGTTCATGGATTTCTTCATTTCACTACGTACATCATCACGAGTATCTCTTCAATTAAGAAGAATTACAAAATTGAAGCTCCAAAATGAACTTCACAAGCAGTTCCGGACTCCTAGAAAAGTGTTAATCGTTGTCCAATTAGGACATTTGAATTTCTGTGTGTCCGAGGTGTCAGTTTAAAATAGTATGTCGGTGATTGCCAAGCTGTCCAAGGGAGCGTTTCTTATCAACCGGTTTCCGTGGAGTGCTTAAGCCAGCGCTGTAACAATTCACAGTCATGCTAGTATAGAGCTGAGCCCGTGCATTCCAACGAGTTAGTTTGAAAATTCCAGATGGTTTTCTCACCGGTAAACGTACCTGGGCGATGGATGGAATGTCGTAGTCGTCGTCCATCGTCCCAAATACTGCAACATCTTCTCGAAACTACACATCGATTTCAATGAAAGTGACCACAACCTTCAACATTATGAGATAGTTTTTTTAAAAAAAAACGTGTCGAAGGGTCCCCGAGGGAGTTACGGGGGGTGGGGAGGGGTCCCTCAAAGAGGTATATTGGTCATCAAGAAACGATACAACACAATTCCGATGAACTCGACGACACTTCATCCCATGACTGCAGAAAATTGTCATGACTAGAAAATTGTCTCTTGGGAGTTGTAAGGGGGGTTTGCCCACAAAATATCATTGCTTCTTCTAGAAAACGCACAATCCGATGAAATTACGCCCTCATCACCTGTGATGTACGAAAAGTTGTTCGAATTAAAACATTTGGAGTCTAAGGGGTCTACGGGAGGGGGTCCCCAAAATGTATTGCTTCTTCTGAAACCACACACACAATTTATGGAACTTGCACAACCTTTATCATCGACATTACCAAGATTTTTCTGACAAAAAAAAAATCCATCTTATTTAACTTGTACGTCCATGATAAATATCTGGGTCATCCATATGCAATGTTCCCAGTATCAATCCAGCCACGTCCAGATGAAGCCTACAGGTTATTGCCCCCGTTCTAATTCGTGTGAGTCTCCTCGACATCTGTGTCCGCATCACTGGACAAATTTGGCAGTCTTCAGTCCAGGATCTCCACTTCATCTGAGGTCTTGGTGTGGTCTTCTGATTTCCTGCATGTAGTCAAATCACTGCTATGAGCACCAAAAGCAACCTCTCCTTTTGTGCGAAGTTAATAAATCGGCGCAATCTGTTCAATTTCACACTCATGGATTGTAAGGTGTACGAAGTGGAGGTACTTCCAGTTTCAGTGATTGCTTTTGTTCATGTTCCACAATTTTGGAACTGGGACATCAAAGTGCAGATGTCCAGCATGATATTTACAAACTCGTCGTCGTTGGTTACGCGTTCGAAATGATTTGTTCATTTGTGTGTATGTGTCAGTCATAACATAACAAATCATCAACCTTGCTACCCCACCTCCACCCCTCACCTTTCACTTTTTTCATCACCCTCTCTCTCTCCCTCTCCTCTCTTCTCTCTCTGTCTCTCTCTCTCCGCTCTGCTCACACTCCGCACACACGACACACCTGGTGTGCAGGCTGTCGCTGCAATCATGGAGGAACTTAACTTAAAGCCGGTCCTCAAAGCGCACGCAGCAGTTCAATGAATAAAATGAATTGTTTAAATATGAATTATCCCACACAAGAGTTGCAGCTAATCAAACAACCTTGAGACATGCAAAGTTCAATACCATAATAAACACGCAGATATCGCCATCTTGCCCGTCACGTGCACGCGTCACAAGGAACATCGTTCAGTTCGTGCAAACATTAAACTTTATTTTAAATGTCCGTTTTCAACCAGATTTCTTTGAGTCCCTGTAGAGCATCTCGCGAAACTTCGCGAAAATATAGACAAGATCTGCAGACGTATGCATAGGCAGTTCCTCTGGAGCATGGCGCGAGGTCAGCAATTCAAGTATAATATGTCAACCAATGAACGGGTAAATTGGCAAACGTTCCTAAAATTTTTGTTCACGTCAAGATAATCTTCTAATAGCAGGGTAAAAAGATAAGTATAATGCTTTGGAAATTTCACATTTCTGGAGTATGTACAGAGAAGAGGGACCACAGACTGCTTGCTTAAAACTAAGTCGGTATAGATCATGCCTATTGAAAAAACTCCTTATTTCTTTAAATTAATTAATGTAATTAAAAATGAAATTCAGCAACAGAGTTTTTTTTTTTTTTGGACATGTCAAGACCCGCATGAGACTAACACACAAACCAGCAAGGGGGGTAAGAGACAAGAGGGGCGGAGAAGGAACGACCAAAACAGTGGGGGAACAAAGACTTACGAGTCTGTGCAAGGGAAGAGGGATGGGGCGGGGAACATGGGAAGTACAAGATGGAATTACGGGACTTCAGGAAGGGAAGCAGGGATTTGAAGGAGGTGGGTTTTGGGGTAGATTAAGGGGGTAGAAAATATCTGTGTTTGCAGGGGGAATAAGAGATGGTGTGAACGCTTTTTGAGACCTGGAGGGAAGGTGGAAGAGTGTTGAATAGAGTTTATGAAATTGAATAGAGTGTGGAGTTTATTCCAAAGGGGGGGAAAGGGAATGAAAGAGTGAAGGTGAGCAGTGATTCTTGAGTTTGTGAGTTTTAACCAGACAGGGGGTTGCTGGTGGACCTTGAGCGCCCGCGGAAATATGGGGGGGGGACATATCGCAGACAGAGCAGGGGGGGGCGAAACATGAGAAGGAGACAGTAGAAGACAGAAAGACCCTGACCTGCCTGCGCTGAGAGAGTGGAGCCAATCAACTCTGCCATCGGGAGATACCAATCGGATTAAATGCCGCTTGGTTTCCACATCGGAAGCAAGAGGAAAGATGAGTGCAGGGAAGCACAGCCAAGGAGAGGCAGCTACCCATCAGCTGTGGAACGAAGTTGATGTGGTCAGGAGCTCAGGTAGGCCGAGGAAGGACTTTTGCGACGATGGAGGAGCCCAGCGGCGACTCGGTTGGAGCCAGGTGGTACGGTGGCCTTTCCAGGATAAAGATCTGGAGATTGTGAGACCCGAAGCTATTAAAGAAAGGACTTTCTCTAGAGGATTGTTGAAGAAAGTAATTGGGGGGGGGGGGGGGCGGTTCAACGTCTTTTCGAGAGCTCGGAAGGGACGTTTGTCGGATCGAAAAGACAATGTACCACGTATTGGACCAGTGTCTTTTTTTTGTGATTTTTCTCAGACGTGCAGAGAGCGAATGGAAGCGCTGCTTGCAGGTCTGGAGGATACAATGTACAAGACGAGGGTGGAGGAGGAGAGGAGATGGGACCATACTCCTGTGCAGAGCCGTTGGTGCTGGTTGAGCAGTACTGCTGCTATGGGCACAATCCGGACGGGTCGCCACTCCGACACAGTTCCCAGCATACTGGCACTTACATTTACCCGACCCGAAGGCACGCAGGCAGGAGTTACCACACCTGGTGTTCAATTAATAGCTGAGTTGGATTTGAACTCAGGACTAGAGATCCAAGCCCAGAGAGGTGGAGACATCGAGCAAAGAGATAAAGAGGATTTCCAGAAGAGTCGAGAGAATCTTGATGAAAACCAGAAAAATAACAGGTCCCAGAACGCTACTAGGAACGCAAAGCCGGACAGGAAGAGGGAGAGCAGAACTCCATTAGGGCCACACGTTGAGCTGTGACAGAAGGAAGTCCTCGAGCAGGGCAGGGTGCCAGACCATGTCAAAAGCACGGATATGTCTCGGTATGCTCTGATTTCATGTGTGGATTGACTACTTAATTAGTCCGGAAACATCCGATCGCTGCAAGAAAAAATATTTCAATGATAACATTGAATTAATGCTTGAGATAAATCGTGGAAATCGTATCATATAATGCATGAAATCCTCTCCAAGCTCCTAATTGAAAACTTTAGTACTAACAAAGTGATGTATACAGCGATTCGAGTTATGATTGAAACAAGCATTCGACACATATGAGTGAGAAAGTGGAAAAAAAAACTTTATCGGAAGAAATTGTTGCCGGCTGTCAATTCAAGGCAGTACGTTAAGCAGCCGCCAAAAACCATGGTAGCTTCAGAGGACCCAGTGAGGTACCCCGGAAATGCCTAAGACCCAGAGAGCGGGTGCGAGGAATGGCACCCTAATAAAGGATATAAAAATAAGGGCCGTTAATTATTCAAAAGGGGTGTTTTAATTAACCCAACCCCAATTTCACTCTTGCACTTCCTTGGAATTTCTTAGTATCATGCAAAGTTTCAAGGCTGCTAGTGTTAGGTTTTGGATTATTGAAGGAGACACAACTGACACACACACTGAACACACACTGACACACACACTGGACACACACACATGAAGCACACACACATGACTACACCACACACACCACACACATCACACAACACCACAGCAGCAACCCACACCACATATTTTGCTGATTCTTCTTCAACATGAAATGGTAGGACAGTACAGTGGCAAAATATGAATCAAGAATGAGACCAGCCATTTTCTTTCGCAAGATGGCCACCCAAAAGGTGTTTTAGCTACTCTTGGTGATGTCCATCAGATTATTTTATTGTACTACGAGACATCAACCTAACTGGAAAATATAGTGGCCTTCAGTCGCCCTTTCTGGTAGTCAACTCTGTCTGGCCTCATGGGCTAATAGCCTCAAGTTACACGTCAGAAGATTAGATCTCAAGGGCAGGCACAGCAATCCACTCGAGGTGGTTGCAGCCCTTCGTGAAATCACTCAACCAATGCATCCCATTGTAATTTGAGTGAAAATTCATTAAAATATACAATTAATTCCTACGAATGCACCGACGGTATAACGACTGGATTGTGAAGTTGTAAACTACTTTACCATTTATCTCCACATTTGTGTCTGCTCAAAGACACACACACACACACACACACTATACACACACACACAACACACACACACACACACACACACATCACACAACAACACAACGTTACATTTGTAGAAGACCTACGTCGGTGAATTTATCACAACACTTAAGGTTATGTTTTGATTTTTTTCAATGTGAAATTAAACAATACTGAACTCCTTTGTGTATGCACAGTGTCCGTGGGTGTGGTGCAGTACAGCACACGGAACATTGACGGCTGGTCATTATGGATGCTCCAGGTTTCGCCCTCGCGGCGTTTAGTGCAAGCGGTGAAAAAGTCGAGATGGATTGCAGGAGGGCCCTGGACGCCAATCAAGCGCCTGAAGCTTATGCGTTACGATATTCCTGTGAAGACAGGAAAAACGTGCTGGAGTGTTGGTAGCTTCCTCAGAACTTGCCGATCGATATGTTAATGCGTAAAGAACGTCCGTTTATCAAACTTTAAAATTTATCATTTCTAAACACACTGCGCATAACCTGAATTTGTTTTAGGAGGGATAGTTGAGGTGATTGCAATAAGATGTGCAATTATGACTTTTATAAGTGATAACTACTGCAAAACTTGTTTAGGCAAATACAGCTTAGGTGAAATGGTCTGATTTGGTCTTCCTAGTAGTTGCGAGGCACGCTGAAACAACAGCACGGACATTGACCACATTCATATATCCGTGTGATTAAATGAGTCGTATAGTATTTCAAAGTGGTCTTCGCAGCACGCATCTTGCGGTGTTTCTCATGTACGTTGCCTGTGATGGTGACAAGTTCCTCAAGCAGGGTTCCTCTCAGGACTTTGTACCAATAACCCAATTGCAACCCGTCCTGCATCTCAGCACCACATGATGGCTGCATCAATAACTCCCAGTTACTGTGCACATCGTTTTCAAAACTGATTCACTTCGAAAGTTCTGCTAGTGCAGAGCAAACTAAAGGCCTGCATTTTTAGACTGCAGAGGTGCCTCAAGAGTGCATTGGTATCAACCTTCTTGACTGGAATGATTTATTCTGGTGATGTAATAGATATCCTTGAAAGAAAGGTGTGCATTTGCGAGGAGGAAAAATGAGGTCGGAGAAGTGGGACCAACTTTTCTAAACTGGATTTTCACGATGATCCCAATCAAATACACAACCAGGCGTTTAAGGAAGGTGTGTTTTACCATTGGCCTTAATATAGAACTTTATTAAAGTTGGCAAGATACTCCTAATTTAACTCTCAAATGGAATCGTTATTTTCCGCACCACGTACACCTTTGAAAATACATTATAATAATGTATTTGCACTGTGTTTTGAAAAGTGATCAACAGCTGACATCCGATCAGATGCGCATGAAAGCATCTTTAATGATTTGAGCTGAGCATGAACTAGCCTCAGGACATTTTAATCATAAAGCCGTGTTCAGAGATATTGACCCCGCAGGTATGCCGTCTCTCAGGTGTCTGCCATCGTGATTACCGATGGTCGGTATGATCCCGTGACAAGGGACGATAACTGCAGGCGCTCTGCAATGCCGGTGTCAACTCACGCCATCGGTATCGGGGACAAGTTCCAGAGACAGCAAGGACACAGACACGCTGAAGTCGATCACATTGGCAAGTCTGAGAACATCCAGGAATGTCCCAGTTTGCGGACCTTGTGGCGGAAGATACCACCAACAAGATTGAAAAGCAGATCTGTTCCGGGTAATCAACCTCCGACTATCTGTTTGAATGTTGAAATTGCATGAACATGACATACCATGGAATGTCTGGCAACATCTAATAGAATTGTTTGCTTGTTGTTGCAGAACCAAAGTACATTTGTCTGAAATGAGCTGTGGTCCAGGTAAATGATACAATTTAAATTCTTAACAGCTGCTTCAAAGATCTCATCAAAATACTTTTCTTTGCAAAAAAAAACTACGAGAAAGAGCAATCATGGATTGCAAACCCTCACCTGGACTTGTTTATGTGGTGTGTGTTTAATGTGGTGTATTCTGTGGTAGTGTGGTGTATCTTGTATGTTTTTGTGTGGTTTGTAGACGATGCATTGCGACGTAGGTTATTTCATAGAGCAGACAAACATGCCTTTTTGGATTTATTAACAAGACACACCACTCCTTAAGGGAGCGGCCAAGGGGAAGACGAGGGACGGGGGTCATGCATTTTCAGTCTTTACCCTAATTATACATTTGCTCACACTATGATTTGTAAAAATGATGTTATAGACTCGGACAACGGGTTGGGGGGGGGGGGGGCGGGGGCGCGGCTTATATCCTTACTATGCATTGTTCATATTAGTTCTAATAAATTATGTTGGAATAATCTTAATTATATTATTTATTATACTACGAGCAAATACAACCCGTCGCTTCGCTGTACAGAGGAGGAAGGGAGGGAGGGAGAGAGAATGGAGTGGAGGGAGAGAGAGAGAGGATGGAGGGAGGGAAGAGGAGTGAGGGGTAGATAGAGGTGGATATGATAGAGAAGAGGAGGAAGGAGTGGAGAGGAGGGAGGGGGTACAGAGAGAAGGGAGAGGGGAAGGGAGAAAGGGAGCGAGGGGAGGAGAGGAGAACAGGGAGGAGAGGAGGGTGGGGGGAGAGGAGGAGAGGAGGGAGGAGAGGAAGGTGGGGGGAGAGGGAGGAGAGGTGAGAGAGAGGAGAGGGGGTGGTGGGAGAGACGGGGAAGAGAGAGAGAGTAGGGAGTGGAGGCCGAAAGAGGCCAGAGGGAGAGGGGGAGAGAGAGAGGAGGGAGAGGGAAGGGGGAAGGGAGAGTGGGAGGGTGGAAGAGGAAAGAGAGGAGGGTGGGGCAGCTTGGAGGAGTGAGGAGTGGGGACTTGGAGGAGTGAGGATGGGTAGCTAGGAAGGGTGAGGAATGTGGTAGCTAGGGGACCCGCTTTCCGAATTCACACAACTTCCTAACCGTGCACGTGCCGGTCCTACACACACAGGAACATTCAACGCCGGTTGCAATCGCGCAGACGTGCGGCTTAGGCCGCTCGCAACACACAGGACGGGCCCTGGTACCCGACGTCCCGCGGAGGCCGGTGCGGTGCACCAAGATAACTTCGTGTGGCCTACCAGGCTCGCCATTCCCGTCTCCCGTCTGGATCAGTCCGTGTGCCATTTCCCCACATGCACTCGTGCATGCCATGACACTCACCACTCGCCACACTCACAACACACACTCTGGGACAATCACGCTGGGGTTTGGGTTAGTTCAAGGGATCCCGAGGCCTCTGCCCTCCCAAACTCGGCATGTACCTTCCGTACCATGCACCCGCTCGACCTCGCATGGCCGGACCGGACTCACCTGGTCGCAGTCCACTTCGAGGGAGTATACCGTCTCCCCCTGTTCCTGAGGGAAAGTTATCCTGATGCACGCCTTGAGTCACGAAACATTCCACAAGCTCAACCCCCTTGTCCCTTATTATCTCTACTTGTGTATGCTCATTAACTTTATTTAATTCCTCTTTTCTTCTAATTCCCGTGTCTCTGTTAATTTTTCCGTCGCTTCATTATCTCCGTCGTCCCTCGTTTTTATTACTTTCCGTCTCCCCCTAATTGTAGCGCTGCTCGCCCTCGACCTCACCTCCCATCGCAGACCGACAAACCTCCACACTCCCCTCGACTCGCCGTTTCCTGTGCAGTCCTGATCCATTGCAAAACTCCAGCCATGTTTTCGTATCCTTCTCAGTGCCCGCATATCCTCTCTTCATGCTTGCATATTCACATCCATGCGTCGCGCATTCGCGTCTATTTGGCTTTGCCTTCCTTGCATCATCCGTATATCTACTCGATGCCCGATGGCTCGAGCGGAGCCGATCCGCCACGATCGGTCGCCGACCCAACAGGGACGGGGGGAAAATTGGTGCAGGGGCGCTCATACGCCGCCCTTCCCGCGCCATTACAACCTCTGGTCGATCACGGGGGGGGGGGGGGGGGGGGCGCTTCTGCATGGATTGTCGTCCTAGACCATGGATTCCCTTACCATTATTCTACACCCACCTGTGCAGCTCGTCTTGGCCCGCCAGGGTGCGTCTTGAGAAATTTACGCTCTTAATTTGGAGGGAATGGGGGGGTTTGCTCCGCGCACCCCGTCGTCGTGTCCCGTGAATTTCTCTATGGAGGCGGAGGGTCCGAATCGCGCTCCTGACACCAATTGTTGTGGTGCCGGGTTCGGTGGCGAGGACGACCGCTAGATGGAGCAGTTGGGCCGTCTCTCACCGAACACCGAATTGAAGGTCGTAACCTTCGGATAACTCCGAAGTCACGGGTCCTTAGTGGACCGTGTGCCAATATTTGACGGCGTGGTAGGGTTAATTGCCTAATTCCAATTTACGTAAGTACCCACGCCGTCTAACTACCGGGGAAGCCACACCTCGGCCCGACTTTGTCCGAACCGAGTCGGTTACAGACTCGATCCGGCGCAAACGAGTGGGATTACCAAAGCCTGCCGGACCAAATGAACAATTTCCAGCACAACAAGCCTCACTATTTCTCAAGCCCGCACCGTGCTGGGTCAATGGTGAGAACGACAGGCAACGAGCTGGTACATTTAACAGGGGTTATTTACAATAATCGGGAAGGAGACACAGAGCAGACTAATCACGAATATGCAGGAAATATTTACAATGGAATCACTTAAACAGTTCTACTTACAGACTGGCCACAGACAGACACACACACCCAAAATGAAATGGACTCGGGTCTTTATTCGGCCCTTCACCTCGGATGGGAGGCGAGCTGAGGGTCAGAATCTGGCGGGTACCTGACCGCCTCGTGCGGTTTCACCGACTCCAACCCCCACGGTGGGATTGCGAACCCATGACCCGGAATCCAACGAGCCCAGGATCCTGGCTGCCACATGACGATACAAGCACCATGGCCTGGCTGCCACGAACGACGATAGAGCACCACAGAACACCTTCGCCACACCACCACCACCACGAGGAACCCGAAAAAGACCGCAGACCAGACCAAGACCACAGACGACGATGACAGACCAAAGACCAAAGAGAGCAGATGACAACTACTAAAGAGCAAAGAGCGCAGACGACGACGACTGCAGACACAAGACCAAAGAGTGCAGACACGACTACAGACCAAAGAGCAAAGAGCCCAACCCCCGACACGACCACGTTTCTTATCCTCCCCCCCCCACGCGGGTGGAGGGATCCGCTCTGAGGTAACTCGCCTCCGGATTGGTCGGGGGCGTCGGGCGATGGTGTCCCCCTCATTGGACAAAGGTGAACATCCATCTGGCTGGGGCGGGGTTGGCCTGAGGTGATCTCACCCCCGATTGCAAGGGGAACTTCCACTGGCTGGGCGGAGGCGGCCATGAGGCAAGGGGCTCCGCCCATTCCGTACGTTGAACACGTGGGTTATGGCGCGCGGGTGTGAAGTTGATTGATGTAGAAAACTCACTAAAAAATAACTCGCAGCACATAACACTTAATCATCCATTAAACATAGGACGGGACCCTAACTATAAACACATACTGACGAAATAACTGAACTGCGGGACTCTGGCTGTTGGTGCAACTGGCTGCCAGATTTGTAACACTATCACGTTCCGAATACCACGCACTTTATAGAAAATATCACGTCCCGAATACCAGCACTTTATAGAAAATATCACGTTCCGAATACCCAGGACTTATAGAAATATCACGTTCCGAATACCACGGACTTTATAGAAAATATCACTTCTCCAAATACCACGGACTTTATAGAAATCACGTTCCGAATACCAGGAATTTAGAAAAATATCACGTTCCGCATTACCCACCACGGAACTTACTAGAATAGTTCCATACCAGGAAATTATAGAATTCACGTTCCGAATACACGGACTTTATAGAAAATATACGTTTCCGAATACCACGAACTTTATAGAAAATATCACTTCCGAAATACCACGACTTTAATGAAATAATCACGTTCCGAATACCACGCACTTTATAGAAAATATCACGTTCCGAATACCACGGAATTATAAGAAAATATCACGTTCCGAATACCACGGACTTTATAGAAAATATCCACGTTCTTTAATACCACGGACTTAATAGGAAAAGACATGTGCCAA
>CM068959.1:6462630-6488723 GCA_035128595.1 Eptatretus atami | reverse complement strand
GGACTAGAAATCATCCACGTGCCGAATACCACGGACTTTATAGAATATCACGTTCCGAATACACCACGACACTTTATAGAAATATCACTTCCAATACCACGGACTTTATAGAAAATATCACGTTCCGAATACCACGGATCTTTAATAGAAAATACAAGGTTCCGAATACCACGGATTATAGAAAAATACACGTTCCGAATACCACGGACTTTAAAGAAAATATCACGTTCCGAATACCACGACTTTATAGAAAATATCAGTTCCAATACCACGGACTTTATAGAAAATATCATGTGCCTAATACCACACACTTTAAAGAAAATATCACGTCCGAATACCCAGACTTATAGAGAAAATATCACGTTCCGATACCACGACTTATAAGAAAATACACGTTTCCGAATACCACGGACTTTATAGAAAAATCACCCGAAACCACGGATTTAAGAAAATATCACGGTTCCAATACCGGACTTTATAGAAAATATCACGACGAATACATGAACTTTATAGAAAAGAAAACGTTCCGAATATAATAGCACAGACCTTAAAAAGAACACTTCCTTATAGCACACCAGTCTTTATAGAAAAAAAATGTACTAATAAAATAAAGGACAGACTTTGTAGAAGGTTGTTACAATGTACAAACGCTTGTAGGGTTTGTTACAATCGGGGCCCCAATTTTTAATGGTTATATACACTCTCTGCCTCGCGACAATGCTTTCTGATAAGAGTGTTTGGGAAGATGTGGAGGGTTTGGAGGGATTACTTTAGTCTCTTGAATTAGTGTGTGTCGAATTTTTAGTTTGTTGATGAAATTTTGTAGTTCCTGTTATTTGGTTTTGAATGCTATTTATGGTGAGCTACAGAAGTCCAGGTTGAATTTGTTGCTTTGTGAATGATTAGTTACCGAATGACCACAGGGAGTGTTGTATCGAACAGCCACGGGTCCATTGAGTTAGAATCTTGTATGAGGATAGGTTTGACATACAAGATGGAGCCATGTGTACATCTAGTGCAGAGAATGAGTAATACTTTTGTGATTTTAATGTTGCATTCAGGCAGATTCCCTCTGCCGCACCATCTGTCATCCTCAGATCGCAAGCCAGCAGCCTCTTCGCTCTCTGCAGTCTGGATAAAATCACAAACTGTCCAACACGTGGAACATGTCTTCAATCTGGACAAATCTCACACTCTCACTATGTCTCTTCGAAAGGACCGTTAGAACCCCCACCCCCCATCCACTTTCTCAACAATCCTCTTGAAGAAGTCCTTTCCTCAAGCTCTGGTTCTCACTATCTGCCATGATCTTTCCTGGAAAGCTACATTTCCAAACTGGCCTCCAAAGCCAGTCACCGACTGGGCATCCTCTTCGTTCAAAGTCCTTCCTCAGCCCACCTGAGCTCCTGACCCAATACAAACTTTCGCCTGCAGCCTGATGGAACTCTCTCCCCTCTGGGCTGGTGCTCCTGCCTCTCACCTTTCTCGGCTTCACGCTGTGGAAACCAAGGCATTGTAGGATCATTAGGATTTCCCATGCCTGGTGTTGGCTTCATGCTAGAGTGGTGGACTTGGAGACCCAGGATGCTGAGTTCAATCCGCTTGCTTGCTTTGAATTAATACAGGTGGGTTGATCAGCCTGTCATCCTTCCAAGGTCACAAAAAGATCAGGTCAGGTCAGTCAGGTATGGAGCTGTGCCAAACAGCGCGTCGCTGCCCACTTTCCACCGGTACTCCGGGCCCGCCATCCCCGGCAGATCCAGGCCATCTCCATCTCCTTGAGATGCCAGCCCTCTCCATTCCTGAGATGCCGGTCAACCTGCTGCAACCACGAGGCACTGGCGGCCGCATTGGCCTCCTCCACCACGAGACTCCCTCCGCTGAGAATCTGGGAGCAGGATCAGCTCAGGAAAACGAGCCACATGTCCAACAGCCGCAACTGACGCTCACGGACTATGCAGGTAGCATCTCATCCGAGTCTCTCTCAGCAACCGCTCGTTGGACACAAAATCCGACCAGCGTGCCAGCTTGAGTGCCAGCTTGCTAGTATACGTGAGTCGAAGTGGCGACCCATCTAGGATTGTGTCCAATAGCCCAGGAGACCTGCTAGACAGCACCAACACTCTGCACAGAGTGTGGACCCAATTGATGGATGGATGAATGGTATTTCCCGCAGTGAGCCGAGTTCTTGGGCCTCCACTCTTTCACTGCAGGCAGGCAGTGGTCTTTCTTCTTGTACGTCTCCTCTCCAGCCTCGCCCCCCACCCCCACTTGCTCTGTCTGAGATATGTCCACCCCACCCCCATATTTCCGCAGGTGCTCAATGTCCGCCAACAACCCCTCTTTGTGAAACTACCAAAACATGAATCACTGCTCACATCCATTCTTTCATTCCTCTTTTTTTTCCCGCCGCTTGGAACAAACTCCCACACCTCTCTTTAATCCCACTCTTCCCTCCAGGTCTTCAAAACATGTTGTCACCCACCACTTCTCTTCCCCCATCCAAAACCACGATCTTTTCTACCCCCTTAATCCACTCCAAACCCACCTCTTTCAATTCCCTGCTTTCCTTCCTGAAAGTTCCCTGTCGTGTAAGGTCCTGAAAGTCCCTGTGGTTTACCGTCACCGTGTACCCCACCCATCCCTCTCCTTCCACATTTCTCTAAATGTCTCTGTCCCCACTGTTGTTCGTCCTCCTCCCGCCGCTCTCGTCTCCTGCCACCCTGTGTGCATTCGTGTGTGAGCTCTCATACGAGCCTTGACAGTGGTATACAAAAAAAAAATAGTCTGAGCCAACACACGAAGGCATCCTCTCCAGGCAATGACTGGATCTTTTCAATACAATGAGAGAAAAATAATCATAAACATAGGGCAGTACCCCAGGGTGCTCACGAGCGCTGGATAAGATAACCAGGGAACAACTGGTAGCATGGTATCACCAAAATATGTTACGGAGAAGAAAGTAATATACCTATTGATTTTTTAAAGCTGAACAAACTTTGGTACATCACGGGTGATACAGGTTGTGGTCAAGTTTCATCAAATTGTGTGTGTGGTTTCAGAAAAGAAAGTAAATACATATTTAGGGGGCAACCCCCCCACCACCCACCATAGAACCAATTAAACCCAATTTTTTTTATGTCGTGAACAAACTTAGGACATCACGTGTGAGAAGGTTATAGTGAAGTTTCAGCAGAATTGTGTGTGTTGTTTCTGAGAAGAAAGCAATTGCCTCTTGGAGGGCACACACCCCGTAAACCTCCTCCTCGACCCCCTCAAACCCAGGTTTTTTAATGCCTTGAACAAACTTTAGTACATCACGGGTGATGAAGGTTGTGGTCAATTCATCAGAATTGCATCTGTAGTTTCGAGAAGAAAGCAAATACATATTTGGGGGGGGGGGGGGCAACGTTATTTTTATTTTTATTTTATTTATTTTTTAATACCATGGACAACTTGGGTACATACAGTGACGAACGTTGTGGCCATGTTTCGGCAAATCTTATGTTGTTTTCAGAGAAGAAGTTGCAATTTTTGATGGATGACTGTGGACAGACGACGGACGGACGACGCGCCATCCAATAACTCCCCGGAACTAACATTCCGGGTGAGCTAAAAACACTCAAGCAATGCAGAGAAAAGGAACATTCCTGCGTCGGCTATAGGGCAAATGCAAAAAATATAATTTTGCTACTCAAACTCCGCGGAGAGCTTCCATATTGCGTTATTTAGAGGATAGAAACCAAAGAACTTCTCTGCCGAACAAACTTTTCATCTGAAATAGTAGCCAAAGTCCTGAATCAATCTTTTCCTCCGTACATTTGCAAAACAAAGTGGTCCTGGCTGATATAAGGTGCTTAAACATGCACATGAAACAAGGTACCGTGCCTCCTAGATTGGTTTGTTTGAATGTGAGCGGCCAAGGCTGAGGATGTAACGCTTCATATGTGGCACATCCACAACGGAAGGCCGCCGGCGTACAGTTGGCCTATTGTATTGAAGATTAAAAACATAAACTTTAGACATGTGAATGTACAACATACTTTATGGTGCTTCAAAAATGAACATTAAAGGACTACAAAGGCACATACGTACGTATCCTGGGTGATTGCATCGCATGTGATCATGCTCGTTTATCACAACTTGGAGATCACATGATCTCATGCTTCACAGTGATAAAGTCTGGCTATCACATTGCTCATCCCATGCATATTTAATCCCATAAATGTAATGATTTAATTCCTTACCACATTTTTGGTATGTGGTCAAAGTCACTCAGGCGAGCATGCGCTGAAGCAGTGCATCGCGTCCACTTTCCGCCGGTACTCCAGGGGCCTCTGTCTGGGCATCCCCCGGTAGATGCTGGCCCTTCCCCATCTCCTTGAGATGCTGAGCAACCTGTCGCAACGAAGCCACATGGTCGGCCCCATTAACCTCCTCCACTTAGGAGGCTCTCTCGCTGAGAGAATCTGTTGAGCAGGATCAGTGTCAGGAAAACGAGCCACATGGCCAAACAGCCGCAGCTGATGCTCACGACTATGCGGGTTACAAATCTCATTTGAGTCTCTCTCAGCAACCATCTGTTGGACACAAAGTCTGACCAGTGATGGCCAAGGATCTCCGAGACACGCAACCAAAGGAATAAGTCTCCGTCTCAGATCCCTGGTCAGAGTCCAAGTTCTCATATTCATTGAACAAGACTGGAAGCACCAAGGACCTGAAAACTCGGACTTCCGTCCTCCTGCACAGCTACCGTAAGCGCTACACCCATGATCCAGTGAATCCATGATTCCCACGCCGACCAGATGTCTATTGACCTCTGGCTCACAGTAAGAGCAAGACATAAATATCACTACCAAGTAAGTGAATCTCTCCGTGACCTCAACATCCTCACACCAACCAGGATCAGACAAGATAGCAGCATCCAAATTGCATTGAAGCCTGGATCTCAGTTTTGACCCAGAAACCCGTAATCCCAGTGGCTCCGACTCCTCATTCAGCACCTCGAGCCCCAGAAGGATATTCAGTCTCTGCAAAGATGACCGCATCATCTGTGAAATCAAGGTCAGAGATTATGACATTCCCAAACGATGTACCGGCACTTGATCTCTCCACATCTCCCCGAATCCAGCCATACAAGTGCTGATAGTGTGGGGCCAGTACACACCCTGACATGCTCCATAACAACTGGAAATAAGTCAGAGATGGTACCACCACATCTCACAGCACTCTCGTACCAGAGTAGAGTTCAGACATCAGACGATCAGTTTGGTGGCACCTACGAAGACCAAGAATCCTCCAGAGGCATCCAATTCACGCATCAAACGCTTTACAGAGATCACATAAGCTGCAACAGCCCCTGCCAAACTCTCGCTGCGTTCGGTGAGGACCCGAAGAGCAAGGATATGGTCAATCGTTGACCTCTTTGGTGTAAACCTGACTCCTCTGGCACTGGGTCAAGCAGATGGGTGAACCCTATCAATAATTACTGAGCAAAACCTTCCTGACACGAAGCAGCGTCACCCTCGGAGTTTTGCAGTCCTGCGATCACCCTTCCCTTTCCAGAGAGTAACAGCAAGCCCCCTTCCAGTCAGTTGGGAATGTGTTGTTACAGAGCAGACACGGCACTAGGGACAACTGATCAGACTGCACACGACATGAGTGCAGTATTCCACCAGCCTTGAGAAGTTCAAACATGGATGCCACTGATCCTGGAGCTTTAGCCCATTTCAACAGGTTCACTGCAGCCTGTGTTTCCACAAGCGAAGGTGGACCACAGTTGATTGAAGGGTCAGCAACGGGGCGTAACACCCCTGACATCCAACTCAACATCTGGTAGATCAGCCTGGTACAACCGCTCAAAGTAACCGCCCAGCGGCCTTCACTGTCGACTCATCTGTCAAGAGCCACCACTCTCGCTCGAACTGCAGTACACAGGGGATGGGCTTGGAGGAAAGAAATGCGGCAAATTCCCCTGTAAGGAGGACGAGAATCATTTGACCACAGGTGATGCTCTACCCCCTCACAGATTCCTCACCACAGGCCCCTTGTGCACCTTCAGCACGCAGGTGTGGTTTTATGCCTCAACTCCCTGAACAGCTAAGCTCTACCATTAAGCCTGGTCCTGTGACTGGTTAATGGTATCCGGTGTCTCTTGAGAGACAAATTCTCTTCGCCCTCCAGTGAGTTCCAAGACATCCACCGGCACACTCAAGGACGGTGTCTTGAAGGCACTCGACAACTCTTAGCATTCCCCAAAGCACCAAAGACCCCCCCAAATCCCCACTCAGCCTTTTTTGCAAACTCCTCAACACAACTCCTCACATCCTTGAGCTTGCCACAACTAGCCAAGGCTGGGATGGTACCATTCTCCTGCATTTAAGCTGCAACTTAAGAGTTGCACCACAAGCCCGTATTGGTTTTGAGGAACTGAGCACTCTGTTTGACCCGCAGTTCTCGATCATCCTGCACTTGGTGTGTGGTGAGCAACCTCAAAATGCTTCACACTACTGTGCTTTTGGCTCTGTAAGGAGGACAATGCTTTGCATGTACACCATGTCCCGTATGGCCTGGACACAAAGGTGTGAACATATGGGGCAGTGCATATATATGTTTAATGCAGCAAGTGTATTCAGAAGCCCCCACTGTGGTAATTCAAAGGTGTTTATTATCGTCCTGTAACTTGTGAAAGCAGCATTATGTACATGTTGGTCTTCTGAATTGACTCGATATGAACTTTATTAAGTTATTGGAAATGTTCACAGTGACATGTGCTGTACAATGGATTTTGTCATTTAAAGTGGAGACGTGTCGCTTCATTGTCTCCTTCAAAAGTGGAGTGGATGGGGTGGGGTGCAGGGTCTATGTGATCAATAATCAATTTATTATGTACTTTATCTGGGATGATTGGAAGGGGGGGGAGTCCTTTGGAAAAGAGATTCTGTATACAGCAAACCAGTCCTGGAACATATCCTCATTTTTATAATACTGCTGTATTGAGGAATGATGTTGTCCCAAAATGAAATAGCTGATGACACGGTTTGACGATGACTTTCAGGATATTAAAGTTAGATAGATTTTAATCAATTACTGTTATATTCTCAGACCCATTCAAGTTTGAGAATATCTTGAGTGTGAAATCATACCGATCACTCACGTCGTTCTGCATTTGTTTCACCTTCCCATAACCCCTCACCTCCCTCAGAGCTGGTGTGCCCCTTGCATGCAACGGCCTGTTGATGCCATCTTTTTACTGGATGGATCAGAGAGGACAGAAGCCAGAAACTCGCGCAAATGTCTTTTGTAGGCAAAGCATCCGATGACCTGCTGTCATCTTCGGCAGATGCGAGTTCGCTGGCAGAAGCGGGGCGCGCGATTGCCATCGTGCAGTATGGTGGTAGCAATGAACAGCAGCTGGAACTGGGCTTCACAAGTAGTCGGGCAGATGTGGACGAGGCTTTGAGAAAAATTACTTCCTCGACTCTGCTCATTCTCTGTCGATGCCATAGTCTTTGCCCTAAATAAAGTGGTGGAACAGGGACGAGGTGATTCGAGCAATGGTGCACGGCGGTCCGCTGAATGTGCCTTTTGTTGTAACATCGTCGAGCAGTATGGCTTAGCCAACGCTGATGAAGAACTTGCAATAGAGGCCGCACTCAGTAGCCTCGTGAACGTGATGTCACACCAGTGTCGTCACTATTGGGCCTCATGTCGACAAGGAATCTCTGTCAGTGCTCACCTTCAAAAGCGTGGTGCCATTTCCACGTCAAGACCTACGAGGAGCTCTTTTCATCTCGATTCCTCAAACGCTTTGTCACGTGGGTTTCTAGAAAACTGTATGTGCTTCCCAGTCTTGATGTAGCTCCAGGAAAATAGTTTAGTCTTTCCACACCTTGAAATGAGTACCTTCCAGTCACCACAACGTTATGCTTAAAGATCTGCCTAGCCCAGTGGGGTATGTTGTGTGAGGAATTAATTTGAGGCAAATACTATTATTACTTCCTGTTTACAATGTATTGAAACGTCTGATGACATCCAATATATGAGTACTGTACATAACTCGCTTGTTGGTTGTTATACAGACAGAATTACGCACCAAATGAAATACCTCTTGATGAAATTTGTTGCGATAACATTGGCATGTTGAAGTACACGCAAGCTTCAAACGAGTGAAAAATACCAACAATATAATTTACTTACCAACTCTACACTACCTGTTTTACACATAGAAGTACCAGACATATACACACATATTTAGCAGGTGAGGGTGTTGGGGGTGGTATTGGGTGGGGAGGGGGAGGGTCCAAATTCCATCACTGTGCATATGTAATAAGTCTTGGTATTTCAGATTGTAAAATAATACCCATAATTGACTTGATGCGTGGATCATATTTGCAGCATTTCGAGTACCAAAAAAAACGCATTACCGAAGGTAGTGATCACGTAAGGGGTTTGAGTACGTCGTTCCGTGAACGGATTGTCAGGAAGCAATGACATAACTACTCGTTATGTTTTTTTGTTTTTTTTTTACAATATTTTTACCCGTTCTGATATCCATGTTGTATACTGAAGCATGCTTCCAGAACGTCTTGGATACAAAGTGTGTGCGCATAATGGTTGCATTTTGCATTTTTTTGCTCGTTTTTCTTTTTCTGAGAGAGTCGACGTGTTCAAGAATCTGTTCCTCTTCCAGCTAGCAAGAAAGAAAACAAATTGTTCAACGTACTCCGAGGTGCTTTTAGATCCTTCATCATTCCGTTGTGGATTTATATAAAACAAAATGATCTATTTGTGCCACCCATGTTCGTTTGCAGTTTCATTCCAGGTAGTTTGGCATTATTTCTCACAGCACACACACGGGCGATGATGAGATACCTGTGAAGGCCGTCCTAGTAGTTTACCAAATGTCTTCATTTATATCTCAGTATGTAAGTCCACATAAACAGTTTGATGATTTTATCGTTGCTAACCGTATCTATTTTGTATATTAAAGAGGAAATGCGAAATGTTGGCGTTTCTTCGACTACTGCGAGCATGCCGTTCCAAAAGCTGCGTATCGACGGTCGCTGATGCTATCAGCACTTTTATCAAGTGAAACTCGAACCATGGTGCTATTGCTGAAAAATCGACCGTCTAGCGTATTTCTTGCGGTGACAGTTTAAAACAACGCATTGTAGTGAACTCTACAACGAGCAAATGGCTGTCCGTATTGGAAAATGGTCGTAATTATTATCACCCTCTTAATATGGGGAATGTATGTCGTACAATACCCATTTACACACAAAATATAACAATGACTTGTTTCTTTTAATAACAATCACCACAATACTTGTGTTGTCGCAAATGAGTTTGTCGCAGTTATTTGCCAAACTTTTAAAGTGCTGGAATTGCTTTGCATATTAGACAATGTTGGAACACAAGAGAAGTCTACTTTTTTGCTTGTTTTTCATGGTACGATTGAATAATTAATGAAGCAGCACAAGAAGCTTGCGTCTCGTCGTCCGTGTGTGCACTTCGTTGCGAACAACGGCTCTTGTTCAACAACAATGCAAGAAAGTTATTCCCACGGTGCTAAGCCACCTGCACAATGCACCATTTATGGTCAAGTATCAGAAACTAGCGAATATACTCGTAAAGGATGCCACGATGGGCAGGCCGTAGTACAAACAAATCCTGTGATCAACACAATAAATGGAAAGACGACGACACTTCTGAAGGGCAGGATCAGGGCCTACCAGAATGCCGTGATGTTTCATCCGCGATGGCAAACGCTTTGAAATAAGTCTACTTCTACTGGGGCCAAAATGACTAAAACTTCAGATAAATTAGACGCCGTGAGCGTTAATGAATTTTAAAGACGTTTGTTAAGATACCGGGTGGAGTTTCGGTTTTGAATGTCAAAGCTGAGAGAGAAGAGAGACGAGAGAGGAGAGAGAGAGAGAGAGAGAGATGAGATAGAGAGAGAAGAGAGAAGAGAGAGAGGAAAATGTGATCTCAATGGGACAGACACGTATGCCTGTGTTGCTAGGTGTGTGGGTCTGGCGTTACAATCCAGACGTTCCGAGTTAACAATACCCCTTGCTGTTCTACATAACCGGTGGGCCGTGTCGACCTGTCAATCCTCGGGTCGGCAAAATGATCAGCACATGCTGGTATCCTTGTGGTCGGAAGGGCGAACCCAGTCCCAGGCATTGTGCCCAATGAGACTGTGATAGGCACACAACCAACTCGAACAGAGTATGCCCAAGTGGGATGGAGGATGGTCAGACACATCATACCACGGACTTTATAGAAAATATCACGTTACGAATATCATGAACTTTATAGAAAAGAAAACGTTCCGAATATAATAGCACAGACCTTTAAAAAAGAACACTTCCTTATAGCACACACAGTCTTTATAGAAAAGAAAATGTTACTAATATAATAGGACGGACTTTGTAGAAGGGTTTGTTACAATTGTACAAGCTGTTGTAGGGTTTGTTACAATTCGGGCCCCCAATTTTTAATGGTTATTATACACTGCTTGTGTTACCGCGACAATGCTTTCTGATGAAAGAGTGGTTTGGGAAGATGTGGGAGGGTTTGGAGGGATTACCTTTAGTCTCTTGAATTAGTGCTGTGTCGAATTTTATGTTTGTTGATGAAATTTTGTAGTTCCTGTTATTTGGTTTTGAATGCTATTTATGGTGAGCTACAGAATGTCCAGGTTGAATTTGTTGCTTTGTGATGATTAGTTGACCGAATGACCACAGGGAGGTGTTGTATCGAACAGCCACGGGTCCATTGTAAGTTAGAATCTTTGTATGAGGATAGGTTTGTACATACAAGATGGAGCCATGTGTTACATCTAGTGCAGAGAATTGAGTAATGACTTTTGTTGATTTTAATGTTGCATATCAGGCAGATTCCCTCTGCCGCACCATCTGTCATCCCTCAGATCAGCAAGCAGCAGCCTCTTCGCTCTCTGCAGATCTGGATAAAATCACAAACTGGTCCAACACGTGGAACATGTCTTTCAATCTGGACAAATCTCACACTCTCACTATGTCTCTTCGAAAGGACCGTTTAGAACCCCCCCCCCCCCATCCACTTTCTCAACAATCCTCTTGAAGAAGTCCTTTCCTTCAAGCTTCTGGGTCTCACTATCTGCCATGATCTTTCCTGGGAAAGCTACATTTCCAAACTGGCCTCCAAAGCCAGTCACCGACTGGGCATCCTCTGTCGTTCAAAGTCCTTCCTCAGCCCACCTGAGCTCCTGACCACATACAAAGCTTTCGCCTGCAGCCTGATGGAGTACTGCTCTCCCCTCTGGGCTGGTGCTCCTGCCTCTCACCTTTCTCGGCTTCACGCTGTGGAAACCAAGGCATTTAGGATCATTAGGATTTCCCATGCCTGGTGTTGGCTTCATGGCTAGAGTGGTGGACTTGGGATCCCAGGATGCTGAGTTCAAATCCTGCTTGGCTGTTGAATTAATACCAGGTGGGGTGATCAGCTGTCATCCCTTCCAAGGTCAGCAAAAATGAGTCAGGTCAGGTCAGGTATGGGAGCCTGTGCCAGAATAGCGCGTCGCTGCATCCACTTTCCACCGGTACTCCAGGGGCTCCGTCTGGCCATCCCCAGGCAGATGCCAGGCCCATCTCCATCTCCTTGAGATGCCAGGCCCATCTCCATCTCCTTGAGATGCCGGTCAACCTGCTGCAACCACGAGGCACGTGGCCGGCCATTGCCTCCTCCACTCACAGAGACTCCCTCGCTTAAGAGAATCTGGTGAGCAGGATCAGCGTCAGGAAAACGAGCCACATGTCCATACAGCCGCAACTGACGCTCACGGACTATGCAGGTAGCAAATCTCACCGAGTCTCTCTCAGCAACCGCTCGTTGGACACAAAATCCGACCAGCGTGCCAGCTTGAGTGCCAGCTTGCTAGTATACTGAGTCGAAGTGGCGACCCACTCAGGATTGTGTCCAATAGCCCAGGAGACTGCTTAGACAGCACCAACACTCTGCACAGAGTGTGGTCCCAATTGATGGATGGATGAATGGTATTTCCCGCAGTGAGGCCGAGTCTTTGGGCCTCTCACTCTTTCACTGCAGGCAGGTCAGTGTTCTTTCTTTCTTGTAGCATCTCCTCTCCAGCCTCGCCCCCACCCCCACTTGCTCTGTCTGAGATATGTCCACCCACCCCCATTTTCCGCAGGTGCTCAATGTCGCCAACAACCCCCTTTTGGTAAAACTACCAAAATCATGAATACTGCTCACATTCATTCTTTCATTCCTCTTTTTTTTCCCGGCCTTTTTGGAACAAACTCCCACACTCTCTTTAATCCCACTCTTCCCTCCAGGTCTTCAAAACAGTTGTTCACCACCACCTCTTCTCTTCCCCCATCCAAAACCACGATCTTTTCTACCCCCGTTAATCCACTCCAAACCCACCTCTTTCAAATTCCCTGCTTTCCTTCCTGAAAGTTCCCTGTCGTGTAAGGTCCTGAAAGTCCCTGTGGTTTACCCCGTGTACCCCACCCCATCCCTCTCCCTTCCACATTTCTCTTAATGTCTCTGTTCCCCACTGTTTTGTCCTTCCCTCTCCCGCCGCTCTCGTCTCCTGCCACCCTTGTGCATTCTGTGTGTTAGCTCTCATACGAGCCTTGACAGTGTATACAAAAAAATAAAATAGTCTGAGCCAACACACGAAGGCAATCCTCTCCAGGCAATGACCTTGGTATCTTTTCAATACAATGAAGAGCAAAATAATCATAAACATAGGGGCAGTACCCCAGGGTGCTCACCTGGTAGCGGCTGGATAAGATAACCAGGGAACAACTGGTAGGCATGGATGACACACAAAATATGTTACGGAGAAGAAAGTATATACCTATGGATTTTTTTTAAAGCCGTGAACAAACTTTGGTACATCACGGGTGATACAGGTTGTGGTCAAGTTTCATCTAAATTGTGTGTGTGGTTTCAGAAAAGAAAGTAAATACATATTTAGGGGGGCAACCCCCCCCCACCCCCACCCCATAGAACCAATTAAACCCCAATTTTTCTTTTATGTCGTGAACAAACTTTAGGACATCACGTGTGATGAAGGTTATAGTGAAGTTTCAGCAGAATTGTGTGTGTTGTTTCTGAGAAGAAAGCAATTGCCTCTTTCGGGAGGGCAACACCCCCGTAAACTCCCTCCCTCGACCCCCTCAAACCCAGGTTTTTTTTAATGCCTTGAACAAACTTTAGTACATCACGGGTGATGAAGGTTGTGGTCAAGATTCATCAGAATTGCATCTGTAGTTTCTGAGAAGAAAGCAAATACATATTTTGGGGGGGCAACGTTATTTTTATTTTTATTTTATTTATTTTTTAATACCATGGACAAACTTTGGTACATACACGGTGACGAACGTTGTGGTCATGTTTCGGCAAAATCGTATGTGTAGTTTCAGAGAAGAAGTTGCAAGTATTTGTTGATGGATGGACTGATGGACAGACAGACGGACGGACGACGCGCCATCCAATAAGCTCCCCGGAACTACATTCCGGGTGAGCTAAAAATCACTCAAAGCAATGCAGAGAAAATGAACAATTCCTGCGCTGCTATAGGGCAATGCAAAATTATATAATTTTGCTACTTCAAACTCCGCTGAGAGCTTCCATATTGCTGTTATTTAGAGGATAG
The DNA here is from genome assembly GCA_035128595.1 of Eptatretus atami. Taxonomy (NCBI): domain Eukaryota; kingdom Metazoa; phylum Chordata; class Myxini; order Myxiniformes; family Myxinidae; genus Eptatretus; species Eptatretus atami. The sequence continues at coordinate 6,475,048 of CM068959.1, read as the reverse complement.
AAAACCAAAGAACTTCTCTGCTGCCGAACAAATCTTCTTCATCTGAATATGTAGCCAAAGTCCTGAATCAATCTTCTTCCTCCGTACATTTGCAAAACAAAGTGGTCTGGCTGAATAAGGTGCTTAACGACATGCACATGATGAACAAGGTACCGTGCCTCCTGATTGGTTTTGTTTGAATGTGAGCGGCAAGGCTGAGGATGTAACGCTTCATATGTGGCACATCCCACAACGGAAGGCCGCCGGCGTACAGTTTGGGCCTATTGTATGTGAAGATTAAAAACATAAAGCTTTAGACATTGAATGTACAACATACTTTATGGTGCTTCAAAAATGAACATTAAAGGACTACAAAGGCACATACGTACGTTATCCTGGGTGATTGCATCGCATGTGATCATGATCTCGTTTATCACAACTTGGAGATCACACTGATCTCATGCTTCACAGTGATAAAGTCTTGCTATCACATTGCTCATCCCATGCCATATTTAATCCTCATAAATGGTATGATTTTTTATTCCTTACCACATTTATTTTGGTATGTGGTCAAAGTCAGCTCAGGTATCGAGCATGCGCTGAAGCAGTGCATCGCGTCCACTTTCCGCCGGTACTCCAGGGGCCTCTGTCTGGGCATCCCCCAGGTAGATGTCTGGCCCTTCCCCATCTCCTTGAGATGCTGAGCAACCTGTCGCAACCACGAGCCACATGGTCGGCCCATTAACCTCCTCCACTTAGGAGGCTCTCTCGCTGAGAGAATCTGGTGAGCAGGATCAGTGTCAGGAAAACGAGCCACATGGCCAAACAGCCGCAGCTGATGCTCACGGACTATGCGGGTTACAAATCTCATTTGAGTCTCTCTCAGCAACCACTTGTTGGACACAAAGTCTGACCAGTGATGGCCAAGGATTCTCCGAAGACACCTGGTACCAAAGGAATTAAGTCTCCGTCTCAGATCCCTGGTCAGAGTCCAAGTCTCATATTCATTGAACAAGACTGGAAGCACCAAGGACCTGAAGACTCGGACTTCCGTCCTCCTGCACAGCTACCGATAGCGCTACACCCCATGATCCAGTGAATCCATGATTCCCCACGCCGACCAGATGTCTATTGACCTCTGGCTCACAGTAAGCAGAGACATGAATATCACTACCAAGGTAAGTGAATCTCTCCGTGACCTCAACATCCTCACCACAACCAGGTACAGACAAGATAGCAGCATCCAATATTGTCATTGAAAGCCTGGATCTCTTTTGACCCAGGAAACCCGTAATCCCAGTGGCTCCGACTCCTCATTCAGCACCTCGAGGGCCCCCAGAAGGATATTCAGTCTCTGCAAAGATGACCGCATCATCTGTGAAATCAAGGTCAGAGATTATGACATTCCCAAACGATGTACCGCAGCTTGATCTCTCCCACATCTTCCCAGAATCCAGTCCATACAAGTGCTGATAAGTGTAGGGGCCAGTACACACCCTGACATGCTCCAGTAACAACTGGAAATAAGTCAGAGATGGTACCACCACATCTCACAGCACTCTCAGTACCAGAGTAGAGTTCAGACATCAGAATCGATCAGTTTTGGTGGCACCCTACGAAGACCAAGAATCCTCCAGAGGGCATCCAGATTCACTGCATCAAACGCTTTACAGAGATCAACATAAGCTGCAAGCAGCCCCTGCCAAAACTCTCGTCTGCGTTCGGTGAGGACCCGAAGAGCAAGGATATGGTCAATCGTTGACCTCTTTGGTGTAAAGCCTGACTCCTCTGGGCACTGGTGTTCAAGCAGATGGTGGTGAACCCTATCAATAATTATCTGAGCAAAGACCTTTCCTGACACTGAGAGCAGCGTCACCCCTCGGTAGTTGTTGCAGTCCTGGCGATCACCCTTCCCTTTCCAGAGAGTAACAGCAAGGCCCCTCTTCCAGTCAGTTGGGATGATGTCTGTGTTACAGGCAGAGCACAGAACTGCATGCAACGACATGAGTGCAGTATTTCCACCAGCCTTGAGAAGTTCAACATGGATGCCACTGATCCCTGGAGCTTTAGCCCATTTCAACAGGTTCACTGCAGCCTGTGTTTCCACAAGCGAAGGTGGACCACAGTTGATTGAAGGGTCAGCAACGGGGACTGTAACACCCCTGACATCCAACTCAACATCTGGTAGATCAGCCTGGTACAACCGCTCAAAGTAACCGGCCCAGCGGGCCTTCACTTCGGACTCATCTGTCAAGAGCCCACCACCCTCCGCTCGAACTGCAGTACATCAAGGGATGGGCTTGGAGGAAAGCAATGCGCAAATTCCCCTGTAAGGAGGACGAGAATCATTTGACCACAGGTGATGCTCTACCCCCTCACAGATTCCTCACCACAGGCCTCCTTGTGCACCTTCAGCACGCAGGTGTGGTTTTATGCCTCAACTCCCTGAACAGCTAAGCTCTACCATTAAGCCTGGTCCTGTGACTGGTTAATGGTATCCGGTGTCTCTTGAGAGACAAAATTCTTCTTCGCCCTCCAGTGAGTTCCAAGACATCCACCGGCAACATCAAGGACGGTGGTCTTGAAGGCACTCGACAACTCTTTAGCATTCCCCAAAGCACCAAGACCCCCCAAATCCCCACTCAGCCTGTTTGCAAACTCCTCAACTACAAACTCCTCAACATCCTTGAGCTTGCCAGCAACTAGCCAAGGCTGGGATGGTACCATTCTCCTGCATTTAAGCTGCAACTTAAGAGTTGCTACCACAAGCCCGTGATTGGTTTTGAGGAACTGAGCACTCTGTTTGACCCTGCAGTTCTCGATCATCCTGCACTTGGTGTGTGGTGAGCAACCTCAAAATGCTTCACACTACTGTGCTTTTGGCTCTGTAAGGAGGACAATGCTTTGGCATGTACACCATGTCCCGTATGGCCTGGACACAAAGTTGTGGAACATATGGGGCAGTGCATATATATGTTTTATGCAGCAAGTGTATTCAGGAATGCCCCCACGGTGTGTAATTCAAAGGTGTTTTTATGTCGTCCTGTAACTTGGTAAAGCAGCATTATGTACATGTTGGTCTTCTGAATTGACTCGATATGAACTTTATTAAGTTATTGTGAAATGTTCACAGTGACATGTGCTGTACAATGGATTTATTGTCATTTAAAGTGGAAGCGTGTCGCCTTCATTGTCTCCTTCAAAAGTGGAGTGGATGGGGTGGGGTGCAGGGTCTTATGTGATCAATAATCAATTTATTATGTACTTTATCTGGGATGATTGGAAGGGGGGGGGAGTCCTTTGGTAAAAGAGATTCTGTATACAGCAACCAGTCCATGGAACATATCCTCATTTTTATAATACTGCTGTATTGAGGAATGATGTTGTCCCAAAATGAAATAGCTTGAGCACTGTTTGACGATGACTTTCAGGATATTAAAGTTAGATAGATTTTAATCAATTACTGTTATATTCTCAGACCCATTCAAGTTTGAGAATATCTTGAGTGTGAAATCATACCGATCACTCACGTTCGTTCTGCATTTGTTTCACCTTTTCCCATAACCCCTCACCCTCCCCAGAGCTGGTTGTGGCCCCTTGCATGCAACGGCCTGTTGATGCCATCTTTTTACTGGATGGATCAGAGAGGACAGGAGCCAGAAACTTCGCGCAAATGTTACATTTTGTAGGCAAAGCATCCGATGACCTGCTGTCATCTTCGGCAGATGCGAGTTCGCTGGCAGAAGCGGGGGCGCGAGTTGCCATCGTGCAGTATGGTGGTAGCAATGAACAGCAGCTGGAACTGGGCTTCACAAGTAGTCGGGCAGATGTGGACGAGGCTTTGAGAAAAATTACTTACCTCGACTCTGCTCATTCTCTTGTCGATGCCATAGTCTTTGCCCTAAATAAAGTGGTGGAACAGGGACGAGGTGATTCGAGCAATGGTGCACGGCGGTCCGCTGAAGTGTCCTTTGTGTTTGTAACATCGTCGAGCAGTATGGGCTTAGCCAACGCTGATGAGAAACTTGCAATAGAGGCCGCACTCAGTAGCCTTCGTGAACGTGATGTCACCACCAGTGTCGTCACTATTGGGCCTCATGTCGACAAGGAATCTCTGTCAGTGCTCACCTTCAAAGAGCGTGGTGCCATTTTCCACGTCAAGACCTACGAGGAGCTCTTTTCATCTCGATTCCTCAAACGCTTTGTCACGTGGGTTTGCTAGAAACATGTATGTGCTTCCCCAGTCTTGATGTAGCTCCAGGAAAATAGTTTAGTCTTTCCACACCCTTGAAATGAGTACCTTCCAGTCACCACAACGTTATGCTTAAAGATCTGCCTAGCCCAGTGGGGTATGTTGTGAGGATTAATTTGAGGCCAATACTATTATTACTTCCTGTTTACAATGTATTGAAACGTCTGATGACATCCAATATATGAGTACATGTACATTACTCGCTTGTTGGTTGTTATACAGACAGGAATTACGCACCAAATGAAATACCTCTTGATGAGATTTGTGCGATAACATTGCATGTTGAAGTACAGCAAGCTTCAAACGAGTGAAAAATACCAACAATATAATTTACTTACCAACTCTTACACTACCTGTTTTACACATAGAATGACCAGACATATACAGCACATATTTAGCAGGTGAGGGTGTTGGGGTTGGGGTATTGGGTGGGGAGGGGGAGGGTCCAAATTCCATCACTGTGCATATGTAATAAGTCTTTGTATTTCAGATTGTAAAATAATACTCCATAATTGACTTGATGCGGTGATCATATTTGTGCAGCATTTCGAGTAGGCCAAAATAAAGACGCATTACCGACAGGTAGTGATCACGTAAGGGGTTTGAGTACGTCGTTCCGTGAACGGATTGTCAGGAAGCAATGACATAACACTCGTATGTTTTTTTTGTTTTTTTTTTACAATATTTTTTACCCGTTCTGATATCCATGTTGTATTACTGAAGCATGCTTCCAGAAACGTCTTGGAATCAAAGTGTGTGCGCATAATGGTTTGCATTTTGCATTTTTTTTTTGCTCGGTTTTCTTTTTCTGGGAGAGTCGACGTGTTCAAGAATCTGTTCCTCTTCCAGCTAGCAAGAAAGAAAACAAATTGTTCAACGTACTCCGAGGTGCTTTTAGATCCTTTCATCATTCCTGTTGTGGATTTATATAAAACAAAATGATCTATTTGTGCCACCCATGTTCGTTTGCAGTTTCATTCCAGGTAGTTTGGCATTATTTCTCACAGCACACACACGGGCGATGATGAGATACCTGTGAAGGCCGTCCTAGTAGTTTACCAAATGTCTTCATTTATATTTCTCAGTATGTAAGTCCACATAAACAGTTTGATGATTTTATCGTTGCTAACCGTATCTAGTTGTATATTAAAGAGGAAATGGCTAAATGTTGGCGTTTCTTCGACTACTGCGAGCATGCCGTTCCAAAAGCTTGCGTATCGACGGTCGCTGATGCTATCAGCACTTTTATCAAGTGAAACTCGAACCATGGTGCTATTGCTTTGAAAAATCGACCGTCTAGCGTATTTCTTGCGGTGACAGTTTAAAACAACGCATTGTAGTGAACTCTACAACGAGCAAATGGCTGTCCGTATTGGAAAATGGTCGTAATTATTATCACCCTCTTAATATGGGGAATGTAGTCACGTGACAATACCCCATTTACACAAAATATAACAATGACTTGTTTCTTTTAAATATAACAATCATCCACAATACTTGTGTTGTCGCAAATGAGTTTGTCGGGTATTATTTGCCAAACTTTTAAAGTGCTGGAATTGCTTTGCATATTAGACAATGTTGGAACACAAGAGAAGTCTACTTTTTTGTGTTTTTCATGCTACGATTGAAATAATTAAATGAAGCAGCAACAAGAGCTGCTGTCTGTCCGTCCGTCTGTGTGTGCACTTCGTTGCGACAACGGCTCTTGTTCAACAACAATGCAAGAAAGTTATTTCCACGGTGCTAAGCCACCTGCACAATGCATCCATTTATGGTCAAGTATCAGAAACTAGCGGATATACTCGTAAAGGATGCACGATGGGCAGGCCGTAGTACAACAACAATCCTGTGATGAACACAATAAATGGAAACGACGACGACACTCTCCTGATGGGCAGGAATCAGGGCCTACCAGAATGCCGTGATGTCATCCGCGATGGCAAACGCTTTGAGATAAGTCTACTTTCGACTGGGCCCAATGGAATAAAAACTTCAAGTAAATTTAGACGCCGTGAGCGTAATTTTAAGACGTTGTTAATGATACCGGTGGAGTTTGGTTTTGATGTGCAAAGCTGAGAGAGAGAGAGAGAGAGAGAGAGAGAGAGAGAGAGAGAGAGAGAGAGAGAGAGAGAGAGAGAGAGAGAGAGAGAGGAAATGTGATCCAAATGGACAGACACGTATGCCTGGTGTTGGCTTAATGGTTAGGGTGGTGGGCTTGGGTTCCCAGGGTTCTGAGTTAAAATACCCCTTGCTGTTGAATTAATACCGGGTGGGGTTGATTCGCCTGTCATCCTGAGGTCGGCAAAATGAGTAGCAGCATGCTGGTATCTTGTGGCGGAGTGGCGACCCGTCCAGCATTGTGCCCAAGGAGACTGCTTAGGCAGCACCAACACTCGATACAGAGTATGGTCCCAATGGATGGATGGATGGTCAGACACCATCCTTTTATGAATATGGACTTTAAGAGGACCATGATAGAGTACTGTATGGTATATACAGTAAGCTGGTAATGTTAAATTGCATCGTTCAATGGACACCTCCACTTGCAAGACCCCTGCAATTCCTCAAAAGTATTCCAGTAGTATTGCTGTAATACCAAATAGTACTTTGGTCATACTTTTTGTTGAGCAGTTCTTGAGCACAACGGCAGCAACCTTATTTGGAATTAAATCCAAATCCATAACTACTGCTCATAAAGGCCAGCAGGATGGCCTCGAGGTATGCACACTCGCCTGTAAGCTGTCTAGCCTGGGTTTGAATCCTGACGCAGCTATAAACTCCCATCCTGGTGTTTCAGCCCTTCACAAGTGTTTCATCAATGTATGTACCATCCCTCGGATGGACGTTTGTTTGGACGTCCCACCTGCCGGCATTCGTTGGAGGATGTTAAAGATCCCACAGTGTCCTTTGCAAAGAGAAGGTGAGCTATTGCTGGTATCATGAACACATTATAAATTCCTGCACTAACTACTACTAGGAAAGGGATGGCAAACCCCCAAGCTTGACCCCAGAACAAGAAACTGATTCGGTGGAACGAACGCTCTGTAACAAAGTATGGTACATCAGTGAGTGTCATGTAATCACGAAGTCGATAGACTTCTCATGTAGAGATGGCCTGGACATAAATCCTCAAAAAAATCTACCGAGATAGAACATATCAACCTATAAATTACTTCCTAGTTATCTGTATGCCTGATATTGGCTTAATGGTTAGGGTGGTGGGCTTAGGATCCTGAGCTCAAATCCCACTTGGGATGTTGAACTAATAGCAGGTGGGGTTGACTGCCTGTCATCCTTCTGAGGTTGGCAAAAATGAGTGCCAGCTTGCTGGTATCCTGTGTCGGAGTGACGACCCGTCCAGGATTGTGTGCAGTAGCCAAGGAGACTGCTTCGGCAGCACCAACGCTCTGCACAGATTATGGTCCCAATGGATGGATGGTTCTCTGTGGAGAGTTCCTCATCCAATAACACTTGTTGTGACTCATTAATTGATGTTTTTTAATATTTGTAATGGAGCAAACGTGTGAACTTTAGTAGCCAATCAGTTGCGTCCTTTCAAATAGTGCCAATCGATGCAGGGGGTGCTTCAAGGTCAGTACAAAAAACGAGAGGTCGTCATCAAGACACATTGGTAGCTCGCGTGCTTTTCACGCCATTTTATTGTTCGCAAGTCACTCAGCACGTCGGTGGTTTGTGGTGACTTCTGCTCCACATCATCGGCAACGGTTGAGAGAGGTCGATTTTGATCGTTTGGTGAACGTTCGCGGCTACGGTGAGTAAACCTCTTCTACTTATTTTCTCTTCGACGCCATTTTGGGGCTCGGCGGCTCGACGCCCAGGAACTCTTCTTCTTCTTCTTCACCAACCACTGTGAGAGAAATGAGGGATTGTTGTTGTTCTTCTTCTGTTTTGTGTTTATTGGTGTTACCAGAGTGGTGAGGCTCGATAAACGCCACTCAACCAAACTTCATCAACTACAGCCAATACAAAAATATATAATAAATGTGAGGGACTTGTCTTGTCAGGAGGGTTGTGTGGTTGATGATGTGTGTTTTAACTAAGCCCATGCCCCCTCCCCTGTGTGTAGAAAAATAAATACAAAATATACAAAAAAAAAAAACGAAAACAAGTAAACAAATTTTATTTCATTAATTAAAAACTTTTTTTTTGTATTTTTCCTTCTAGATCTTGTGTGGATGGATTAGTGTGGTGTTCACACAGGCATGATGGACTGAATGGCCTCCACCTGGTGTTAGATTTCCTTGTTTCCTTATTTCCTTATTTTCCTTGCTTCCTTATTTTCCATGTTTCATTAGTTTCCTTGTTTCCTTGTCTCCTTAGTTCCTTGTTTTCCTTGTTTCCTAGTTTCCTTGTTCATTAGTTTCCTTGATTTCCTTGATTTCCTTGATTTCCTTGATTTCCTTGATTTTCCTTCCTTGATTTCCTTGATTTCCTTGATTTTCCTTGATTTCCTTGTTTCCTTTCTTACTTTTATACTGTTTGCCCCATTTCCTTTATGAATCGTAAGACCGATTTGCAGAATCGAGGGGACATCTGGTTGAGTTGGCAAAGTGTATCCGGAACACCTGACCAGGGGAAACACTGAAGGGTGTATCTGAGGATGTTAAATCGGTTGAGACATTTTAACCAGGTTTCTTGAATACAGATTACATCCGGTTTGGATGTGAGATCGCTGATGTATTTCATAAACTCCGGCCCATGAGCAGCTAAACCTTATGCGTTTCATTGGATAATTTCCATTAATCATCAGGGGAATCCTGGGACTGTTTGGAATCCACCCCTCTGTGTTTTTGTTCCTCATTGAATGAATATCATATTCATCATCCTGGAAGGAAACCCCACCCAGCCCAAATGTCTGATGGCTATGGCAGAAATAACATTGATTTTCTCTGATCTGTTCCCTGCTTGAGATGTTCAATTTACTACTTCGGTGATAAATGCAATGAACCCCCTCTTTTGTAAAATTCATGTCCACGTCGGTGATTGCTCTCAGTTTGGCATTCTGTATCTTTCATCTCAGTCTGGCATTCTGTATCTTTCATCTCAGTCTGAACTCTCACCGATTTGGTTAGAACATTAACTGGGCCCTCAGTTTTGGTCTTGCTCCGAACCACATTTACTGGGGTCTTAATTTTGGGGACCATCCGGATAGCCTCAGCATAAGACAGTTTCTCCTGCGTCTTCACCAGTTGGATTTGGGCAGCTCTTTGGAATTCAGGACATCCTCTGAAGGCTGCACTGTGGTCCCTTCCACAATTATCACAAGACATTTTTTCTCTGGTGCAGCTTCTGTAGTCGTGCTCTCCATTACATTAGCTGCAACGTTGTTTGTCCCTACAGGCTGGAGCAGTGTGACCGAACTTTTGGCATTTGTAACATCTTCAGGGGGCTGCAATAATATTCCCCAACAGTGAAGGCTTGATACCCCAGGAAAACTTTTGTGGGAAGGACTGGGTTGCCAAAAGACAAAACCACTGAGGGGGGTATTGATTTTGACCCCATCCCTGACCGTGGTGAGACGGCGAGCATCGACCACTCCGACCTCAACGAAATGACTCGTGATATCAATTTCAATGGAGGGATCAATCCTGGAAATGACTTCTTGACTCTCCCTTAGATACCTAGGAATCCAACACGAGACCTGGACCCTGCCAAAATACGAGGCTCTCAACACCGTCTCCCGTTGAGCGACTGATTTACACTCGATGAAGAGGTCTCCGGATCTGAGCTTTTTGGCATTGGACACATCCCAGAATTCTTTGTTAATCAGTGTCGCCATTTTAATTGGGTTATCAGAGCTTAAGGGTGTAAAGCCATCAGAAGCCAAAATTATGACCAATGGTTTTGAATGGTGCTCATCGGGATAGAGAAGGCCTTAACCACTTTGGGAGGTTCTGACTCATCGGTACTTTCCCGCCGTGGTTTGCCCCTCTTCCTAGTTCGATTAACCGACCAAGAGGAATCCTCATCATCTTCACCAGAAACGTTGATCATCGTTAATCACCTCCTCGCAGAACCCTGGAAGATTAACTTGGCCAATTGAGCTGAGAATCAACCGTAATACAAGCTAAACAGGATGAAGAATACCAGAAAAAGCCGATGTACCCTTGACACTCAAAACTATCCTGTAATGGCGACTGCCCGAACTCCCTCGGCCGACGTGACTCTCGATCATGTCCCTTGCTGCCCCCGAAGGATTGTTAGTCGGCTGCATTTCATTTACACAAGTCATTGCGTTTTGAATGTGAGTGGGATTTCTTTTCTTTTGGTTTGGACGCTAAATCACCATATAAACCAGCACACAAGACAATAATTAATTCCACACACCCATGAAACGTTGGGACATCATCGCTGAACTTGAAAAATGAGACCCAAAAGTGCCCATTTGTCTTTATTCTCATTGTTATTCTTTTCTGACAGCCGAATTCAAAATTGGTTTCAGCTATGAACTTGCTTTAAACACCAATCCACTGTATTTTATCGTGGGAAGGTGCAAACTGATATAAAATTTTAATAGCTTGAAAGGATTCCACGAAAAGTATGGAAAACTGCATTCCTTTGGAAATGAATGAATAGGAAGGAATGAGAGCGGTGGGCGGAACTACGACGATCAATTAGCCTGATCGGGGCGGAGCCGCGAGACACATTTGCCGAAGAGCCAATCAGACCGATATGGCTGTGGTTTACTTAGAATATATATCAACAACAACAACAACAATACATATTTCCATAACGTAGTACCATTTATATGTTAGATTGTCTATAAAGTATTACAGTATTAATACAACGTGAGCATATTGATAAAGTTTGTACGATTGTACAACATTTGTAAATCAGAAGTAGAACATACACACACACATATATATATATATATATATATATATATATATATATATATATATTATATATATATATATATATATAAAAATATAAAATATATTAATATTTATTAAAATAGAAATTATTTATTTAAAAAAAATATACACACATATATATATATATGTAGTATATATATATATATGTATATATTTTTAATAAATAAATTTCTATTTTAATAAAATATATATATATATAAAATATTTATATATATATATATATATTTATGAAAATAGAAATTTATTTATTAAAAATATATATACATATATATATACATTGTATATTATACATATATATATATATATATACATTGTCACGGGTCTGGCGGTTAGGTTAATCCCCCCAACCCAATTGTGGTGGACGGGTGGTTAACAACGACCAGGCCAGATCACCGAGTGTTTTTTTCTTTGACACGAACACGTGATCCTCGGAGATTATGGTGCAAGCGGGAAGGGAGGGGCGGCACAGACAGCGCAGATGGATGCACAGCACAAGGGGCTTATATTCGAAGCCACGACAGATACACAGACACAAGAAACTTTAAATAAACACGGGGGTTTAATGAAAATATATCAAATATTCACTAGGGTAATAATTCAAAATGTAATAATAAAACATGAGGTAAATTAAAGTCTAATGTCAAGGCACCTCCAGACAAGGGGAAAATGAACAAAACGAAAATCCTCCCTTTATTCTGGCACTTAGCTTGGTCCAGAGATGGTCTTTATTGATCTTTGGGATCGAGGCGCTTCATCCTGCACGGGAAGACGCGCCCAAAATGGCGCCGAGCCGCTCTCTGGGCGGGAAATGCACATGAGGTAATTTGTGAGGTGGAATTCAACACCAGGGCTCACCAACCACCATGCGGCTTCTTCTCATGAACGAATATGCCGAATGATCCTCTCTTACACGAGGTCTGCTCACAACAATCGCCCACCTTCCTCCTTGAACACGCAACAGCTTGGCTTATTTAATTATATCCTTTGTCAGGCACATCCTCGGACACCTCTTTGGGGGTCTTCACCATTTTGTTCGGCCTGCTCAACAAACATATATTGGGTTGGAACAGGCCGCAACGGTTTGTTTAAATCATAAAACGTTCAAAATGTTTGTCTTCACTTTCCTCATTGATATCATTGATTGTCTGATCTTTATACCTATGAATTGCTACATACATCGCTTTTGTAAGTGCTATCATTTTCATATTAGGAGCTTGAAGCGATTTCATGCATTCTATAATGTGATTTTCCACAATCTACTCTCACAGACATTCTTTCTGCTAACCTCCCC
>CM068959.1:6435467-6446301 GCA_035128595.1 Eptatretus atami | reverse complement strand
GGGAAGAGAGATACATACACAATACATACAACACACACATACACACACATAACACACATACACATACACATACAATACATACATACACACACATACATACACACACATACCTATACACATCCAAATAAAACACATACACACATACACACATATACACACATACACACCCCATACACACATACATACATACACATACACACATACATACACACACACATATCACACATACAACACAATGCAACACAATACACACACATACACACATACATCACATACACACATACATAACACATACACACATACATACACATATACACACATACAACATACACACACATACACAACATACACACACATACATACACATACACACAAATCCACACACACATACACACATACACACATACACATACACACACATACACACATACATACATACACAATACATACACACACATACATACACACACATACATCACATACACATACATACATACACACATAACACATACATCACACATACACCATACATACACACACATACACTACACATACATACACATACACACACATACAATACACACACATACATACACACACATACAACACACACATACATACATACACATACATAACATACACACACATACATACACACACATACACACACATACAATCACACACATACATACACACATACATACACACATACATCACACATACATACACACACATACACTACACCATACACACACATACACATACACACACATACATACATACACACACATACATACACACACATCATACACACACACACACACATACATACACATACAACACATACATACACATACACACACATACATACACACACATACATACACATACACACACATACATACACACACATACACATACATACACATACACACCTACATACTATTGAAGGTTCTTTTTGGTGTACTACTGCATATCCATTTTCGGACACCCTGTACAAAGATTTGTGAAATGCATCCCATTATCCCATTATCCCATTATCCCATTATCCCATATGATTCTGAAGGGACAGTATGAGAGCACATATCAAGGTGTATTGATACTTACTTCATCCTGTGTTTTATTCAGGTACTCGAGCTCCTCACGAAGTATGTTGTACCTCATCTCCAGGTCATGTTTCATTTCATTTGAAGTTTCTTGGTCCTGAAAGATGAGATATGGTTCAAAGGTGACATTATTCAACATCAGTAGTCTTTCTAATCGCTGTATATAAATAACATGACGTTTTTAATACACCTTCCGTGGAAAGGCTAGATATTGACGTCATGAGGCTCGGATGGATGTGCAATTGACGTCATGAGCTTCGCCATTGTAAAACGGGCATACCTCTTGCATTGTGGTAATGTCTGTTTTGAGCTGGTATTTCACACCAACTTCAAAATCATGCCTGTTGGACAAATAATTGTAAAATCAATTGTATCAAGTACAGTGGTGAGATAGTTTCTGCCATATAAGGTAATGTCATGCAGAAGTGAAGTTGCAATGAAGTTTCATTTCTGGTCTTTTTTTCTCTGTTTACAAAGTATTGGCAATAAACATATTGATTTCTAGGCATTCCTTCCATATGGAGTCATGAGGAAAGTATCAGAGCAAACAAAGCAGTAAATCCTTACTTTGCCTGCATTTCTCCAGCCATGGTCCTCAAGTTGTCCAGCTCGATTTCGAAGCGCACACTTTGGACTGTAAGGTCGTTCAAAGTGGTCCGAAGCTCCAGGAAGCGGGCACTTGCATCCACTGGGGCCTCGGTTTCAATGGAGATGGACGCGCTGCCGGTGAGCTTCAGCAGCTCTGCCTCCAGCATGGCATTCTCCTGTGTCAGGCTTTGCACCTTCTCCATGTACACCATAAAGCTGTCACACACATACACACACACACACACACACACACACACACACACACACACACACACACACACACACGTTGTTGATTTTGTTTATCAACCTATGTAATAATACATTATAATCATTATATCTGTAAATGTATTCTGCTGATCTTGCCGTTCGATTGAGGTTCAGCGTTCAGCGTCCAAGGTGGTCAATCACCAATACAAGTAAGGTCCTAATGAGCCAGGATCTGTGAAATGTTGCCTGCCCCATACAGGCAATTTGGTTAGGATATTCTCCCAAGAACCAATTGGTATTAAAGATATTAATAATGAGGTTTTATATGTCCACGATGCAGGAAGGAAAAGCTCATCAATGGGTGTTTCCTCCACAGGACTACTGGTCCACAATGTTGTGCACCCGAAGGTCAATGTACAAGGTGGTTATTGGGAATTGCATATTGTCCTTCCATCGGTCGAATTAAGCATCATACAGCACACACTCAAACACAAAAAAATGATTTGTGCAGGTCATTTGCACAACAGCTCGTCTGGGTTGCTCACCGTTGATTTAGAGCACGTAGAATCTGTTTTTCATCATCTCGTGTCAGCATGGGTGGCAGGGATTGCATGCCCTTGCTGCCAGATAGAGCAAGCATGCCTCCTACGACCACATTGCGGCCCATGTGAAAGGAAGGATTGCTGCAAAACACCATGTTAGAGCCAAAGCCAGCACCGCCAAAAGCCGAAGGCTGCACATTACTACCGCTCATTCCAAAACTGTTGTTTACCCCATATCCACCGCTATTTGCACAACCACGAGATGTACCCATCGCCATCCCTGCCCCAAAGCCCATCCCAACCCCTAACCCGGTGCTTCTTCCCAAGGCCATGGACGAGCTTCCATCAAAAGCACCTCTACTCTGATTGAGAGCACTCCAGGTGTGGATGCTTGGACCTGACTCAAAAACAGTCTTCACCACAGGCGTGGGGGATGCCGACACATGGGAAGAAGAGATCTTAACAGAGCTCGAGGTAACACTCATAGTGATGCAGTGACTGAACGTGAAGCAGACAGGGAAGGCAGCTGAATTCTCTTTATATAGGTAAACCACCCTTATATTTGCTCTGATCTCACCTTCCTGTCTGTTGATGAATTTGTCTTCAACAGAGTTGTGGTTTTGCTTGTCGCCCAAGGCAGAGGCATCTATGCAGGTCCAAGACTTTGTTGGAATGTGGATACGTTGAGACAGTGCAGAGATTTGCAGACTCATACTTGTGCATGTCTTGCAATTTGTAAGGCGACATCAAAGCTTCAATGAAGCCAAAGGCACCACTTGACTTTATGAGCTTCTGCAAGTCAGGGTTTTGGTCGTATCGTCGTTAGCAATTATATATTGGACCAGGATTCAGTTACAAATTTGACCTTCTGGTTGCATCATCACTGAGGCATAGATGTGCTGCTAACGCTGCACCTTCTGCCCAACGTGCAGGATTTCGGGACTTGGTCAGGGAGCTGGCGATTACTCAACTACCATTCGGGAAAGACACCGTAGAATCGGCTTGTTGTCATCACTGACCCAATCCATCCAGATTGTTGTTGTCGCTTCATGTCCTGGTTAGCTCATCCACCTTATTTTTGTCACCTCATAATCCAACTCATCCACTAAGTTTTGTTCGAATCCATCCACAACTTTTTGAGATGTCGTGCCAGATATCATTTTTGGCGCGATCTCTCAATTGTGAAAAAAAAAAATCACAAATACAATTCGAGTAGCTTGATCCGTATCCAGATCTTCACCAACATTTAATCAATTCCTCCTTGTCACACACCCACCTTGGTCCACCAGCACTAAGGTTCGTCTAAATCCGTCCATAACTTTTAGAAATATCGTATTATATACTGTATATCGTTTTTAGCCCTATTTCTCAATGGTGAGGAATCACCTGAAAAATCCTAGATTCTGGATCTGGATCGTCACTAAAATTGAATCAATTCGTCCTTGTCATGCACCGAACCTTACACCAAGTTTGGTCCGAATCCGTCCACAACTTTTTCAGAAATCCTGCGATATGTTGTTTTTAGCCCTATCTCTCAATGTTGAAGAATCGTTGTTTAAAAATCCTCGTATCCCAATCCGGATCCGGATCTTCACCAAAATTTAATCCATTCCTCCTCGTCAAGCACCCAACCTGTCCACCAGCACCAAGGTTCATCTGAATCCATCCATTACTTTTTGAGATATCCTGCTCACTGACAGACAGTCAGACAGACAGAGGTGAAAACATAACCTCCGTCTACCTTTGGTGGTGGAGGTAACAACAACTTCATGTGCACTACCGAGCTGTTCGGGTTAGTGGTAACATCCTGTTAGATATCTTTGTTGTTGTTCAAGGAAGTTGCCAGGAGAGCATTTTCAGTGAGTAAACATAAGTACGCACATCTGACTCACAAAAGATTATTAAATTCCATTTATTGTTCGAACTGAAGTTGCTTTCATAAGGTGTGCAAATAGTAACCTCTTTGCTCATTATAGAGCTGTGGTTTTAATATGGATTGCACCAAATTGCAAAAATGTTTCTAATCCTCTACCTGTTCGGTTTTGTACCTGGGGATTTATGCCCAGCAGGAGGAGGAGTATGGGCGGTAGGGGCACACTGTTTGGGCCTGTTGCCTGAAACATTTCTTGAGTGCCAATCCACCCTTTGGTTGAAGTGTGTCTTGGCAGGATCATAAATTACCAGACATATCAATATTATAAGCTTTTATAGTCAATTGAAAAACTTTGAAATTTCCATAATTTTTTCGGTTTACCATGCTAACAAGAACCAAGTGAAGAAAGAGCAATTTTGACTTCAGATTTCAGCAGCTTTCCAGGACCTCTTCTCCTTCCCATAACCCATTATCCAACAATGTGTTTTGTGTGGGTAGGAAGAGCAGGACAAGGTCTTGAGAGCGATAGATTGGTGACGTCATGTGGAACAACAAGCTTTTATAGACAAGCAGACAGAAACAAACCTTTGCGCCTTCACCTCCTGTATTGAAATCTCTCCTCTCCAGATACCATGTAAAGGTACGATGAGTGGAGCAGATTGGCGCAGAATCTCAGAATAATTGTTCAGATCTTCCTAAATGCATGAAACTTTGCACAAATGTTCAAATTTAGATACTTTTAATCAACGTTGATGTAGAAGCTCGTTGAGCGAGACCTACTTCCGGTCATTTTCAAGATGGCGGAATTTATGTCCAAAATTGCAGACGAGTCAAAAATTTACTTTGAAATAATGTTGTTAACACCCTCAGGAAAGAAATAGAAATCTACGTTGGAAATCAGATAAGTGTTCAGTGCTCTACCGGTAGAATACGGAGATGATAGATATTTTGATCCATCCATCGGTTGATAAGTAGAGCATTCTTGTTTAACAGTATAT
Organism: Eptatretus atami; assembly: GCA_035128595.1. Classification (NCBI taxonomy): domain Eukaryota; kingdom Metazoa; phylum Chordata; class Myxini; order Myxiniformes; family Myxinidae; genus Eptatretus; species Eptatretus atami. Next base: position 6,440,987 of record CM068959.1, on the reverse strand, counting down.
CCAATAATGTAATAACATGTCTAAATATAGTGTAAAGTTAAATAGCAAGGCAGATATACTTGTAGCGGTATCAAACGTTTACGTATGTTGGCTACTTGAAATAACGCTGTTCATGTCTTGGAATGGTCGAAGTCTCATGACAAGAAAAAGAATGCTGATGAAAGTACAGTACATATGTGTGGAGAAATCAATTGAGATAAGTCATACAATGCAGTTGCTCTTGCATGTCCTGCTTCAAGTGAAGTTTTTGCTATGAACATGAACTGGTAATCATAGGTGTTGTAACATAAGCAGGACTTCAGCATTAGACAGAGACGCAAGTCCTTAACAAAGTCGTCAGACCATTCCTCGGAGCTTTTTTTCCTCTTGAACAGCCGATGCCTCACGATGCGTTTGTTTTTTGGGGGTCTCGCGATGTGCATGTATCTTCGATAGCAGCTTCAGATGGCAAGGATGAAGGAAGTTATTTGCATCCCACTTCTGACACCATGTAACATCAGCAGGCCTCCAGCGTTAGGCCATCGGGATCACAGGAAATCTGTTGATTATTTTTGTGTAGGTCCCTTGGGACAAACAACATCAACAACACTATAGTTGCTTGCACCTCAATACCGCCTTTCTGCATATACATTGGAAACGACAACCTTTCTTGCAGCCACAGTGGAGAAGTTCCCGGCATGATACCGATGCCTCTGGCAGCGTCGTCCAGAAAGGTACACAGTCACCATCTTTGTTCCACGTCTAGCCCAAGTTCCTTGGTAACGGTTGTTCAGGGGACCTTTTCCAAACACCTTCCCCAAATATACCCTCCTTGGTATAATGCATGCTTCGAGTGCTGAAACAGAGCAGCTTTAGACAGTGGGACACCATATCATAGCCCATGGAAGTATTATGGAAAATTGGAAAAAAAAAATGGATAGTTGGGGGAATCGTGGAGGGGGGGGTCAGGATGAGGTGGATGGTGCGGGGGGTGATGGTGGAGTGGGTGGGGGGGATCTGTATCAGGTGGATGGTGCTGGGGGGCGATGGTGGGGGGAGGTCGACCAAATATATTTTTGGTCTGACTGAATATATACTGTAAATCAGAAGTCAGAACCCAGCACGTATAGATAAAAAGGACTGAGCACAAATTTATATTTAAACCTGGATGGGTAGTTGAACTGCCAGCCGTACAGAGCAGACGTGCCCCAATACGCCGCTCCCTTGAAATTCCAGCCGGGTTTTTACATCGTGATTTCCTTTTGCCCATATTTCTCGATCTCGATTAATCACGTCAAGGTAACAAAAAAAATTAGTGCTGATTAATCTAGGTAAGTCATGAATGTGTTTCTTAGGTTAGTATATATACCGGGCGTAGTGGCGTGCGCCTGTAATCCGGCTACTCGGAGGCTTGGGTTGGAGGATCGCTTTAGGACGGGAGCTCTGCGCTGGGGCACGCTATGAGAGGGTGTAGGGCAGCCCGGAATCATGGCGAAACCCAATCCTTATCCCTGTGTCGTAAGAGGTGACCAGGGTTGCGTCAGGAAGGGCATCCGGCGTAAAACCTATGCAAATCAGTATGCGGATCATAACGGATGATCTGCTGTGGCAACCCTAACAGGAGCAGCCGAAAGATGAACACAACATATATATATACATATACATATATATATATATATAATTATAATATACATGCACATTACACACACATGGCAGGATTTGTTCAGAAAATTTGAAGAGGAAGACGTTTTGGTCACAAATATACTGTTACGGCTGTGGAAATTCGCAGAACACCATATAGGTCCTTAGTTCAGTTATGCCGATAAGTCCTGTTCAGTTAGATTTCCCCACCGTTGTTTAATGGGAATTATCCGTGTGGACAGGGCTGTGATCTTTGAGTTAGCCGTTTTTCTTTACTATCGTTATTTTGGACCAACTACAACACCAACCACCTTCTCCATGCACCCACCAGCCACCACGTCAACCCAACCACCCTCTCCACACCGCCTTCATAACAACGACATCTCCCCACTCCCTAAACCGCATCTCCCCACCCGAATAACATCGCCTCACCTTCAACTCTGCAAACGCGCCATCTTTGCACCAGCCGCGGCGCGTCCCCAGCGAACAGCGTCGCTGCAAACAGACGCGGGGGTTTCTTAGTTGACGCCAGCGATGGTGATTTCACGCACGTCCGCTCTCGAGCAAGTTTTGGTGATTTCGCGCACGTCCGCTCTGTGAGGCTTCGCGTCGGAATTCGGATCACAGGAGAAAAAGGGGCGGGCCTGTGAGGTCAGAGGTCAGAGAGCAGAGGTCAGATCTCGTCTCACGAACCATATAAAATGGCGCGCAGAGCGCCAGTTCGAAGTCGAGAGTCTGGAGGCGGTCGGTGAAGTCTGGAGTCAGAAACAAGGCGGGGCGGAGTCCAGGGGAGAGGAGGACACGCGGGACGGGAGAGCATGGCTGAGCCTGTGTGCCGAGCAGACCTGCGCGTTCGTGTGGGGAGAGCCGAGAAGAGCTCGCCAGCCAGCGCAAACGGTCTGAGGTGATCGGGCTTTGGGACAGTCCGAGCGTCGCTGAGGAACGGACGGGTTCTTACAAAGAGCATCAACTTTGAAAGACATCAAAACCGTTCGTTCCTCTCAGCGCGTCGCCGGCTGAGGCCCGACTCACCCGCCGCTTGGCAAGGCCTGGGCGCAACCACGCTTACGCTAGCTGCCGTGGGGAAGGAGCGTCGTGGGTCGTCCTATCGAGGCACCACGAGGGTGTAGGTAACCTGCAACGGTCTCATGGGACTCCTTCGGTCCGCCAAGCTCCACGTAATAAAGCCTACGGGCCCAGTCTGACCCCTTGTCTTTGAGGGGGTCTTTTCCTTGCTTTTATTTGTGTGAATGTTGTGGCGCCGTGTCCCGCAAGTAGAACTGTGTAAGTGCTTGTGAATAATAATAATAGACGGTTGTAGTCTTTACGTTGCCCTTGTCTTGTCCCTTCCCGCCAATTCCATTGCTTTTCTGTTTACGTGCATGTTAGTGTTTTGCATACTGAATGCATGACTGCATATGTGTCGTATTATAAATAAATGTCCTTGTGTGAATGTTAACCGTTCGTCGTGTCCTCTTTCCCCATTGAACCGCTGTATTGCTCTCGGAATTTAGCGGCTTTTAATAGCCGATAATAGAATCGGTCCAACGAGGCCTGGCGATAATACACCGCTCGGTTATCCCAGAAACGGAACGAACCGCTTAAGCGGTTCGTGTCCAAGCAGGCCTTCGTTGAGGTATGGTCTCTCGGTAGTCTGCCCATGCGAATACTTAGGTATATCGATAATTCGGCGATTGACCCTGTCGCGTGCGGGTAGAGTGTTGACTAGGCCGTGGTGTGCGCTTGGAGCACACCCGTGACTGGTTTTCGGCGTTGTTCCGGAAAGTCGCGACTGAATTATCCGTCCGGTGGGCGAGACGGCCGCCATTGGCTAAAGCGGCTGTTCACATGCTGGCGGGTGGCAAATTCGTAACAATACATAACCACATGTTTGCTCCATTGTAATAAGATATGGAGAAGAATACAAAATTAAGAATTTGGTCAAAAGGTCAAGGTACCATTGTGCATGCAAGAAGAAAAGAATTCCGTATACAAAACGGATGGGCTTTGCCTTATCAGATGCTTTCTAGTTTTGATGATGATGATGAACAGAAGAATATTTTCCGGTTTTGACCGATGTTGGGTTTTTTTGCTTTTTTTGGTTGTGCCATGTTTTGGAGGACTGAAAAGTGATCCTTGCCTAGATAATCAGCTGAACAGATCAGGTAGGCTTCCATATGTAGCCTAACTGACCTTTTTGAAAAGATACTCCAACTTTGGTTTTGTATGTAGCAGGTTGTACCGACATTTTTGTCCATGCCATCCCTACATAAAGAGTGCAAACGTAATCTGAGATGTACCAGCGTGGATAGGCTCGCTGCGCTCGCCTCACCACGCATCACTACAGTGGTACAGACACTGCCACATTATTAAAAACACACCACTACGTAATTCAAAACACCTCACCACACGTCGCTCGAGAGACCAGCTTCTTTTAACTGAGGATGAGTACGTGAGTTGCTATGTTGTCATGATTTACACCAAGCAGAATTCAAACATTTATTTTGCAAATTTATTTGTAATATTCATGATAATACATTTTTATAAGCAATTCATGTGAAAGATTTGTTTGAAAAAAGAAAAACAAATTCCCAAAAATTTCTAAAAAAAACTCCCTTTCGGACGTACATACGGGAGAGGTAGGTTCAGCCCAGAAGTTTGGTACTATTTCACCAAAGTTTGAGGGAGTAGTTCAGTGACAACGACACTGCATATACATATATATATATTATATATTAATATATATAACATACATATATATTGTTATGGATTCAGAATCGGGTCTGATGAATGCATCCACACATCCAGGTCCTCAGACAGTTATTTCCTTAAATGCATGTCAGATTAGCCCCATCCCATGTCTAATGGGATCTTAAATGTGAAGCGTAGAGAAGGGTAAAGGATAGATCCCTTTCTTATGGGAGGCTTTTTTCTTTACGACAGACACGGTTACACACATTCTTTCACGAGCTCTGAAGCCCGCCCTCATTTTTCCTCGGCAACATTCTTTCATGAGCTCTGAAGCCCGCCTCATTTTCCTCGGCAACATTTCTTTCACGAGCTCTGAAGCCCGCCCTCATTTTCCTCAGCAGCATTCTTTCGCGAGCTCCGACGCCGCCTTTTTTGAGAGCGCACGGTCGTCATGGTAACCGTGCCCCAGTGGGGTGGGGTGAGCTTGGGGCGGCCAACACCCCGTGGAGACGGCCGGGGATATAAAACGAGTGAGGGGCGTTCTGTGAGGAGAGACTTCGGTGAGGAGAGGCGTTCTGTGAGAAAAGGCGAAAGAGGGACGTTTTGAAGCGAGAGAGACGTTCTGTGAGGAGATATGTCTTAGAGTGGGGAAAGCGAAAGCGATACATTCTGAAGAGAAAGAGATAATGTTCTGAAGAAGAAAGAGATACGTTCTGAGATAATAAAAAGCGTGAACGAAAGAGGTAGAGAGAGAGCGAGCAAGAAGTGGGTGTAGGCATAGGAGGAGAAGGAATAGGAGAGTAGATAGGATAGGAGGAGAAGGAATAGGAGAAGGAGAATAGGATAGGAGGAAAGGAATAGGAGAAGGAAGTGGCGTGTGGGTGTCTGGCCAGCGCCAACAGCGAGACGGTTCGTCCTGCCAGAGCTCCGGAAAGCGAGCGTGTGGACTGGCGTTCAAGGCTGCCCGCGAGAGCTGTACGACAAAGCTGGGTGCTGCGACGGACGTGACACGCACGCACGCATTTCAGAATGTTTTTGCTTCGACGGAACGACTTTCTGGTGAGCGAGATGATTTTCTCCCCCTCCCCTCCCCCTGAATGATCCGTTGGGTACCCTTGTCTGCGTTTAGCTGTAAGTAGGTCAACCCCCGTTAAGCTTCTGCTCTTTGTCTCTTTCCTGGCATTTTGATTGATTTTGCTTTGAAATTCT
>CM068959.1:6408975-6426781 GCA_035128595.1 Eptatretus atami | reverse complement strand
GGCCATGGAGTACGTCGACTGGGATCCGGCTCTTACAAGAGCCGCCACTGGTTGCCATATTGGGCTCATGGAACGGAATCCGTCTGTGACGGGGTTTCGGCTAGTCTCATATAATGCATGAAACCGTGATCCAAGCTCCTAATTTGAAAACTTATAGCACTTACAAAAACGATGTATACAGCGAATTGTAGCTATGATGAATGGGCATTTGATAATACTAGTGTTGCCCTGTACGTGCATGGTCGTACGTGCAAAAAAAAAAAAAACTTTCAAACCGCGTGCCAGAGACAACAACCACACAGGCCGTTCCTTCGCTCTCGTGTGCCCGTACATGCATGGCCGTACGTGCGTGGCCCTACGTGCGTGGCCGTACGTGCAAAAAAAAACTTTCAAACAACCACACGGTCCGTTCCTTCACTCTCGTAAATGACGACTGGATTGGGACATTGTGTTTATCCATAAATGCGCATAAGAAATCGAGAAATTATTATAATACAGTAAGTCACACTATCCGGAAGTCCGTATGTTGCAACCTGTAATGGGAACACGCTCTAACTTGGCCATAACTTGGGGAACCACTTGTCCGATTAATTTCAAACCTTGAAAAGGCAAACAAACAGAGATTGCTGGGATTATTGATAGATAGAAGATAGATACTGTGGGTGTGAAACACCAAGCAACGTTTCCTGTCATTCGTAACTAAATGGCGCCCTTTCCCCATCGGCCACGCCTACGCAGCAACGTGTCCTGTCATTGGTTTGGTAAATAAATGGTCATAACTTTGGAACCACTTGTACGATTATAATTATCAAACCTTGAAAAGGCACATACTCAGGTCCCCAGCAATATACCTGGCAAGTTTCAATTAGTTCAGACCAGTGGTTGTCGAGAAACAGCGGTCACAGACAGACAGACACACACACACACACAGATTGCTGGAATTATAGATAGATGAGTGAGGAAAGTGAAAAAAAAACTTTATCATTAAGAAATCGTTGCGGCCTGTTCCAAGTCACGGCATGGTTCAGCAGGCCAAAAAATATGGCGGCTTCTGACCCCAGCGAGGTTACCTAGGAAATGCCTGAAGACCCAGACGGCGAGGTGGCCGAGGATCGCCTGATGAAGGTTATAATTAAATAATGCCATTAATTATCTTCAAAATGGGTGTTTTAATTAACCCAAACACAATTTTCACTCTTGTACTTTTTTGGAGTTTTCTTAGTGTGCGTGCAAAGTTTCAGGCTGTTAGGTTTTATGGTTTTGGAGTTATGGAGGAGCCACATTGACACACTGACATGTACACACACACAGACACGTACACACACACACACACTGACACGTACACACACACTGACACGTACACACCCACACACTGACACAGTGACACATACACATTGCCTTTTATTAGTACAGATTGCTGTTCAATGTGTCCGTCCAAGAAGCCATCACTCTTGTTTTTTCACCAATAGAGCTTTTGTCAGCAGATCTTCAACAAACCTTCGTTATGAGAATATGTAGAACACAAATGAAGAAAATGTACAATTTTATTAACTGTCAATTTTGTCAAGTTCGGTTTGAGTGCAAAGCAGATGCGGACGGGCTTTGCATTTTGAGATGCTTTCTCGTTTTATATAATTATTGCAATGACAGATATCGATCACCCTTAACTTTGTTCCTTATTTTGAATTTCCAATAACTTATTTTGAGTTTTATTTGGGCTGACAGGATGGCTTTGAGGTATGCACACTCACCTCTAAGCCTTCTAGCCTGTGTTCAAATCCTGACCCAACTACAAACTGGCGTCCTGGTGTTTCACAGGCAGGGTGATTCATCAATGTGTGTGCCGCCTCCAGCTGATGGACATTAAGCCAGGTGTCCTGTCTATCGACATTAGTTGGTGGACGTTAAAGAACCCGTTGAAGTCCTTTGCGAAGAGTTGGCGAGTTATTGTCGGCACCGTGAACAAACTACAAATTCCTGTGCTAATGACTGCTGTGAAGGCAATGGCAAACCACCCTGATAAGCTTTGCTCAGGAAGGTCCTTTGGTGGCACTGATGCTCTCTGAAGAGTATGGTACCTCAGAGACAGAGAGATATTTATTTTATAAATATATGTGGAAAAAAATTACAGACCCAGACCAGGCATTGAACCCAGGTCTTGTGGCAAACCATACCAGTGCTCTGCCATCTCAGCTATCTGGGTGACCCACCAGCTCAGCAACGCATTTCTTCCACATATACAAGTACCACTCTTTCCCCCACTCCAGGGCACTCACTGCCACCCATCGGAGCAGCGAGGGCCTGCTCATGAGAGGGTCTTCCCCCTGTGGGGGGGACACATCCATGTCTGCTATTAATCACCACAGGGGGGCGTAGTAATATAATTAGAAACTAACAGGACAGAACTAACATTTCCCAGAGGACCTGGGGTACGGTTTGCCAGAGGATCTGGGTTCGATTCCCGGTCTGGGCCCGTAATTTTCCCACATTTATTTATAATGTTCTCTCCTATTCATTTCTAATGAGATATTTATTTGTGTTTTTTCTGTACTTTGTTACATCTGCAGTGTTAGATTGCACATGCAATACCTTTTCCGAACGTTTATTGAGGTAGAAGGGTGAATGATAAAGGTATACCTGCAGATGCATTCATATCCAGCAATCTCGATACAACGAACTGGTCATTGGTGTTCGTGGACTGGTCATTGTGGTGAAAATTCGTTTTCAGGCGAACCTCCAAAATAAATAAATAATGAAAATAAGGCCACTTCATAGCTTTCAGGTTGCGCAGGTGTAATGTACTCATTGGCGTCACATAGAATACCTTTTTAAAGTCGACATTTCATATAAATACCGTTCGACTTGCAGTTCTTGTTTGGCTATAAAAGTGTAACAGACTTGGAGTAACTGAGCACCAGGATTGGTTGTTGTTATTTTACTAATTAGGAGGTGACGTCACCTGACGACATCCTGCACATGCTCTGATTGACTTTCGTCGCTCATTATTCTTTCGCTCTGATTTCCGCGAGCTTGGTGTGTTTTGCGTGAGCTCTCAATAAAGTTCGACCTGTTCACAGAAATGGCGTGCTGTGTGTGATCCGATGGATTGAGGACACGATAAGGTCTCTCTCAGCTAACTGGCATGGCGGCAGCGATTTCGACCCTACATTCCAGCCTTTCAGCTGACGGGATGCAGCCGAAGACCTCGTGATTTTTTGATCTTCACAACGCGTGACGGACAACCTGGGTGAATACAACCTGAGTAACGCAGCTGTCGATCTGGTTTCTGTGACTAACGTTGCTGTCTACACCTACATCTATGGCAAACTCACATCGGGCCCCCAAGCAGTGGTGCCTCACGAAATCAGAGACTATAAATTATTTCGAAAACTGGCAGTACACATTATCCCTAGACCCAAGTTTCGCTCCTTTTCTTTTGGCCGGCTCACATGGCTCAAGAAAACGAGACCGCCTCTCCGGGGGTTCCCTGATGATGGCGAAGATATCACTCAAGCCGATCTTCACACAGTTCAGCTAAACGTCAACACATTGGAGATGATGCTCAGACAAATAACCAATTATTGCCCAGTCATTGAATGCAACACGATCGTCTATGGTTCTATCTCGTAGAACATTTATGGCAAGTTATCCTCCTGCATTTCAGTTTTCAGTCGACCGGCGCACATTTCCTAGATTTGTCTGATATCCGTTTAGAACCAGAAGAACGCCCAGAAGACCTGTACCAGCGCTTGGCAGCTTTTAATGATGACAATCTGCTACACCATGATGGATGCATCTCACACCATTGTGAAGTTGCTACAGATGACTAGGAGCTAACTCCATCCCTCGAAAATGTTGTCGTCCTCAGCTGACTTCAACTAGTCCATCCAACGCTGCCTTAAATAGTCAAACGACGTTATGGTGCTGAACTACGTTCTCGTACATTGGCGTCCATTAAACCGGAAATTTCCCTGGCCCTACCATTCTTGTTGGATGAAATACTGTACGTTCCTGTGAAGATACAAGTCAGGCATCCCGTCTTTCCAAAAGTCAAAAAAGACCCGTTTTTCTACCTATAACATCGACTCCAACATTGAAATATAAACCTTCACAGCACTCCCAAAAATCCTGCCCATTATGTCACCAAGCAGGGTGTGTGAGCCGCCATTTTATCAGCGAGTACAGCTACCTCCCTGAACAAGATTGTAAATATTTGGCCAATGGGAGACAAATGTCCAACATATTAGACCCCTCTGACGATGATGAGGAAATGGAAGATCCCCCGTCAACTCTCCAGATGACAATGACAAGTCCTCCACCCCTGCGTGTAGAACTCAAATATGCCAGTCACCTTACATGAACGCATTTTACCATCACCACACTATCCATGCCATAATTGACAGTGGAGCCACTGGAAACATGATGAGCTTATTGACCGCCAAACGTCTCGGCCTACCGATGAGAAAGAGTTCTCAGTCAACACACCAGGCTCATGGCTCGTACCCACTCACGGTGCTCGTCAAAGTCCGTTTTTTCATGACCCGTGACGATCGACAGTTTACCTTCAAAGGCCTTGTCGTTGAAAACCTGGATGTTGATGTCCTGGCAGGAACACCCCCCAGAAAAGGACTCCAGCATTCGATCATTTATTGGCGCTTACAAAGTCCTAGCTCGTGTTATCTCAAGATGTTCGAGCTTACCCTCGCCATTAGACGATGCTGTGGCTGGCCGCCTGACCCAAGAGAAAATTGCTTAGATCCCTGACCTCATTGAAGCATTTCATGCTGCCCAGAAAGCCCTTTCTTCAAACAGAACAATTATCCTTCCAGGCCATGAAGACCAATTGTGGATTATCACCTATAGTTCATTGAAGAAAAATGGAATAGGAGCTACGATGTATGTCACTCGTAATGGGACCCAACGACTTGCGGGCTTTTTCAGCGCCAAATTGCGAGGATGCCAAGTCACCTGGCTTCCTTGCGAAAAGGAAGCACTCTCAATCGCTGTTGTTACTTAGCACTTTGGACCATTCATCATTCAGTCCAATCATAAAGCTTGCATACTGACCAATAGTAAGCCAGGCGTACAAGCTTTTGAAAAGCTATGCCGAGGAGAGTTCTCAGCTCGCCCCCACGTCTCAACTTCTTTGTCGACGGTCAGTCATTACCAGGCAACAATCCGCCACCTTGTGGGCTCCGTTAATGTATCCCAGATTTCTCCACCCGGAATGCCCTTTATTTTGAAAATCTACTGTACGTTGAATTTCTCGGATTTTGAGTCCGAGGAATGCGAAGGTTTTAGATTTCTCATTGCGAAGGAATGGTAAAGATTGCATTGGTATCATAGATGACGAATAAAGTGATAATAAACTAAATTAATGGTGTGTGTAAAACCCTGAGGTTGTTTGATCGCACTCTTCCCGGTTAAAATTCCCAAATCCCCAGCCACACACCATCCAGGTTTAATACAAAGCATGATGGGCCAAATGGCCTCCATCACCACGAGAAATTCCGAACAACGTATCAAACACACGGCTGGGCTGGGTATACACCACCCACAGGAACAATGTGATGACATCATGTTGGGTGGACAGCTGGACAGCTTAGAGGTGAGTGTGCATACCTCTAGGCCATCCTGCCAGGCCTGGTTTAAAGCTGCTTAAGGTAGACCCAACCTGGAGGCCTGGTAGCTGTTTGAAATAGACCCAACCTGGACCAAGGCCGAAAGACCCTTGGCCCATCCTAAATGCTACAAACCTACTCATGGAGACTATACTAGGTATTAATGAATCAGTGTTCTTTTAATGGAGCTCGACTGTCCATGGGATTTCAAATTCAAATCACCGCATGAAAATAATGCTCCATGTTGTGTTAGGTCACGTTATATGGAGAAGACAAATCACACCTACCTTGCAATCATTCCGGTCATGTAAGACAATGCCAGGGTCTAAGAAGGAATGAGGCGGAATTAAACATTAATGTGCTTTAAAACCATGAATCAAAGATTTAAACTTCTTCGCAATATGACCGACGCGATGACGACTCCCAACACAAGCATTGTGCAAACATCAAGGTGTGTTTGGTGTTGTGTGTGTGTGTGTGTGTGTGTGTGTGTGTGTGTGGTGTGTGTGTGTGTGTGTGTGTGGTGGTGCGTGCGCTTTTAAATTTTAAATAATTTTATATACTTACAAAAAGTACAAGCAAGATGAAATTGCATGGAAACTTCTTCCTGCAGATGACACAATAATCACATTCAACAAAATATTCCCCAAAACTTCAACGCCATCAACACAGTTCATTTCTTACCTTCATTACATATTTAACTTGTTTTAAACCTGCTGTTGGCTCAGTGGTTAGGGTGGCTGCTTGGGATCTTAGGGATCCTAGACAAGCTTGGGATCTTAGGGATCTTAGGCTGGCTTGGGATCTTCGGGATATTGGCTCAGTGGTTAGGTGGCTGGCTTGGGATCTTTGGGATATTGGCTCAGTGATTATGGTGGCCGGCTTGGGATCTTAGGGATCATAGGCTGGCTTGGGATCTTTGGGATATTGGCTCAGTGGTTAGGGTGGCTGGCTTGGGATTTTTGGGATATTGGCTCAGTGGTTAGGGTGGCTGGCTTGGGATCTTTGGGATATTGGCTCAGTGGTTAGGGTGGCTGGCTTGGATCTTTGGGATCTTAGGCTGGCTTGGGATCTTAGGGGTCTTAAGGTCCTGAGTTAGAGCCCTGTTGACTGCTGAATTAACACCAGGTGGGGTTGACTCAGCCTGTCATCCTGAGGTCGGTGAAATGAGGAGCAGTGTACTGGTAGAGGGGCACAGCTATCATGCCCAACCACACCCCAGCAAAATGATAGCTACCCAGCAGCCAAGCTGCTATATGCAAGAAGAAGAAGAAGAAATTGGTTTAATTCGCTTTTCTGATCCAGGTGGAGAAAACTGTCCAGACGTCCAAATTGTGGTCATAAGTGGAGAAAGAAAAACTGCCAGAAGTCCAAAACTGGGGTTCCATTTAAAGTGGAGAAAACTGTCCAGAAGTCTTATTTTTCTTTCCACCATCAGGCTTCATGGAAGAGCCAGATTCCTGTGTGCATTCTTGCATTATTTACAGGACGTGAAAGATATCATGGTGTCCCTTCGTGAAGAGTCGGTGAGCTATCACCAGCACCCTCAACAAGTTACATCTTTCTGCCCTAACTATCACTAGGAAGGCTAAGGCAAACCATCTAGTGTAAGCCTTTCCATGAGGCTGCTTTGGCAACACTGAATCTGCCTTCAGGTGCCAATCGTGAACAGCCTTTTGGGCTGCCGGTTGCATCATCAGTTGGAGGCGCGGCTATGCCACGAATGCAGTGTGCCCCCATTACCAGTACACTGGTGCTCATTTTGCCGATCTCGGAAGGATGACAGGCTGAGTCAATCCCCTGGTGTTAATTCAGTAGCCAACGGGGCTCAAACTCAGGACCCTAGGATCCCAAGCCACCACCATAACCGCTAAGCCAACGCCAAGCTTATTGCCTTCAGGTAGAACATTAGAATTAGATTTATTACCTCCACCACTGAAGGAGAAGGAGGTTATGTTTTCACTCGTCTCTGTCTGTCTGTCTATCTGTGTGCAGGATATCTCAAAAAGGTTGTAGACTGATCCGGAAGAAATTTTATGGGCAGGTTGGGTGTGTGACAAGGACAAAGTGATTCAATTTTGGTGAAGATCCGTATTCGGATCTGGATACGAGAATTATTTAATTTCTAAAGTGATTAATCATCTTGGAGAGATCGGGCCAAAAACGATGTATAGCACGATATTTCAAAAATGATTTGGGCCCGATATGTTCTCGTGGATCAGGCATGACGGGGCGAGGTGTGCGCTCTACCGAGTGTCCTTGTAATATTTTTGTTTTTGATGCAACTGTCATTGTAGAAAGAGTCTTATATTTTCTGAAGAAATGGGCCGACTAAGCTTCTTGGATAGCCGAGCGGCCATCTTAATGCCTCGACTTTCCAGGCCGCTTAGTCGGCCTCGTTACTGAGTGTGGTTTCAGTTTTTGTGCGTCGTTTAATTGCACTCTTCCTCTCATGGCTATGGTTTATGCTTCGGCACACCCCGGGGTTCAACTCCTCCCCAGGCAAGTGTCAAAATTATCATTTAAAATAAAATAATCATCAAAAAGTTCAGGTTCATAATACAATGAACAACAAATGTGAAAATGACTCCTTACCTGGCTTTCGGAACACATGCCATCACAAGGTACAATGCGATGAACACTCCACTGTGGAGACGGAGACAATCCAAGGCTTTCATTAGAGGACGTGTGAACAGGTTTGTTAACAATCCAATGCTAGGTTAGTAGGTGTATTGTGAATGTGTCGGGCCGATAACGTGCTCCTCAGCGATCCTTTTGCTGTCGATGTCAAGTGCATGTAAGGAATATTGAGTGATTAAATAAGAATAAAAAGCTGTACAAATGGAATGATATACTCACTAGGACACATAGTACACCACTGGATGGGCTCGAACAAAATTCCCAACTTCATCACTGGAAACAACAAGCGTAAATAAAGGTTGATAGTTCTTTCTCATTTTAACAACTGATCCGTGCGGTTTCCATTTTCGATCAAGGAAGGCCACAAAAAGCCTTTGTAAAGGAAAAGTAAGACTCCTTTGATACAACTTTTGGATAAATACATTTATGGGTTCAATCTATCCGTCCGTGTATACTGACAATAACTCGGGGAACCTTTCGTAGTACAAACATCTCATTCTTGTTGAAAGAAACTTCTGCTGTTGATGCCATTCAAGGCATCCAATGCTGTACTAGTTAGGGCCTAGGTTAGTTTTCCAAAATTGCATGCTTGGTGTTAAAACTTGAGCTCATGGCCCTGGATCTAAGGTTCAAATGCTACGCACTGCGTTGAGTTGTCCGTTGTCTACGAAGGTCCGTACAGTTCATGGAAATTACATCGACAGCTCTGTATGTCCTCGTCCTGCATGTGATGTACGTACGAGCTCCTCCGTAAGCCTTAGATCACTGTGACACATCTTCGGTTATTTACATCGTTTTCTGTAATGTGGTGAACGCCTTTCCTATCCACCATTTCTTATGTTGAACGACTATTCATCGGGAGGTAGCTTGTAAAGAGTAGTAAAAAGGAAGTTTGATTAAGAGAACTTGAGAGAGTTGTAAAAAACTTACACAAAGGTGCAGATGGCCACAACAATGGTGGTGAAGGCAAGTTGCACAAACACGATGGTGTAGACCTGGAGGATAAGACAAAACTAGTACAGCACTCGCAAAAGCAAATCAGCGTTGTGATTTAAGGCAATCTTCTTGGTTATAATATTTCTCCTCAAAATGCTTGTGTCCCCATAATACAAATATCATATTTGAACTCCCCAGTCTTACTTTATTTGATCGTATCATCGCCGATTGGTGGGCTGCTGTGGTACGGAGTCTAATATGTTAATACACAAACTGTTTAGCATTTTAAAACTTTGTTGAGATGAAAGCTTCCAACCCCGTACGACCTTGTAAGTATATAAACAACAGTGTAGCTTCAAATGATGAACCTCAGTGAGGTTCAACACTCAGGAGCAGCACCACATGATTATACGGAATATTCTTGTGCAAAGGGTCTCGGCACGAGAGGTCGTAGCTAATGGTGAGACCCAGAAGGTTGAAAGACCGAACCTCTTCCATTGGTTTATTGTGACAATAGATGAGTAGCTTCATTTTTGATGATCCTTACAGAGGGACAAGGTATGTGTGTGAGATTTGCCAAGACTCACAGACTTGTCCTAAGTGTTGGAGCAGTCGCTTATCCTTTCCATGTTGGTCAACTACTTGGAACATGAAGTTCAACATCCTCAAGTGACACAAGGATCGGCGATCTAACTGTCCGTTCTAGTTCTCGGGACAGCCACTGAAAGAGGTGCAGTCCCTGGAAATTCTTGGCCTTACTATTTTCCTCAACCTTTCATGGTAGAATCATATCACAAAGCATTAAAGGTCCGTCATTGACTGGCATTCTCTGTATAGCCAAAGCATTCCTGGGCCACACATGGTGTGCGAGGCTTTCAAATGGAGTTCCATGTAATATGGCTCCCACTCTGGGCCGGTGCTCCCACTTCCCACCTTGCTCATCTTGAGGTGGTTGAAAACCAAGCCTTCCACACCACTGGTATCTCAACACGTGTGCAGGATTCCCAGACACCGTTACTCTCCCAATGGTGGAAAGTTGGTGGGCTCTCTATTTTTCCACAAGTTTACATCTGACATTGCTTCTCCCACCCTCCCCTTTATTCTGTCTTCCCCAAGCTACCCCCCAAGTACCATGCATTATTCAATAACCCCTCACCTGCTCACCCTCCCAAAGTTGTCTCATTACCAACCTGCATTAACTTGTCCCCTTATGCTCCTGATTGTGGAATTGTCTTTCTTTTGTTTATCTCATCCTTTCAGTCTTTCAAATACACTACCCATTAGCATAGGTGTAGTTTGCGATGCTGCATTAGCATAACAACAAATTATTGAATAAAAAAATAACCAACAAGCACTTTATAAATCATGTCTGCCATACATAAACATCCATCCATCCATTGGGACGACACTCTGTGCAGAGCGTTGGTGCTGCCTAAGCAGTCTCCTTGGCTATTTGGTACAATCCTGGACGGGTCACCACTCCAACACAGGACACCACTAAGCTGGCACTCATTTTGCCAACCTCAGAAGGATGACAGGCAGCATCAACCCCACCTGATATTGATTCAACAGCCAAATGGGATTTGAACTTAGGATCACTTGGATCCAAAGCCCACAACCCTAACCATTAAGCCAACACCAGGCATATACATAACCATGTCTTAATATAAATACTGTTCTTACCTTAATGACTAAAGTAGGTGCAATCGTCTTTCCCTTCGGTTATCGTAAACGTCCACAATGTCCTCTGGAATCAGCTTCGCAGTTAAATCACCTTCAATGTGAAAAAGAGCCAGCGAAGAGAATCTTTCCTCCATCATGGTTGAGCAAAACCAATTTCTAATCGGTCCCATTGCAGAAAAGCTTCGTTCCGAAGTGGCCGTCCCGACTGGCAATGTGAGAGCTAACTGAATGAGCTTGTAATAGTTTGGGTACATTCTCTGAGACAATTCTTTTTGAAGTCTCTGAAGGGTAACAACAGATTCCGTTCTGGTAAAAAGGTCCACGTCTGCAGCTGCAAGCTGAGGATATATTTTGAGTGGGTCTGCATATTTCTGCAAGGGTGGATGTAGATGAATGCCATTTTTATGACATCTTAACAACGAGTCACATGCTTCAGTAATTTCCATCGATTATTTTGAGAATCGTCTCTAACTCTGCAGTTAGAGCATCCGAAACAGGGATGTACAACTGCTGATGCCACTTCTTTTTGAGGTTGGGTTACAGTCACGGGTGTTTCATACACATTTGTTGCCTCTTCCACATGCTCTCTTTGACCCAAAGTTGTTGGGACAAAGAAGTCCGTAAGAGCTGCCGAGAGTTTCACAGCTCTTTTTCCTTTTGGCAAGTGATGTGCGTCTTCGTCTGGCACTGCAATGTCATGGCCTTTACAGAATTCTGTCATTCCTTTCCAAATATCATTCCAGATTTCTTCACTTCTGAGTTTTTCAAAGTACACTTTCAGGTTATCTATGATGGAGGCAGCGTTTGCAACTGTGGTGTCGATGCTTTGAAGTCCTTTGTGAGCAACATGAATAACTTTCAAAATGTCGTGAAAGATAATGAAGGAGGCATTGAATGAACCTCCAGTCATAAGATGAAAAAGGCCGTTTACTTCCACTCACCACTTTTCGCCTTGTTCACTTAGATCTCTAAGACACCGTATGATGGCAATGTAATGTGTTATTATTACAAACACACTTCTCCACTGACATGCCCAACGTGTATCACCGGGCTGCACAATCTATTTTTGCTTTACACCCAAAGCTGTCTCCATGTCGATCAACATCTGATGATTGGTTGGCTCCACAAACACTGAATACAATTTCTCAACTACATTTAGAAAGCCCATAGCTGCACTACGAATCACTTTACAGCACAACACAAGGACGAGGTTGAGTTTGTGTGCCATGCGATGTACATACATTGCAAACAGGTGGTCATCTTTCATTCGCTGCTGAACCTCAGTTACGTGTCCTGACATAACCGCAGCACCATCATAAGATTGGACAACGATCAGCACATTCCGCAATCCATTTGTCTCCAAAGCTTTCTTGATGGCAGCATAAATGAGCAATTGACAAAGCACGGGAACCTTTCTCTGATCTCGAGGTTTTCTGCGTATCTGATACAAACTGAAAGCTGCTCCGTCTTCAACGATCTGGCCTCATCTGCTATTATGGCAACAAACCCGGTGTTGTTCACTGCCTGGGCAATTTCTTTGAGAACCAAATCTGCACAGATCTGCAGCACTTCGTTTTGAAATTCAGGACTTGTGCAATTAAAATAACTAGCCTGCATTTTATTAAAAGTTCCGTCATACTTTGAAATGAAATCCCAAAATTCAAGGAAATTCCCTTTCAATGTAGATTCCTTTCCCTCATTGTGCCCACAAAACGGTAAGCCAAGCTTTGAAAGGAACTCGACAATGTCACAAACCTTTACAAGGTAATCCCTGTTTCTCTCAACGGTGCGTTGATGACTTTCCGAAAGCTTCACTGCTTCCTGTTTCCTGTTTCTTCGCGATGTTTGAAGCAAATGAACTTGGGAGACGACATGTTTAGACAAATTTTTCCGAGATTTTCTTCCAGTCCTGCACGAGTGTAAGTGACGGCAGGGAAAGCAGAACACACAGCATCTTGTTGAACAGAATATTCAACTCAAGGGAGTTTGTTGTGGTAGAAAATTGAAAAAGAACCACTGTTTTTGTTCCCAATATTCTCTTTGGAAAATCAGTCAGATGTGGCTGATTAGGTCCAATGGTTTTTCTCCGAGATCTGTAACGTTTACGTTTCTCACATCATCTTCACTGGAATGCGTGCTGAGAGAACCTGTACTCACTGCTTCCAAAGGTTCGAGCTCGTCTTGCTGTACGTGCATCGATCCGCCGTCGAGAGGCGAGCAAAGCGGCGGTGCCTGGGCCCCACCTGGGCCCGACCACCGGCGGCTCAACAGTCGCTTTCACAAAAAGCTTCCTAATGTCCATTTTAGCTTTTCTTTAGATGAGGTCCATCAAATCGTTATACTCCAAGTTAAAACTTCAATTACAGGGTCCCCCACACGAACGGGGAAATGGGAAAAGGCGAGGAAATACAAAATGTGTTTCCCCGCTCGGGAAGCAGATGAAAATGGCTAAAATGGCGGACATGACGATGGACGGGCGGACATGACGATGGACGGGCGGACATGCGGAAATCGCACAGTGAGTTTGTGTTTTAAATATCATTTTCATAATCTTACATTCTCAATCTCTTTGATTCACGTTTAAATGTCCATATTTGTTTGTTCGTTCAGTGTTAAATACAGAGAGCAGGTCCAACTGGAAAAAAAAAAAACTTCGCTCATGTTCCCCAACATCCCACATTCGTTATTTACTATTGTTGAAATAATTATTTTGTTATTAATTCCAAGTTTAAGTGAACGAACGTCCTTCCTCTCCGCCGCCCACGCATGCGTCGCTAGATCGGCAGTTTCGATATTGCCTCCTTTTAAACATTTGGCTTATCCTCAAGGTTTTCATACCTTGGTGGAGAGGTTCTCATTAGCTGACTGCTGACACGACGATATATTTTAAGAGCTACATTATCGTGTTATTGTGGTTGTTTAATGGCGTGCATGGTACAACTACAGGATTATTGGCGATCCGCCATGTTCAAGGCGGTCACGTGGGTGAGGTGAGCAATGATTATGGATGGGGGGACGGGGGGACGGGGTGATTAACAATACTAATCGTTTCCCATGATCATTTCTTACCCCGAGATCTCGAGGTCTCAGGTGTGTAGACTGACCAGGTTAGACATTGTGTTGTAAGATATGGAGGCTGCAGTGTTGATTTAACATTTCGATAAGAATTATTTTGTCTAAACTTGGCAAACTTTCATAGCTGAACAACATTTACTCAGATCTTGTTCCAAACACCTGGTGTGTGTGAATAATAGGCGATACTTTAGGAGAGCAATCGACTGTATTCAAAAATTGCACAGCGGCGAACAAAACAGACAAGTGCAACTGCCAAGCTCCATACCCAGAATGCATTGCGTGATCCCACCACCACCAACGTAGCCTGTTGTTGGCTTAGCGGCTAGGATGGTGGCTTGGGATCCTAGGGTCCTGAGTTTGAGTCCCGTTGGCCACTAAATTAATACCAGGGGGTTGACCCAGCCTGTCATCCTTCCGAGGTTGGCAAAATGAGCACCAGTGTCCTGGTAATAGGGGCACTGCATCAGCGGAATAGCCGTGCCCCTTACCAATGATGCAACCAGCAGACAAAAAGGCAGCACACAATGGGAACCACCATCACCCTCAGCACCCCCTGCTGGTTGTAGCGCCCCCTGCTGGTTGTAGCGCCCATCTGCTGGTTGTAGCGCCCCCTGCTGGTTGTAGCGCCCCCTGCTGGTTGTGGCGCCCCCTGTTGGTTGTAGCGCCCTCTGCTGGTTGTCGCGCCCCTGCTGGTTGTGCGCCCCCTGTTTGTTGTAGCGCCCCTGTTTGGTTGTAGCGCCCCTCTGGTTGTCACGCCCCCCTGCTGGTTGTAGCGCCCCCTGCTGGTTGTAGCGCCCCCTGTTGGTTGTAGCGCCCCTGCTGGTTGTCACGCCCCCTGCTGGTTATAGCGCCCCCTGCTGGTTGTAGCGCCCCCTGCTGGTTGTCGCGCCCCCTGTGGTTGTGCGCCCCTTGTGGTTGTAGCGCCCCTGTGGTTGTAGCGCCCTGCTGGTTGTAGCGCCCCCTGTGGTTGTAGCGCCCCCTGCTGGTGTCGCGCCCCTGCTGGTTGTCGCGCCCCCTGCTGGTTGTAGCGCCCCCTGCTGGTTGTATCGCCCCCTGCTGGTTGTCACGCCCCCTGCTGGTTGTAGCACCCCTGCTGGTTGTAGCACCCCCTGCTGCGTTGTAGCGCCCCCTGCTGGTTGTAGCACCCCTGCTGTTGTAGCACCCCTGCGTGGCGTTGTGTCAGCGTGCCCCCTGCTGGTTGTAGCACCCCCTGCTGGTTGTAGCACCCCCTGCTGGTTGTAGCGCCCCCTGCTGGTTGTAGCGCCATGACATGTAACCTGCACTTTATTTCATGCCGCCATTTTTTATAATATATGCATGAAGCACGTGCTCTGTGTATTGTTTTATCTTAGCGGATTAGCATCAGCAGCTCGACCAAGACCCATTTAAGCAGAGAAACTCAGTGTAAAGCAGAATTGGGTGAAAATAAGGTAAAACACATCCCCTGTAGGTATAACTAGAAGTCTATGTGTTTATCTCAGTCACAATACTTGGACTGTTTATGTTAACGTGTACCGCCTCAGTATCAAGCTCTTCCGGTTCATCAACATTTTATCATGTTTGTTGCTGTTTGTACCACGACCTTGTAAAACACATGGTAATTACTAATTACATGACTTATTTACTGTACTCTCTGTGTAAAAATGTAACCTTGAAAAATGAAAAATTCCCCGAGCATAAAACCGGGAATTCTTTCATAACAAATTGCTGGGGACCCGTGAATATCTTCAGTTTTATATTCGCGTTCGCCGTTCACTTCCGTCTCATGTACTGTAAGGCGATGTGTATGTACATTATAATACCTTGTATGTACATTATAATGTGCAGTAAAGTGTTAATCTGGTTTGAAAAAGGGATGCAGCCAATCACATCAATCCGTGCAAATATTGCGATATCTGCCGTGGCTGGAACAACATATCCATGCATTTGGGTTCCGTTCCGCTTTGTTAGACTACGTTGAAATACGGGATATTTTAAATATTTATTATAAAAACAAATAATGAGGGGGCATTGCGCAGACTATTTATTTTGTGTCAACAAATCTGACACAACCACGCTTCCAGTAACACCCATGACTATTCCTTCATCTTTTGTCAACACAGCCCTCTTCTCTCTTTCATACGTTGGAAAAAAAAATCACAAAAACTCACAATCTCACCTCTCTCTCCGAAAGGACTTCTGGCAGCCCTCCTCTACATTTCTTAATCATCTCTTGAGTTGTGTTTTACCCCCCATCGGCCCCTCTCTCCTGTTCAGTGTGAATATGTCTGATTCCGTTCATGTACTGCTCTTCTACGAGCCTTGACTATGTATACAAAAATGGACTTTGCGGTTGTTAAAATAATCTCTCAGTTCTCCTTCCATGCCACATTCCCCCCCGCTCAACTGCAGCAATCTCATCTTTGCAAGGAGAGGCTGAACCTGGCTATTGCAGTCACTAAGATACTTTTTATGGACCTCGTTCGGTCTCGGAGATACGCATCACTTTTGACTCGAGAACCGACCATCTCAATCACAGTATGCCAGTGACAAACGAACACACATGCTCGTTTTACTACAACTGCATGGTCCTGCTGCTCAAGTAAGACGAAACATGAACACACCTTCTTGATGAAATTTTGACGCACACTCTTATCGCTCCAGCCTTCCGCAGCTATGTCAGGCATCTGGTGAGGCAAAACAGTGGAGAAAAACAGGGACAATGGCCAAGACAATGAGACATGTTTCAGCTCAGATCATAAACAACAACCCATAAGGACGTTAAATTATGCAAAACAATTGGGACAGTACAGATCACACATCGCCTTCCATTCATCGCCGATTTATCCGTTTGAAAAGAGTGATCATACGTTCAGCTTCCGCTGCTACGTCTCATACAATGTACGGTATCCAAGGTAACTGTGTGTTGGCCTTCTATGACATATGGTTCATTTTGAAACTGTGCACCCATGGATTGGTAGGTAGCACATACTTGTACATGTCACAGAGCAGTGAAGGAGTTAAATAATCGAAGTGTACAAAGTTGAAACACATAAACAAGTTCGATTGAAACAGCAAAAGTATTTGAGAATAGGGAAGAGGTGGACAAGCAGGTGAAAGGTGTTGGAAAACTGCCTGTTGGTTGATAGGGGAGCAAGTGCTGTGCCCTTGTTCCTGAAAGGCTCAAAGCTTTAGCCTCCATTTAGTCTCCAGGGCAGGGTGTGCTGCAGCTGTCCTAGCTCACACACAACAGCAACACAACACCACTAATGCCACGCCAATCGCGTGGCGAGCTGGAGGGGTAGGTATCATGGAGTTTCATAGGACATTGATTTTGTATGTTGAATGTATAGAAAACTATATACTGTACTGTATTAGTCGTTGCTATATGTGTGGTGACATCAAAGGGCTCCACAGTGACGTCATAGGAAAAGGAGTAGGTCTATGTGAATGTTTGTGAGTCTGCATTAATGAGGTAAGGCATCTCCTTTAAAAGGTCCCTGTAGAGCTTCAATCTCCAATTGTCTTGTCTGTGCTACACCTATTCATCTGATGGAAGAGACCCTTGGTTTGAGGGCACAGTTGACTACTATTCATTGTTTCAAAGCAACTACATTAACATTGCCATGAAGGGGAACTTGGTGCAATCTATTTTCAGATCATTAATTGTACAGCAGCTTTGGCAGTGAAAGTAGGGAGTTCCCACAGTGAGGGAAATGGAGGCTTAGGTGCCCCATCCTTGGGCAGCCCGATGATGTAATGGTAACAAGAAATATGGGGGAAATGGGGGCACCCACAATCACCCCTTGAGAAATGGTAATGTAATGGTTACAAGCAGGGTTGTCGAGAGTCAGCACTGGCCCCGGGGCAAA
>CM068959.1:6379276-6400267 GCA_035128595.1 Eptatretus atami | reverse complement strand
TGGAGTCGGTGTTCTGAGGTGAGGAAACCTCCGCCCACGTCTGTGATCGAACGCACGTGGGCAATGGTGTCGATGGTGCGAAGAAGTGAAGGATTGATTTGTTGGCGTTGGGTATTCAAAAATCTACTAGAAAGAAATCGCAGCGCACGGACACTTATCAACCATTTAACATAGGGAAGGTTAAACACATACTTATCGAAATAACTAAGCTTAGGGACTGCTGTCTGTTTGTGTGCAAATGCCTGCCAGATTCGTAACAATAAGACGGTGGACCCTGCAAGATTTGTCCGTTCCAATTGATGTACGTAGTTGCTTCACAACCCATCGGGTTGTGGACTTATCCAGGGCCTGCAGGCCCGGGAGGAGTTTGAGAAGTCTCCCTCGTAGTAAATCCCGAACCCCAGTACCATAACAACATATACATATACATCCAGGGTGAGTCAAAAGTCTGGAAACATAGGTTTGTTGGTTTTATTTTATTTTTTCCAATCTTTCCTATGTTTCTGTTTCCAGACTTTTGACTCACCCTGGATATCCTGAATATAAAAAACAAAAACCCAATCACATCTCTCACCTGTGACCGGAGGGACCAATTAGCTCTCACCGAATCAATGACCACAGATGGTTAGGATTATAGAGACATTGACTCCTTCCATGCTCTCTCACCGAACAAAGTTGCATAAAGCAACCAAGAAAAGCTACGCAAGGTAAGCCCTTTGTAGTGGGGCAACTTAGCTAAATGTAGCATAACAATTGTGCATTTTGTGAGGAAAGCACCAAATTTGGTAGTAGCCTATCATATTATGACAGATTTGGATATTAGGCCACTCAAATTCAGCCCGCTGATGGCTGTGGCAGCCATTTTCCACTGCTATCAAAAATTTTGAGATGGCCCAATATCCAAATCTGTTCATAATATGATAGGCTACTAGTGTGGTTGGTGCTTTCCTCACAAAATACACAATTGTTATGCTAAGTTGCCCCACTATTGACTTTACCACATACTTTTCCTCACCCTTTCTGTAAATATATTGCTTGCTATTGTAATGCACCCAGCCCGTAGCATATTTTTATCCATTTGTCTGGCATAATCCGCACGTATTGTTAGCCAGGAAGTTATACGCCACGTGATTTGCTCTTCTTAGCCAGCGTACACTCACTGTATCACTTGGCAGTAATCTGAGTGTGCTGAGGGCACGAGCCCCCTTTGATGCTGTCCTCCAATGGAAAGGTAACATGTGAAGTAGTGAGAATCCTGCCAGGATTGGCAGTACCAATCGGCGTTCATGGTTGATTCGCAACCCGCCGAATGGCAGAGTTATCCGAGACTGGTGGCCTCAGGACTGAGCATTTGAGAGGAACCCGAGTACTTCCCCTCATGTTCCTACAGCCAATTGCAATTACTCAATCAGAGAGCACTGGCTAATCTGAGTGGCTGGATTGTGAAAGGCGGACGTGAGAGGTGAGAGGACCCAGGGCGGTAAAATGCCTGGCAGAGCAGTTTGCAGTGGAGTTTGAGGGAGTTATGATTTGGAGTTCGCAGCTCAATGTTAGTTGAGAGTCAGGTCAAAGTTCACCAAAATTCCTTGGGAGTTCGGAGTTGGTTGGTCACACGAGCAGAGGTGCTGATCGAGTGGAGAGTTCAAGAGTCCCAGGTGGGCCATGCCAAGCGCCGTGCCTGAGGAACACAATGGAACAAGTGTTGAGAATGCAGCGGAACGGGCACTGAATGGGCCAAGTGGAATGGGTGTGGAGACGCAGGCTTCTCGGTGTGGTTACCGCCCCCTCACTGGCATTACCTCCTATACTAACTTCGTTAAAACCAACCACACACTCTCGAGCATCAAGAGACTCAACAGTGATTCTCCTTGGAGCTACAGTAACTTCTCTCCCCACAAGCCTTACACAAGCACCTTACATCCTTGCACCTTCCATCACACACACACACCTCATTAACTTGCCCTGGTTTTGCGGAGTATTAACAGAGTCCCCAACAGTCCTTTTCAGGACTCGCAGTACATGTAACCACACACACCACACATCTCACCTGCACCTCTAACTCACCCACATCACACACCCTGTTTGTTATCATGTGAGCCATCCCTTCGGCTCACATTCCGGTGATGCCGGGGTCGACACCATACCCCACCTACTTCGCTCCTCTGTCTATCAACCTTTTTCTCTCCTTCTCCCGGAATGCTTGAGGCACCTGTGTGTGTAGAAAGTTGTGATAAGATGACTTACTAAAAGGGCCTACGTGCTCGGGGTCAGAGTTTTCTCTTGTGACACTGTGTTTTTTCCTTGTGTATATCTGCCTCTGTTGAATCCTGATAAATTACTTTCCCAACTGCCCCATCATCTTTTTACATTGGTTAGACCATAGTGTGTACTAGTGATGGGGAGTTTTTCCCTGCCATTTTGTTATGGTTAGTCATAAGACAGCGTTTCACTAACAGTATCGCTCGGCCGTTCTGATTGGTAACAGTGGAGCATTGGGAAGCACAGTTCTTATCTGGGGTGATTAATTTTCCGGAAAGGTAAAGTGGGATTTGGACACTGGACCCTACCTAAATTGTCTCAGGCAGCGTCTGTGGTTGTTTAGCAACTCGTCGTGCCGCGGAGTTCTCTGTGACTCATCGGCTTCAGGGTCACCGGCCCGGAAGTGGGTCTGAGAAACTCCCTTTGTGATCGCGAACCCCCAAACCTTTAGCAATTTATATTTGTATATAGCCTACACATGCCAGAGTATTAATACATATTGTGTCAATGTTTAAAAGTCATGTGGGAAGGGGGAATTTGGAGGGAGGGTTAGTGGAAGTTGTTGGGGGGGGGAGGGGAGGGAAGCACTGCATATCAGACTGTAAGACCTGTTTGAAAAAAGCCATGAACTTGTCATCCAACCAACAGGAATGATGCGAAAATCATGTTGATACATCCACCAGCTCAGAATCGTTGAGTGTGTAAATGGGTACCTAAACAGGGTCGATGGGTGGCATGTCCATCTTGTTGGTCAGGATGCTAGCAGAAAGTGTTGGTGCGACACTGGGTTCATGGTCACCATTCCAATTAGGAGGTGCTTGCTGTATATATTCCCTTACTGGGACCACCTGACTGCAGCTCATCCCCTGAGTAGGGGTGGTGGGGGAGATATACTCCGTACCCGTGATTTGTCCATAAGAGGCTTCTAAAGCCATGCAGGCTGACTGATGCTGCAGTTAGCAGTGTGAGCTGGAATACTTGTCTAATTCTGTATGTGTAAGGACACAGACACAGACACAGACATAGACACAGACACACACACACACCCTCACAGGTATGCAAGACATCGACAATTGTAGCTTACAGTGTTCATGTGAGAAACTCCTGAAGTTATTCTGAAGACGCAGTTTCTTAGTGGGTTGTTGGTGTGTTTGTGATGAGTTTCTTGGTTTGGGTCTTGGGTTAAGTCAGGAATGGAATTAAACTTTGAATTTTTATTGATGTTATACTAATTAATTTCATTTTAAAGCTTTTTCTGTTTGTAGAAAGAAAAGCCAGGGCATGACAAACTTGTTTGTTGGGTCACATCCAATTAGATATATTCTGACGCTTGGCATGCTGCTCAACCAGGGTGTTCAGATTGCATTTTGCTCTTCCATGAGTTACACTCTTGTGGACACCAGAGCGATCAGATCGCATCTAAATAATATTTTATTACATTTACATAAATGTACATGAGAAATGCTGTGCATCAAGCTAGCTGGTGGTAGTGTAGGCCATTAAAAAAAAAACTTTTAAAAACGTATATCTAAACCCATGACAACTTATGGATATACAAGTTGCCTTCTTCAATAGTCGACACGTGGTTAAAGCCTTTCGGGGTGAGTCATCATCGAGGGAAAGGTGCAAGCCAGTGTGTTCAGTTACCAAGTTTCTTGTGGAGCGCTCGCCAAGTGGCTCGAATAATGAAACAAGCACTCCATTCGAAACCGTTGATAAGGAACAGCTGGCTTGGCAAGCGCTAGCTAGCTGCTTGGTAACTGAACACTTCCCAGCTGTCCGACCTGCTTGCATCATGAAATAGGCGAATCAGCATCTCCACAATTCGACTCACCTCTTGTGACCGGGCTCGATGATGTATGTTGTATTCAATTAATTATTAAACATCATCATCTGTAACTCTCAAATGTGATAAAGACGTTTTTTTTAAATTAAAGTTTCAAAACAGGGGTTAAAGTTGCCCCCCTACTTTATTACCTTTCATGCATTTCGTTTATTTGGAACACACACACACACATATATATACATATACATAAATATATTATGTACACATACATGCATACATACATACACACACACAAACGGAGATACTATCGCTTGAGAGACCTCCACTCCACCTTCTGAAACTCGCATATGGAGGTAATTGACAACCAACAACACACACACACACGCACACATACACACACTGTGCCCCTGCCACCTAAGTTGAAAGTATATGACGTTTTACTTACCTTCAAACTTGTAAGAGAAGAGACAGCAATGAATTGAAGGATTGTGATCAGTATTCACATACACAGCATTGAGAAGCAACGATCCTGCATGCCGACTCACTGACACTGTGTTTGGGTGTTTCGCCAGCCACACCCATTGGCTGCCCCAGTTCGTCAGCTCATGATGTCATTTTTGCAACAGCAACCAAATACTCACCACTTCCTTCACTGTTGTTGAACAATGGACACCATCACAAACTTTTCTTTTCTGAAAAATAATTGAAACGTTTTTTGTTTTGGGCCCAAATGATTGTAAACTAACATTGGAATCAACACATTTTAATAACTTCCTTTCCATCTCTTACAGCTCTTCCTCCTCATGAAGTGTTCTGCCTTTTGGCAGATTAACCGTTTCCAGAGACCCCACCCTTCTCTGTGTTGTTTGCATTGGCACCACCTCTCATGGTCACTGTCAATGGTTCTCACATTCAGATTTTTGTAATCACCTTCATCTTTTATTCAATCTCTCAACATCATTCGATTTCTTTTTCTCCTTTCTGATTTTCTTCTCTCTGTTCTGCCTTTGAGCACCTCTTTCAGCAATCCTTCTCTTCTCAAAATGTGACCGAGCTAGTTTTTCTGTGTCTTCCTAATTGTCTCAAGCAGCTCATCTTCGCCTACTGAAGAACTTTGTTATTACCTCCATTACTGAAGGTGGATGGAGGTTATGTTTTCACCCCGTTCTGTTTGTCTGTCTGTGAATAAGATATCTCAAGAAGTTATGGACGGATTCAGATGAAACTTGGTGGACAGGTTGGGTGTATGACACGGACGACCTGCTTAGATTTTGGTGAAATGTGCAATTGGATCCGGATATGATATTTTTTTCAATTATTTCAGTGATTCTTCACCACTGAAAGATGGGGCCAAAAACTATGTATCGCATATCCCAAAAAGTTGTGGACAAATTAGGAGAAAACTTTGTAGATGCGTTGGGTAGGTGACAAGAACAAGCCGATTCGATTTTGAAGGTCGGGATCCAGATCCAGCCTATCGGTGGGATACAAAACGTAAACTGTGAGCCTGGCAGAGGTGTGAGCTCCACTGAGTGCCGTTATAGTTTCTCTTGCATTAACACCATCCAATCCTTTCCATCTTTGGCCACACTCACATATCCATCCTTAACCACACCCACATATTCATCTTTCACCACACCCACATATCCATTCTTACCCACACCCACATATCCATCCTTCACCACACCCACATATTCATCCTTTGCCAAACCCACATTTTGAAAGTTTCCTCAATTTCCTTGATGTCAAGATATGTCTTGATGTCCTCCTTTCTCAAGGTCCAAGTATCAGACATGTGCAGCCTCACACTCCATATCAAAATTTCACCAACTTCTTCTTCAGCTGATTGTTGAAGCTCTTTCCAATAATCACGAGAACTTAATGATTAAAAAAAACAAAAAACTTTTTCAGTTGAGTTGAAATAAAACTGAATCGGTCTCTAAAATGTCATATAGTTTAGCCGGAAAGGTGGAATTTATGTTACATGGCATGACTGTTCAGGAATGTGGGCAGGACGGGTTGATCTGCTCTCACCTATTATTATCGATAACGAAGTTTGTGCAGAGAGATCGATCTCAGTGGAATTTTGATGGATCTGGAAATTAGAGATCGATCTCAGTAGAGTTTTGATGGATTGGAATTAGTAGATTGATCTCAGTGGAGTTTTGATGGATCTGGAATTAGAGATTGATCTCAGTGGAGTTTTGATGGATCTGGAAATTAGAGATCGATCTCAGTGTAGTTTTGATGGATCTGGAAATTAGAGATCTATTTCAGTGGAATTTTGATGGATCTGGAAATTAGAGATCGATCTCAGTGAGTTTTGATGATCTGGAAATTAGAGATCTATCTCAGTGGAATTTTGATGAATGTGGAAATTAGAGATCTATCTCAGTGGAATTTTGATGAATGTGGAAATTAGAGATCTATTCAGTGGATTTTGATGAATGTGAAATTAGAGATCGATCTCAGTGGAGTTTTGATGGATCTGGAAATTAGAGATCTATCTCAGTAGGAATTTTGAATGAAATGTGGAATTAGAGATCGATCTCAGTGGAGTTTTGATGGATCTGGAAATTAGAGATCTATCTCAGTGGAATTTTGATGAATCTCAGTTTACTTGTCCTGGGAATTCTTTCAAAAAAACTTGCTCTCTCTCATGCGCAGAGTTATCCCATCTCCTCTTCAGTACCCTTCCTCCCGCCAATGGTACACTGAAGCTTGTGGCGAGCAGTTGTCCTGAAACAACTTGCCTTCGCCTCATGGAAGGCTAGTCCTACTGAAGGCAATCTCAGTTCCTTCCACAAAGCTTGGAACAAGTGAGTGTCTACCCTCAGGAGAGCCAGGAAACAACATCTTTCAAATCTCAAGTCTGAACTCTCAAACTTCTCTCCCTCCTCCAAATCCTGGTGTCATCTGGTTTAAGTCTGTTTCTGGTGTATGTTCCCCCTCCATCCCCTACCTTACCCATTATGGGGAAGGGAAAACATAGAGCCATGGAAGATAGTGAAGATGAAGCCGGACATGGGTTAGATAGTTTATTTATAGAGCCGGATCGCGATAATTTATGACTTATAACAGAATTGGGAAGAGAGGAGATTGGAGCATGTGCAGAGACAAATTAGTGCAGGGAGTGCGTGACCCTTCAGGTGAGCACATCCATGCGGCTGGAGCCGGTGGTGTTTCAAAATCGGATTGTGGAGCCGGCATTTGTCCAGAACAGGTACGCAGCGCCCAATGGTATGAATGGGGAGCATGGGGTGTATAAGGAGCCTTTCCGTGGGGGTACATGCCTGAATGTGAGGAGACGTGTGTGGTGTGCGAATCCTGCTGGCACGCCATCCTAATTCGCACACGGGCTGGCGGTACGGGTCGGGATAATGGAAATGGTGTGGCTGTCTAGTGAGCTGCATGCTTTGGCATGCAGTGAGCAGATGTGCCGTGTTGTTGAAGCTGTCCGGCACGTGCTGTCTAGCACGAGCGAAGAGGAGGTTAAAGTGCGCGGTGGAGGATGAGCTGTTGCCCACATCCATGTCTGCTGCACGGACGTGTGTGGAGGAAATCGACCCGTCGGTTGACGAGGTCTGCATTTCGTTGCACATTGAGCCACCGGTTCGGGAGCTCTAGGCCGTGTGCTCTGTGCATGCTGGCACAGGTGCGTGCACGTGCACCTATATGAGTGGGGGAATGAAAGTTGTGCCGGAGCACATGGGCGCAGTTAGTGTGGATCATGAGGAGGTTGAAAGAATGCACATTTGCGAGCAGTTAGTGACAGACGGTGTAGTTTTAAATGGCTTCCTCATGATAGGTTAGTGCCTTCCTTCTTCTTCCTCGTGGTCCCGACCATTGAGGAATGTATGGAGGAATGTTTGAGAGAACAATGTAGGGTGTGAATGAAGTGTGTAGCAATATTTTTTTTTAGGATTGAACGATTGATGAAAGGTTCAAGGTGGGTATTTGTGGAGCATGATATACACCTTCTTCCATGGAGATGAACCCTCACCTGCATTGGCATTAGAGTAGAGGGGTTTAGATGTTTTGGAATGGTAGTCATTCTGCCGTTGGTGCTGTTAATGGAAAGTTTTTATTCATTTTTTTTTTTTATTGCAAAGGTGCAATGGTGTTGTTGAAAGGCTGGAGTGTGGTTTGTTGAGTGCAGTGATTGTTTAGAGGCACCCCGGCGCTGGGAGCCAGTCGGCCGCAGTAGCTGTGGGTCCAAGGGACCGTTAGTAGCTTGTAGTGGTCACGGGTACCCAGGAAAGGGGCCAGTGTGCCAAATGCCATGGTGAGGCCTCCCCGTAGTCAGTTATGGGCAGGTAAGCTCGGAGGTGGCCGCAGTGACCAGGGGCACCATGTGGAGTTTATGCAGGTGCAGACCTGCAGGTGGAGCTACACTGCAGCCATGATATGGTGGCGAGCACAGAGTCAAAATTTGAGGGCCGGCCTTTATATATTTATACCAAAAACCGGGCCCTATTATGGCCTTTGATGAAGTACAACAACGTGCGGGCGACGGGAAAATTGGTTGCATAGAACAATGTAAGGTTGGGGATGTACTTGTAAAAGAAGATTTTGAGTTTTGTGATGTTCAGATTAGAGTGGGGATGCGCCCCTTGGTAACATTGTTGTGTGATTGATGAAGCTTGGATAATGGGGTAGGGTAATTGGACTTTGAGTGAACCATTGTGTCCCAAATTTTTAGTAGGGGTTCACATCCCCCCCCCCCCGCCCCATTCGGGCTACTCTCCGGAAAGTCTTGTGGTGCCACGCCATCTCATTTGTTTGTCACCTGCATGTGCGTGTTGATTTCCTCTCGGAGATAGGTTAGGTTCGTTAAAGGATAGAGGACCTGGGAGGAATAGATTAGATCGAGGGTTTAAAGGGCCAAGTGTTAGGGTTAGAAATAGAGTTTAGAAGACTAAAGGGGGAAAGGTAGTTTAGAAGTATTGAGATTTATAATTGAGGCCAGCCAGCATCACCTGCCGACCTGGTTTGCCTTGCCTATGCCTTACCTCGTTACTGCTGCCTGCCATTCTTTTGCCTGTTGCCATGATGCTGTCACAATGTGTCCAAGAGGACCACCTGTTCTGAGGCCCCATGTTGCTCCATTGAGGCGCAAACTTCATTGAAATCCTGGAGAGGTCGAAGATGAAAAAAAATAACTCTCAGAAGAGGGCAAAGATAAAGGCCAGTTCAAATGGCCTGTGAGATGGCGCATGGCCTGATGTTGTTGGGTAAGCTGCCTCCAGCAGCTGGGTGAGAGAGCCATCAGTGGCAACCAAGATGTTGCGTTACGTGAACATTCGCTGCTGCCTCATGTTCCTCTCATTAACTCTTTCTTTTGAAGCTTCTGGGCCATGGGTAGTGTAAATATTAGAAGTGTACACAATTACTATTGTGAGCCCACCTGTTTGTGTTTAGTTTCAATTCCAGCAATTTAGTGTAAGGTTGTCTGTATGAGTCAGTTAGTTTAGTTACGCAACATATTCGGTTTTATTATTTTTGGGACATGTATGGAACTTTGAAATGTCACACTCAGGGACCTATCGCTCATTTGTTTTAGAGGGGAACTACACCTACATGCTGCACCAGTGATCTTCGCTCTTTTTTAAAGGGTGGCCATTTTTGCCGATAAGACGTCATTGCGAGAGCTGCCACACCAACAGCAGGACACCATAATGGCTGCTATTAGGCCCCACCTCCACATACTCTTCTTTGTTGTGGTGAACTAGGCTGCAAGTATCATTGTTTGGATACTGCCATCCACTGATGTAGTTATGTTACTTTTATGCTTCGTGTTGGAACACTCATTTCAAACCATTGGGTCAATTTGATAGCAGGCCATGGCGATTATGATGGGGTTTTTCACATTTATGTGTTGTCAGCTGCACGTCAGGGGGCCGCACTTTAGGCCACCAGGGGCCGCCAGTGGCTCGCGGGCCGTGCAATGAACAACAGGGTGCTACACAATGGCCTGGCGACTCGGGACGAGTCTGGTAAAAGAGAGGGGGGTAGTGTTGTGGTTCTGCCAAGCCGGCGCTTCCCCAAGGCAATGGCACACAACATATAGTGGACCCGAGAGTTATTTCCTTAGTATTCATGTCTCTGCTGGCTGTGAGTCAGAGGTCAATAGACGTCTGGGTCGGGCCTGGGAAGTCATGGATTCAGTGGAAAACTGGGTGTGGCGCTGCCGGTACCTGTGTGGGAGGACGAAAGTCCGAGTCTTCAGGTCCTTGGTGCTTCCAGTCTTGCTCTATGGATGTGAGACTTGGACTCTGACCAAGGATCTGAGACGGAGACTTAATTCCTTTGGTACCAGGTCTCTTCGGAGAATCCTTGGCTATCGCTGGTTGGACTTTGTGTCCAACGAGCGGTTGCTGAGAGAGACTCAAATGAGATTTGTTACCTACATAGTCCGTGAGCGTCAGCTGCGGCTGTATGGACATGTGGCTCGTTTTCCTGACGCTGATCCTGCTCACCAGATTCTCTCAGCGAGGGAGTCTCGTGAGTGGAGGAGGCTAATGGGCCGACCACGTGCCTCGTGGTTGCAGCAGGTTGATCAGCATATCAAGGAGATGGGGATGGGCCAGCCATCTGCCTGGGGGATGGCCAGATGGAGGCCCCTGGAGTACCGGTGGAAAGGGGACGCAGCAACGTGCTGCTCTGGTGCATGCTCCCATACCTGACCTATTCATTTTAGATACTCCTTTCTGATTGTGTAATGGGTTCATGGGTCATACGCATTGCGTGGGATTTAGGTAGGTCTTTTTCCCATCCTTTGTCTATTTTATTTACTTTACTTTGCACACCCGATCTCTCTATCATGCAAGCATGCAGATCATAGCAACCGCAGAAACTCATTTGCATACACATGCCCTTTTGCATTCAAACTTCACGCCATTACTCAATGGACACTTCACTTCAATCTTCACCAGACCTGAACCACAATGCTACAACATTCCTCGGACTACCACAACACCTTAATAATCCCCCCACACCATCGGATCATAACTTAAGCTAGCTTACTGTCACCATTAACTTCCACAACCACAATGCCTCAACCACCACAAACCACCATGCCATAACCAACTGCTATGCCACACCACAGCTGCCATCGCTCAACAAACGTCATCACCGACGTTAACCACATTACTCTGGACCGGCAAGATATGGGGGGGAGCACAATCATCATGGTAAGTGCTCAGTCTGGATGTTCTGGCGTCTAGCTCATGGCGCGAGTATGCGCTCGGCTTAGTTCAACGTTGTGTGGTTAGCCCTTGCGTTCCGCTCAATTACGGTCCTCATTGGATGTCTGACACGTGTTCATGGCTAGAGAGTGCAACCAAATTCCCCGGCGTAATGTTAATCTCGGAGCTCATTCATGTGGTTGAGTTCAGAGCTCATTAAAATAATCTAAATGGGGTGTTTTAATTAACCCAAACACCCAATTTTCAGTCATACACTTCCTTGAGTTTTCTTAGTTTGCATGCAAAGTTTCAGGCTGCAAGGTTTTACAGTTTTGGAGTTATGGAGGAGACACACTGACTGATACACACACACACACACACGTATTAGTATAGGTATACCCAGTTTGTTGTGTCTTTTCCTCCGTTGGTCCAACAAAGTCCAAACGTTAGTGTCAGCCAGGAAGTTCTACCCCACCGATTGGCTCTAGTTAGCCGATGTGTACTCGGCAGTTCCACTTGGTTGCACCTGATCAGGTAAGTTAGTGCGAATATGCATCAAGGGCATGTGACCACCCTTGGTGCAGCCGTCCACAGGAAAGTTACCGACGCGGAGTAGTGAAACCCTGCCAGGATTGGCGGTACCAATCGGCGCTCATGGTTTATTAGCAACCTGCTGGCACGTGGATTACCTGTGCTCAGTGGCCTCAGGACCGGGTGTTTGAGAGAGACCAGAGTGCTTCCCCTCATGTTGATCCTCGAACCCCGGCCCATAACAAGCATCCCACACACCCTGGCCCCTTGTGACAAGGTTAGTATAGTTCTTCGCTCCACAGGATGTTCAACGAACTCGATGATGGACAGACGGTGGTAAAATGGTTGTGAGCAGTTCATGACTGACGATGCTCGGTCTCTTGTTGCTGCGACCTTCTCCCTTTGTGTCTCTACATCTACAGCACAGAAGACCCTGTGGGGACATGATCCAGTTCTATAAGCTGGTACAAGAGATCAATACGTTTCACAGCTCACAATACTTCAGCAGCATCGTACCAATCAACGGCGACGCTCGAAGGGTGGGCACGTGACTCGAAGTGGACAACACAAGGAGCCTCTTGAGTCAGAGAGTAACAGGAGCGTGTAATGTGGAGCAGAAGGGAGAGTGATCCAGCTCCGTCACTGTGTGTTCAACATGGGGGGGGGGGATGATGACAAGGATGGAATTGTACGAACTCGTGACCTGCATATCGCATGAACACGTGTTCAGAAGTGCAGAGAAGATCGGAGATCAACAAGGAATCTCTTCTTTACTCCTGTATGATGATGATGATGATGATGATGATGATGGTGGTGATGGTGATGACTGTGAAGGGTCGTGACCGTCTGCGCACCATATATTATATCACTGCCAAGTTCTTATACCGACCAAGCATGACAAACATTTTATCAATTACGAAGAAGATACTCTGAAGCACTTTGAGTAACAATTTCGCTTCCCCCATGGCGCGCCATTGCGTCTCCTGGGCTTTGGGCGGTGTATATTCGACAACACGTTCGCCGAGTTCAATAATCTCTCGGCTCTTGTTCACTGCAACACACACACACATGACCTCACCATTGGGACGTGCCAACGTCGCCCTCGGGACGGGCGAGCTTGCCGACGTGCACGAAGCGACCCAGCGCGGTCGCACCTCGTCAGGAGGCGGAGATTGTGTCCGGACCGATCGAGGACGTGGCGCTCCACGCCGGTCCTGCTCCCGGTGCTCCGTTCCCGCACGCTGCCGCCACTCAGGCGACATGTTCACCCGGACTGTGGCGATTGGCGGCGTTTTCCTCCTGGTGAGACGTCTCTCACGGAACGGTGATCTTTGTGGGGGGCTGGGGGGGGGAGCGCGTGCGCGACGAGTGAGCGGTCGGCGCGTGACACCAGCGATGGCACGCGCACCTTGAGTTGAGGGACAAAGGAAGGGACTGTGACTGTGGCTGTGGCTGCGGGCCGCCGTGCCATTGTTTATGTGGACCAGCGAGGGGGGTCGGGTGCAAAACTCGTGGATCGTACGTGAGTGTGAAGGACGTGTGCGTTCTCACATCGCACTCTGGAGTTCGTGCTTTTTCACGAACACGGAAAAGTTTTTTAAAAATCCTTCGGAACGATCATCAAACTTGGAGGTTCCAGTGGAGGGTTCCACGGGATGTTTACTCCATCGAACAGACGTTTTAACATCATAACTTTAAACTTTTTAAACAACTCCTTCATATATATATATATATATATATATATATATAATTTATTTATTTATTTATTTATTTATTTATATATATTTTATTTATTTAGGTATTGTATTTTGAATCTCCCAATGGAGAGAAAGCAAACAATCTTTGGTTTGTCCTGTTCCTTTAAATACACCACACTCGTGCTTAGTTATAATTTTTTTACTGAACAATGGACAATATATGTACGAAGTGTACGACCGAGCTTGGAATCGAACCACCGACCTACCGTACTCACCGCAACACCACCGAGTGTGACTTCATTTAATGGTCTGTGACGTCATTGTTGAATTCTCCTGCACTTCAATTCCATCGGATTGTTTTTTTTCTCCTTTACAAGGAATTCCTGTTCTGTGTTGTGTCGCTTTGTACACTTTTCTCCCAAGGTGATTGTCATCTCTACCTACACATGAAGTCTACCTTGAACACCTGTACACGCTCGTCCATCACACGTGAACTATGTACATAATTACTCGGTGCACGTTGTATCGCATGATACCCAGTGGTGTGTGTTTGTGTTTAATTCAATTATTTTAATATCACGTCCACAGAAAACCTTCCAGCTTTCTATCTGTTCTCACATTGTTTTATCAACAAATTCATGATTTAATTCTAATTTTTTTCTTTGATTCCCATCAAAAAGTGTTCTTCCTTCTGGTCTGCACGCGTAGGTTGCTTGTGTCTGTCCACGGACTTCAGGAAAGGGGAAGCGACTGCAAATCGAGCGTCTCGGAGACCTCAAGGATCTTAAGAAGTTGGTGCGCACGAGGAATAACGTGCTGGTGTGGTACAAGGGTCGTGGTGAGTGCGTGCTTATTGCTCTAGATAAGTGGCCACCTGTTCCCCTCACACCTGAGTTGTTCGCTTGTGAAGGTTCCACGGGCAGCTGACGGAGCCGTTGTGAGGGAGCGCATTTTGTACAAGAGAAACTCTCAATACTGATCTGTAGATTGATACTTGCAATTCCACAAATCTACTTTATTTGATGATTGTTGACAATGCTGTTATAAGAGGGTCAATCCCTGATGGAATGATCATCTCCACTTTACACAAGGGGCATTTCTGCTCTCGTTGTAATCAAGTTAATTAGTGGAAGTAACCAGCTGGTGCAATGCAATTATTGTTATATTATTATGGTGCAAGACGTGAAAAGTTTTCTTGGGGGGGGGGGGAGGAGTTTGTGTGCGCCTTTCTCAGGGGGTTACGTGATCTGGATTCAGATCATCACCTCGTCCTTTTCACGCGCCCGACCTGTCCACCGAGTTTTGTCCGAATCCGTGCACAACTTTTTGAGATATTCTGCACATAAACAAAAACAGACAAAGAAAGAAGAAAGATGTCGTGCATCGCCCGATACTTGTGAAATCCATAAATCAAATTTGACCTTAAAAAATAGCTGGCCATTGAATTCAATGACAAAATATGCAAATCCTCTTCAAATTTCAAGTCAATCGGATGAAAATTTAGGATTTTAGAAATTCGACAAAGTTGTTGACCTTTGGCCTACGTTGACCTCTTGACCTCAAACAATAGTCTTCTTGTTTATGACAAACTCTACCAGGTGGTGAAGTTTCGTGAAGATCGGTTTAAAATTGTGACCTGTCGGCGATGGACTGACATACAAACAGAAGAACACACAAGACCAACCAATATACTTGGAAAAATCTTCGAAGTAACAAACAAACAAACAGACGGAGGTGAAAACATAACCTCCTTCCACGTTCAGTGGTGGACGTAACAAAAAGCTTTGAAATAAATATTCAACAAACCTAAGTGAATATTGCTGATATGAGGCTGCTCAAGAAAACAAATGCCACCCCTCGGAAATTATTAGCCACCATTGGACTTGGTCCGAAACGGGGGGCTTAAAGATTTGGTCTCGATTTTTCCTGTGCGTGCGTCCACAACCATATCTCTAACATGTATGGACCGAGTTTATTCGTACTTGGCACAAAGACAACACATGATGATATACATATGCACGTCATTTTTTTTTTTCGACACCAGGTCCAAGATGGCTGAATGGCGGCCATTTTCGTTGTAAAAAAAAGATAAAAAAAGCCCCGATGTCAAACGCATCCTCAACCATTTCTCGGAAATGCATTTACTGATATCTGTCAAACTTGGCACACAGATAAAGAATGATGGCTTACATAAGCACGTCGTTTTTTTTCCAGATCGGATCCAAGATGGCCTAATGGCGGCTATTTTCGTTGTAAAAAAAAAAAAAAAAGCCCTGATGTTGAAAACGTCTTCAACCATTTCTTGGACATGATTGCTCCGATATTATTCAAACTTGGCACAAGCACAGAACACAATGGCATGCACTTGCACCTAACTTTATTTTGTGATTTCATCAAAGATGGCCGATTGGTAGACTGGCGGCCCTTTAACTCCGTACAACAAAATTACGAAAGCAATGGGGGCTATGACATTTTACGTCTTTTTTTACTTGTTTCTTCTGGAAATTTTTTGATAGTGTTTGTTTGTATATTGGAACTCAAGAAGTTGAAGGGGTTGATTATGTCTCTGCTACATTTGAAACTAGAAGGACACTCGGTAGAGCGCATACCTCTGCCCTTGTAATGCCTGATCCACGAGAACATATCGGGCCCAATACATTGTTGAACTAGAAGGGCACTCAGTGGAGCGCATACCTCCGCCACGCAATGCCTGATCCATGAGAACATACCGGGCCCATAATTTTTTTCAAATATCATGCTATACAGTACTATATAGTTTTTGGCCCTTTCTCTCAATGGTGAAGAATCACTTTAAAAATTAAATAATTCGCCTATCCAGATCCGGATTCGGATCTTCACCAAAATCGAATCAATTCTTCTGTGCGACACACCCAACCGTTCCACCAAGTTTCGTCTGAATCCATCCACATCTTTTTCAGATATCGTGATATATATCATTTTTAGCCCGATCTTTCAATGGTGAAGAATCACTTAAAAAATTCAAGTAGTCGGATTCAGATCTTTACCAAAATCAAATCATTTCTTCCTTGTCACACATCCAATCTGTCCACCAAGTTTCCTCCGAATTCCGTCCGCAACTTTTTGAGATATCGTGCTATACATCATTTTTAGCCCTATCTCTCAATGGAGAAGAATCACTTTTAAAATTCCAGTATCCGGATCCAGATCTTCACCAAAATCAAATAATTTCTTCCTTGTCCACACCCAACCTGTCACCAATTTCCTCCGAATCCGTCCCAACTTTTTGAGATATCGTGCTATATATCATTTTAGCCCTATCTCTCAATGGTGACGAATCACTGAAAAAACTGGAAGGGCACTTGGAAGAGCGCATACCTCTGCACATAATGCCTGATCCACGAGAACATATCGGGCCGAATACATTTTTGAGCAAGACAAAAAGCAATCAGAGATTGCAAAGACTCGCCAGGACTTCTTTTGAGTGGTATATTTTTATAGGTTTTAGCGTAAATTCAATATGGCTGCCAAACCGTGTGACCCTTTTGTTCCTTATGGATAGGCGGTCAAATGTGTAAAGTTTTGCCTCGATCTTTTCAGCCATTTCAGGGAAGAAGGTTTTTGAAGGTTAAAAATAAACAACAATATGGCTGCCAAATCACGTGGCCAATGACATCATCAAAAAATTTTGTGGGCCATTTTCTCCCGAGATGACCCTCAAAATATTTTATACTGATTGGATGTAGCGTTCTACATATGCAATTCTCTTCTTCTTCTTTCGGCTGCTCCCGTTAGGGGTCGCCACAGCGGATCAACCGTCTCCATTTCGCTCTATCCTCCACATCTTCCATTGACACTCCAACCACCCGCATGTCCGCCCTCACCGTATCCATGAACCTCTTCTTTGGCCTTCCTCTTCTCCTCCTGCCTGGCGCCTCCATCTTCAACATCCTTCTCCCGATATACTCCACTTCCCTCCTGTGCACATGTCCAAACCATCTCAATCTCGCCTCTCTCACTTTGTCTCCAAACCGTCCTACCTGCGCTGTCCCTCTAATATACTCATTTCTTATCCTATCCATCCTCGTCACTCCCACGAGAATCGCAGCATCTTTAACTCTGCCACCTCCAGCTCCGCTTCCTGTCTTTTTTGTTAGCGCCACCGCCTCCAAACCATACAACATAGCTGGTCTCACTACCGTCTTATATACTTTCCCCTTCACTCTTGCAGCTACCCTTCTGTCACAGATCACTCCTGCAACTCTTCTCCACCCACTCCATCCTGCCTGCACTCTCTTTTTCACTTCTCTCCCACACTCTCCGTTACTTTGGACAGTTGATCCCAAGTATTTAAACCCATCCACCTTCCCACACCTCAACTCCTTGCAACCGCACCATACCACCACCCCCCCTCTCATTTACGCACATGTACTCCGTCTTACTCCGACTGACTATCATTCCCCTTCTCTCCAGTGCGTACCCACCTCTCGAGGCTCGCCTCAGCTGCTCCCTATTCTCTCTACAGATCATGATGTCATCCGCGAACATCATAGTCCATGGAGACTCCAGTCTGATCTCGTCCGTCAACCTGTCCATCACCATTGCAAACAGGAAAGGGCTCAGAGTCGATCCTTGGTGCAATCCCACTTTTACCTTAAACCGGTCCGTCATTCCTACTGCACACATCACCGCTGTCACACTGTCCTCATACATATCCTGCACGATCCTCACATACTTCTCCACCACTCCCGACTTCCTCATACAATGCCACAACTCCTCTTCTGGCACCTATCATAAGCTTTCTCCAAATCACAAACACACAATGTAACTCCTTCTGGCTCCCTATACTTCTCCATCAACATTCTCAAAGCAAACATTGCATCAGTGGTGCTCTTCCTGGCATAAACCCATATTGTGCTCACAGATCGTCACCTCTCTTCTCAACCTAGCTTCCACTACTCTTTCCCCACTAACTTCATGGTGTGGCTTAACAACTTTATCCTCTGTAATTTCCACAGCTCTGCACATCACCTTGTTCTTGAAAATCGGAACCAGTACACTTAATCTCCACTCCTCCGCATCCTCTCACTTTCCAAAGACTTATTAAACAATCTGGTTAACAACCCCACTGCCATCTCTCCTAAGCACTTCCATGCCTCCACTGGTATACCATCTGGGCCAACCGCCTTTCCACTTTTCATCCTCTTCATAGCAGTCCTCACTTCATCCTTGCTGATCCACCCACTTCCTGATTCACTATCTCCACCTCTTCCAACCTCCTCTCTCTCATTTTCTTATTCATCAGCTCCTCAAAGTACTCCATCCACCTTCTCAACACACTCTCCTCGCTCGTCAGCACATTCCCATTTGCGTCCTTTATCACCCGAACCTGCAGCACATCCTTCCCAGCTCGGTCCCTCTGCTTGTCAATCGGTATAAATCCTTTTCCCTTCTTTTGTATCTAACTTCTCATACAGCTCGTCATATGCCTTTTTCTTGGCCTTTGCCACCTCTCTTTTTGCCTTTCGCCGCCACTCCCCTTGTACTCCTGCCTACTCTTCATCTCTCTGACTATCCCACTTCCTTTTCGCCAACCCTTCTTCCTTATACTTTCCTGTACTTCCTCGTTCCACCACCAAGTCTCCTTATCTTCCTTCCTCTGTCCAGATGTCACACCAAGTACCTTCCTAGCTATCTCCCTCACCACTTCTGCTATAGTTGCCCAATCATCCCACCCATCTTTACCACCATCCAACGCCTGTCTCACCTCCTCCCTAAATTTCACGCAACAGTCTTCCTCCTTCAGCTTCCACATCTGGTCCTTGGTTCAGCCCTCACTCTCTTCCTCAACCTCACTCTAAAGTCATCCTACAGACCACCATTCGATGCTGTCGAGCTACACTCTCCCCTGCCACCACCTTACAGTCACTAATCTCTTTCAGGTTGCATCTCCTGCTTAAGATGTAATCCACCTGTGTGCACTTTCCTCCACTCTTGTACGTCACCCTGTGTTCCTCCTTCTTCTTGAAATACGTATTTACCACTGCCATTTCCATTTTTTTGCAAACTCTACCACCATTTGCCCTTCCACATTTCTCTTGTTGAGACCGTACCTACCCATCACTCCTCATCCTCTTTATTCCCTTCCCCAACATGCCCATTGAAATCTGCTCCAATCACCACTCTTTCATCCTGGATACACTCTCCACACACTTCATCTAACTCACTCCAGAAATCTTCTTTATACTCTATCTCACACCCATATGTGGGGCATATGCACTGATGACATTCATCATCACCCCTTCAATTTCCAACTTCACACTCATCACCTCGGTCAGACACTCTCTTCACCTCCAATACCCTCTTAACATAATCTTCCTTCAGGATTACCCCGACACCATTTCTCCTCCCATCCACACCATGGTAGAACAGTTTGAAACCACCTCCAATGCTCCTAGCCTTGCTCCCATCCACTTGGTCTCTTGACACAAAGTATGTCCACCTTTCTTCTCTCCATCATATCACGCCAACTCTCGCCCTTTGCCAGTCATCGTCCCAACATTCAGAGTTCCAACTCTCACCTGCACACTTCTACCCTTCCCCCTCCCACTGCCTCCGGACCCGCCTTCCCCGTCTCCTTCTCCTCCTTCGCCAGCAGTAGCACAATTTCCACTGGTACCCTGCTGACCACCGGTACGGTGGCGGTCGTTGGTAACCCGGGCCTCGACCGATCCGGTATGGAAATTCGTTTTATTGTCCGCATAATGATTTGGCATAGGTTTTTACGCCAGATGCCCTTCCTGACGCAACCCTGGTCGCTCTTACGACACACAGGGATATGGTACACCTATTCTAACCGGGGCATACACCGGGCCCAGTACAACTGGTACTCATTTCGCCGACCTCGGAAGGATGGCAGGCTGAGTCAACCCCTGGTGTTTTCGACTTGGTTTATATATATATAATATATATATAAATATATATATTATATATATATATATATATATATACATATATACACACATACATACATATATATATACAATATATTAATCAGTGTCCCAACGGGGCTTGAACTCAGGACCTTTTGGGTCCCA
Organism: Eptatretus atami; assembly: GCA_035128595.1. NCBI lineage: Eukaryota > Metazoa > Chordata > Myxini > Myxiniformes > Myxinidae > Eptatretus > Eptatretus atami. Next base: position 6,379,731 of record CM068959.1, on the reverse strand, counting down.
AGCCACTGCCCTAACCACTGTGCCAACACCAGGCTACGTTCTACATATGCAATTATGACGTCATAACGAAGGCACTGATGATGTCATTAAAAATACCACACTCATTCCGCATGGAGTACTTGCTATGTGCCATTTGTACACCCATGGCATAGGAACACTTGTGTGAAGTTTCCCCTCGATTTGTCCAGCCGTCTGGTGAAGAAGATTTTTATAAGTTTTCGGGTAAATCCAACATGGCTGCCAAACCATGTGACCTATGATGTCATTTGTGTGACCCTTTTGTTCCTCATGGATAGGCGGTCATATGTGTAAAGTTTTTCACCTCGATCTGTTCAGCCACTTCAGAGAGGAAGATTTTTGAAGGATTTTTTTTTAACAACAATATGGCTGCGGAATCACGTGACCAATGACGTCATGAATTTTTTTTTTCTGTGGACCATTTTATCCCTAGATGA
>CM068959.1:6354543-6371072 GCA_035128595.1 Eptatretus atami | reverse complement strand
GTTCTACCTTTGAACACCTGTACACGCTCCCCGTCCATCACACGGAACTAGTGTACATAATTACTCGGTGACGTTGTTCGCATGATACCCAGTGGTGTGTGTTGTGTTTAAATTCAATTATTTAATATCACGTCACAGAAACCTTCCAGCTTTTCGTATCTGTTCCACATTGTTTTATCAACAAATTCATGATTTATATTTCTATTTTTTCTTGATTCCATCAAAAAGTGTTTCTTTCCTTTCTGGTCTTCACGCGTAGGTGCTTGTGTCTGCTCACGGACTTCAGAAAGGGGGAAGCGACTGCAAATCGAGCGTCTCGGAGACCTCAAGGATCTTAAGAAGTTGTGTGCGCACGAGGAATAACGTTTGCTGGTGTGGTACAGGGTTCGTGGATGAGTGCGTGCTTATTGCCTCTAGATAAGTGCCACCTGCTTCCCCTCACACCTGAGCTTGTTCGCTGTAAAGGTTTCCACGGGCAGCTGACGGACAAGCCGTTGTGATGGAGCGCATTTTGTACAGAGAAACTTCTCATTGATATGTAACATTGATACTTGCAATTCCACAAAATCTAACTTTATTTGATGATTGTTGACAATGCTGTTAAAAGAGAGTTCAATCCCTTGATGGAATGATCATTTCTCCACTTACACAAGGGGCATTTTCTGCTCTGGTTGTAATCAAGTTGATTATTGGAAGTAAACCAGCTGGGTTTGCAATGCAAATACTTGTTATATTATTATTGGTGCAAGACGTTGAAAAGGTTTCTTGGGGGGGGGGGGGAGGAAGTTGTGGCGCCTTTCTCAGGGGGTTACGTGATCTGGATTCAGCATCATCACCTCGTCCTTTTTCACGCGCCCGACCTGTTCCACCGAGTTTTGTCCGAATCGTTGCACAACTTTTTTTGAGATATTCTGCACATAAACAAAAACAGACAAAAGAAGAGAAAGATGTCGTGCATCGCCCGATAACTTTGTGAAATCCATTTAATCAAATTTGACCTTAAAAAAATAGCTGGCCATTGAATTCAATGACAAAATAGTGCAAATCCTCTTCAAATTCAAGTCAATCGGATGAAAATTTTAGGATTTTGAAAAATATCGACAAAGTTGTTGACCTTATGGCCTACGTTGACCTCTTTGACCTCAAACAATAGTCTTCTTTGTTATGACAAACTCTACAGGTGGTGAAGTTTCGTGAAGATCGGTTAAAATTGTGACCTGTCGGCGATGGACTGACATACAAACAGAAGAAACACACAAGAACCAAACAATATACTTGCGAAAAATCTCGAAGTAACAAACAAACAAACAGACGGAGGTGAAAACATAACCTCCTTCCACGTTCAGTTGCGTGGACGTACAAAAAAGCTTTTGAATAAATATTCAACAAAACCTAAGTAATATTGCTGATATGAGGTTGCTCAAAGAAAAACAAATGCCACCCTCGGAATATTATTTAGCCACCATTGGGACTTGGTCCGAAACGGGGGGACTTAAAGATTTTGGTCTCGATTTTTCCTGTGCGTGCGTCCACAACCATATCTCTAACATGTATGGACCGAGTTTATTCAACGTACTTGCACAAAGACAACACATCGATGATTTACATATGCACGTCATTTTTTTTTTTTTTCGACACCAGCGCTCCAAGATGGCTGAATGGCGGCCATTTTCCGTTGTAAAAAAAAGATAAAAAAAGCCCCGGATGTCAAACGCATCCTCCCTCAAACCATTTCTCGGAAATGCATTTACTGATATCTGTCAAACTTGGCACCACAGATTAAAGAATGATGGCTTACATAAGCACGTCGTTTTTTTTCCAGATCAGATCCAAGATGGCCTAATGGCGTTCTATTTTCGTTGTAAAAAAAAAAAAAGCCCTGATGTTGAAACGTCTTCAACCATTTCTGGACATGCATTGCTCCGATTTATTTCAAACTTGGCACAAGCACAGAACACAATTGCATGCACTTGCACCTAACTTATTTGTTGATTTCATCCCAAAGATTGCGCATTGGTAGGACTGGCGGCCCTTTAACTCCGTACACAAAATACGAAAAGGCAATGGGGCTATGCCATTTTACGTCCTTTTTTTACTTGTTTCTTCTGGAAATTTTTTTGTATGTGTTTGTTTGTATATTGGAACTCAGGAAGTTGAAGGGGTTGATTATTGTCTCTGCCTACATTTTGAAACTAGAAGGACACTCGGTTAGAGCGCATACCTCTTGCCCTATGTAATGCCTGATCCACCGAGAACATATCGGGCCCCAATACATTGTTTGAACTAGAAGGGCACTCAGTGGAGCGCATACTCCCCCGCAATGCCTTTGATCCATGAGAACATACCGGGTTCCATAATTTTTTCAAATATCATGCTATACAGTACTATATAGTTTTTGGCCCTTTTCTCTCAATGGAAGAATCACTTTAAAATTAAATAATTCGCCTATCCAGATCCGGATTCGGATCTTCACCAAAATCGAATTCAATTCTGCTGTGCGACACACCCAACCGTATCCACAAGTTTCGTGCTGAATCATCCACATTCTTTTTCAGATATCGTGATATATATCATTTTTAGCCGATTCTATTCCAATGGTGAAGAATCACTTTTAAAAATTCAAGTAGTCGGATTCAGATCTTTTACCAAAATCAAATCATTTCTTCCTTGGCACACATCAATCTGTCCACCAAGTTCCTCCGAATTCCGTCCGCAACTTTTTGAGGATATCGTTGCTTACATCATTTTTTGCCCTATCTCTCAATGGAGAAGAATTCACTTTTAAAATTCCAGTATCCGGATCCAGATCTTCACCAAATCAAATTAATTTCTTCCTTGCCACACCCAACCTGTCTACCAATTTTCCTCCGAATCCGTCCACAATTTTTGAGATATCTTGCTATATATCATTTAGCCCTATCTCTCAATTGGTGACGAATCACTGAAAAACTGGGAAGGGCACTTGGAAGAGCGCATACCTCTGCACATAATGCCTGATCACGAGAACATATCGCGGCCCGAATTACATTTTTGAGCAAGACAAAAAGCAATCAGAGATTGCAAAGACTCGCCAGACTTCTTTTGTAGTGGTATATTTTTATAGGTTTTTAGCGTAAATTCAATATGGCTGCCCAAAACCGTGTTGTGTGACCCTTTTGTTGCCTTATGGATAGGCGGTCAAATGTTGTAAAGTTTATGCTCGATTCTTTTTCAGCCATTTCAGCGGAAGATGTTTTTGAAGGTTTTAAAAATAAACAAAACAATATGCTGCCAAGTCACGTGGCCCATATGACTCATCAATAATTTTGTGGGCCATTTTTTCCCGAGATGACCCTCAAAATATTTTTATACTGATTGATGTAGCGTTCTACATATGCAATTCTCTTCTTCTTCTTTCGGGCTGCTCCCGTTAGGGTCGCCACAGCGGATCAACCGTCTTCATTCGCCTCTATCCTCCCACATCTTTCCATTGAAATCCAACCACCCCGCATGTCCCCCTCACGTATCCATGATCCTCTTCTTTGGCCGCCTTTCTTCCTCCTGGCCTGGCGGCTCCATCTTCAACATACCTTCTCCCGATATACTCCACTTCCCTCCTGTGCACAGTCCAAACCATCTCAATCTTCGCCTCCTCACTTTGTCTCCAAAACCGTCTACCTGCACTGTTCCCTCTAATATACTCATTTCCTTATCCCTGGTCCATCCTCGTCACTCCCAACGAGATCGCAGCATCTTTAACTCTGCCACCTCCAGCTCCGCTTCTGTCTTTTGTTTAGCGCCACCGCCTCCCAAACCTACAACATAGCTGGTCTCACTACGTCTTATATACTGTTCCCCTTCACTCTTGCAGCTACCCTTCTTTCACAGATCACCTCCTGCAACTCTTCTCCACCCACTCCATCCTGCTGCACTCTCTTTTTCACTTCTCTCCCCACTCTCGTTACTTTGGGACAGTTGATCCCAAGTATTTAAACCCATCCACCTCCCACCTCAACTTCCTTTGCAACCGCACCTCCACCAACCCTCCCTCTCATTTACGCACATTGTAACTCCGCTTACTCCGACTGACTATCATTCCCCTTCTCTCCAGTTGCGTACCTCCCACCTCTCAAGGCTCGCCTCAGCCTGCTCCCTATTCTCCTTACAGATCATGATGTCATCCGCGAAACATCATAGTCATGGAGACTCCAGTCTGATCTAGTTCCCGTCAACCTGGTCATCACCATTGCAACAGGAAAGGGCTCAGAGTCGATCCTTTGGTGCAATCCCACTTTTACCTTAAACCGGTCCGTCATCCTACTGCACACCTCACCGCTTGTCACACTGTCTCATACATATCCTGCACGATCCTCACATACTTCTCCACCACTCCCGACATTCCTCATACAATGCCCACAACTCCTCTCTTGGCACCCTATCATAAGCTTTCTCCAAATCCACAAACCACCAATGTAACTCCTTCTGGCCTTCCTTATACTTCTCCATCAACATTCTTCAAAGCAAACATTGCATCAGTGGTGCTCTTTCCTGCATAAAACCCATTATTTTGCTTGTCACAGATCGTTTCACTCTCTCTCAACCTAGCCTTCACTACTCTTTCCCCACACCTTCATTGGGTGTGGCCTTTACAAACTTTCATGGTGTGGCTTAAAACTTTATCCCTCTGTAATTTTCCACAGCTCTTCCCACATCACCCTTTGTTCTTGAAAATCGGAACCAGTCACTTAATCTCCACTTCCTCCAGCATCTCTTCACTTTCCAAGATTTATTAAACAATCTTGGTAACAACCCCACTGCCAATCTTCTTCCTAAGCACTTCCATGCCTCCCACTTGGTTATACCATTCTGGGCAAACCGCCTTTCCACTTTTTCATCCACTTCATAGCAAGTCCTCACTTCATCCTTGCTGATCCACCCCACTTCCTGATTCACTATCTCACCTCTTCCAACCTTCTCTCTCTCATTTTCTTCATTTATCAGCTCCTCAAGTACTTCCATCACCCTTCTTCAACACCACTCTCCTCGCTCAGTCAGCACATTCCCATTTTGCGTCCTTTATCACCCGAACCTGCAAGCACATCGTTCCAGGCTCGGTCCCTCTGTCTTGGTCAATCGGTATAAATCCTTTTCCCCTTCTTTTTGTATCTAAACTTCTCATTACAGCTCGTCTATCCTTTTTCTTTGGCCTTTTGCCACCTTCTCTTTTTGCCTTTCGCCGCCACTCTTGTTACTCCTGGCCTACTTTCTTCATCTCTCTGACTATCCCACTTCCTTTTCGCCAACCCTTCTTCTTATACTTTCCTGTACTTCATCGTTCCACCACCAAGTCTCCTTATCTTTCCTTCCTCTGTCAGATGTCACACAAGTACCTTCCTAGCTATCTCCCTCACCACTTTCTGCTATAGGTTGCCAATCATCCCACCCATCTTTTACCACATCCACGCCTGTCTCACCTGCCTCCCTAAATTTCACGCAAACACGTCTCCCCCCCTTTCTCCTCCTTCAGCTTTCCACCATTGGTCCTTGGTTCAGCCCTCACTCTCTTCCTCAAACCTCACCTTCTAAAGTCATCCTACAGACCACCATTCGATGCTGTCGAGCTTTACACTCTCCCCCTGCCACCACCTTACAGTCACTAATCTCTTTCAGGTGCCACTCCTGCTTAAGATGTAATTCCACCTGTGATGCCACTTTCCTCCACTCTTGTACGTCACCGTGTTCCTCCTTCTCTTGAAATACGTAATTTACCACTTGCCATTTCCATTCTTTTGCAACTTCTACCACCATTGCCCGTCCACATTTCTCTTGTTGAGACCGTACCTTACCATCACCTCCTCATTCCTCTTATTCCCTTCCCCAACATGCCATGAAATTCTCCTCAATCACACTCTTTCATCCTTGGATTACACTCTCACCACTTCATCTAACTTCACTCCAGAATCTTTCTTTTATTACTCCATTCTCACACCCCATATTGTGGGGCATATTGCACTGATGACATTCATCATCCACCCCTTCAATTTCAACTTCCACACTTCATCCACTCGTTCAGACCACTCTCTTCACTCCAATACCCTCTTAACATAATCTTTTCCTTCAGATACCCCGACACCATTTTCTCCTCCATCCACACCATGGTTAGAACAGTTTTGAAACCACCTCAATGTCCTAGGCCTTGCTCCCCATTCCCACTTGGTTTCTTTCTTTTTTGTTACAACCAAAAAAGGGTTTATGGGGGGGGGTCCCCAAACCTTTTTTTTCTTTTTTTCTTTTTTTCCTCATATCTTAGCCAACTTCTCGCCCTTTGCCAGTCATCGGTCCCCAAACATTCAGAGTTCCAACTCTCACTGCACAACTTCTACCCTTCCCCGTCTGCCCACTGCCTCCGGACCCGCCCTTCCCCGTTCTCCTTCTCCTTCCTTCGCCCCAGCCAGTAGCACAATTTCCAACTGGTTACCCTGCTGACCACCGGTACGGTGGCGGTCGTGGTTATAACCCGGGCCTCGACGATTCCGGTATGGAAATTCGTTTTATTGTCCGCATTAATATTTGGCATATGGTTTTTACGCCAGATGCCCTTCCTGACGCAACCCTGGTCGCCTTTCTTACGACACACAGGGATATGGTACACCTATTCTAACCGGGGGCATACACCGGGGCCCAGTACAACTGGTACTCATTTCGCCGGAACCTCGGAAGGATGGCAGGCTGAATGTCAACCCCTGGTGTTTTTCGACTTGCGTTTATATTATATATTATATATATATATATATATATATATATATATATATATTATATATATATATATATATATACATATATACACACATACATACATATATATATATACAATATATTATTCAGGGTCCCAACGGGGCTTGAACTCAGGACCTTTTGGTTTCCCAGCCACTGCCATAACCACTGTGCCAACACCAGGCACGTTCTACATAATGCCAATTTATGAGTCATAACGAAGGCACTGATGATGTCATTAAAAACCCACTCATTCCGATGAGTACTTGCTATGTTGCCATTTGTAACACCCATCGGTAGGAACACTTGTGGTGAAGTTTCCCCTCGATTTGTCCAGCCGTCTGGTGAAGAAGATTTTTATATATGTTTGTGGTAAAACCAACATGGGCGCCAAAACATGTGACCTATTGATGTCTTTGTGTGACCCTTTGTTTCCTCAATGGATAGGCGGTCATATGTGTAAAGTTTTTTCACCTCGATTCTGTTTCGCCATCTTCAGGAGCGAAGATTTTTTGAAGGATTTTTTTTACACAATATGGTCTGCGGGATATACGTGACCAATGACGTCATGAATTTTTTTTTTCTGTGGACCTTTTACCCTAGATGACCCTCAAAATGTTCATACTTGATTGGATGTGGCGTTCTACATTTATGCCAATTATAATTGTCATAACGAGGCACATATGTGTCATAAAACAAATCAACCCTCATTTCACTGAGGCATACTTGCCACGGTGCCAAGTTTCAATTTTCTTGGTGCAGTTTCAGAGATACAGAGGTCCAAAGTTTTTAACGTCTTTCCAATATGGCTGCCACACCACGTTGACCTATGACTTCATAATTATCATTAAAACATTCTACATGAGTAGTCGCACCAATCTTTTAAAATTTTGTCTCAATCCGAAAAGCGTTTGCGGGAAAAAACATGAAAGTTCTGTGCGGACAGAGAGACAGACAGACGGACAGTAACAAATTTTATTTGAGTCTCAACCACTTGTGGACCCAAAGTCTGACCAGCGATAGCCAAGGATTCTCTGAAGAGATCTGGTACTGAAGGAGTTAAGTCTTCATCTCAGATCCGCGGTCAAAGTCCAAGTCCAAAGAGTCATGCAAAGCACGATACTTGAAAATCTCCCTCCCCCCCCCTTTCAAAAGTTGCCATGGATACATCAAATTGTCCATTTCATTAAGATTAAAATCGACAATCTTGATTAAAGGTCAGGTCAATAGGATGAAAATAGATTATTTTTCATATGAAATTGAAGAATTTAGAAGTTTGACCTTGAGTTCACTTTAACTTTTTGACTTCAAAAGTAGTTGGTTTTCCCAATCCATGACACACGATGCAAATCTTGTTAAATTTCAAGTCGATCGTGAAAAAATGATGATTTTCGAATTTGACCTCAAGAAATCATTCGGCTTCTCAATTGAGACTACCTCCACAACTTGGTAGTTTCATGATGATCGGTTTAGAATTGTGACCTGTAGGTGATAACAGACAGACAAACAGACAGATAACAAAATTGACTGACCAATATATGGTACTTTGAAAAAAAATTTTTTGCAAGTAACTAATGAACCCAAATGCAATACCTCTGCTCTTGGTGAGGGTTATAAGAATGTTCCCATACCTCAAAGCAAGACTTTGGCAGATTAAGCCGTTAAAGGCAACATGTTGGCGCTTCAACAAAACTCTGTTTCTCTGGCTGTGAGCACTCAAGGGCCATGGTTATTACACCTAAATCCAAACATAACCCCACCCCAACCCAAACCCAACCCTACCCTCGTATTCAACCTTGCCATTCAAACCCCAACCCTAATCCATTAATATTTTTTTCCAGTGTGATATATATATATATATAATATTGTTGCAGATTTCCGCCGCACTCGCGCGCTGTGGACGACCGCTTCAGCCCATTGCGGTCACGCGCCCACGAAGGCGACAATCCAGTCGTGACTTTCCGGACCAACGCCGAAATCCAGTCACGGATGCCTTAACGCATCATAAACTAGCCAATTATTTCTGTCCACGCGCTACACAGGGGTTGATCGCCGAATTATCGATGTACCTAATTTATTGCGCGAAAAGAAATACCGGGAGTTTATACTCGACGGGACCTGCACGAAAACGAGCCGCTTAGCGGCTCGTTCCGTATGCGAAGCCGAGCGGTTTTAATTCGCCAATCCGGTCGGACCAGATTTACCTTTAGCGGTTTTAAAAGCCAGTTTATATCCGAGCGCACCATGGCAGTCAATACAGGAAGGGACGCACGAGCAGATTGACATTCAATCAATGGGACATTTATTTACAGTAGGCATACAAGCATTCAATAATGGGGATAGGGACAAGACACGAGCAAAGCCTTACAGCCGGATATATTTATTATGTACATGCACTTACACACAATTCTACTTAAAGAGACAAGGCGCCACAGAACTTTCATGCAAAAACCCAGAAAAGAAAACGGGCCCTTGAGCCTTTAATGTTCTCAGAGCCTGGATGACCGGAGGTCTCGAGAGTCCGCGCTGGGTTACCTGGCCGCCCTTGATGACGGCTCGACGGCCTTCAGGTCGGCGAGCCTCGGTGTTCTGTTCGTCGGGTACGTCGCGCCAGTCGCTTGAGGCGGCTTGGCAAGCAGCTCGATCTCCCCCGGAGTCTGGCCTCACCGCGGCCTGGTCGGTCGGGCCTAGCCGACGACGCGCTGGAGGAGTGAACGGGTCTTTCGCTGGCAACCTTCCAGCGAACTGCGGACTTGGGCTGGCTCCAACGAACGCTGACTTGGCTTCCTTGGTTGCGCTGGCGAACTCTCCAGCGAACTGCTGACTTGGCTGGCTCCCTTGGTTGCGCTGGCAAACCTTCCAGCGAACTGCGGACTTGGCTGGCTCCAATGACGAATGCGCCCTTCGGACGAACGAATGCTGCGAGCTGCTGAGTCACGCCCTTTTATCGCCCGGGGTGAGACGCCCTTTGATCTTTCACCCTGGTGTTGGCCACGCCTTCTTCATCTTGGCCACGCCCATCTTTCACCTCTCACCTTCCACCCTGCTGGCCCCGCCCCTCTCTTTCTGATTGGCTAGCTCCTTCAGAGGGTAAGGCCATTCTGATCCGATTTTGCCGTGAAAGCGGCTGATCACACGCGGACGTGTTGAAATCGCCTGCCTGTCGCGGCACGAGTTCGCACCGACGGCATGTTTGCCGCCTCGCTGAGGAAGGCGTGATGGTATTGCGATGAGAAGATGTTTGTTTGAAATAAAAGATAGAAAAGAATAATGGCTAACTCAAAGATCCACAGCCCGGCACATGAACAAACCCGTTTACTTCGGTGGGGAAAATCTAACCTGCAACACACTTACCGAAATAACTAACCTTTGGGGAACCTGAATGGTGGTTTGTGGATTTTCACAACCGTAACAATATATATTATATTTGCATGCCAGGGTCGGGTGAGAAAACACTAGGGGGGGAAGCTATGTCGGTTCCCACCAGACTCCCCAGAATTGTAGGCCATCGCACACGGACAATTCCGTGACGCGCGGGGTCGCTCAACCGACGTGGACGCCAATAACTCAACCGCGTGACCTAGGGTCCTCCCATCTATGGGTTAATCGGGTTACCTAATTAATTACGTGATTTAATTACCAGGGACACGCCCTCGGTATGCCTTGTCCAAACCGGATCACTCTACCGGATCGGATCACCTTTCCGGATCAGATGCAGCCAAGCGACACTGCCAAGGATGTCCCGGCTAAAAGGAAGGGATCGTTGGGAATAAAGTCCTGGCTAAAGTTAGGATTCGGACCATGTTGGATCAATGGAAGAAAATACAAGACGAGCTGGGACATTCCTAATAATTATTTATTTACACTCAACCTACAAAAAGGGGACACAGAGCAGACTTAACGCGAAATTAATAACAATAATAATGATAACAATCTTTCTGCATGCTTACGTAAGCAGACAGGCACCAGCGAGCGCACACAACACACACACACACACACACACACACACACACACACACACACACACACAGAAACCCGTATGAAGAGGGAGTTTTGCAACCAGGAAGGGAGGGGAGTTGAGGCTATGATATCGGTACCTTTGCGCCGATAGCACGACGTGCCACCAATATGTTTTCGGGGGGGGGGGGGCGGGGGGAATGCACCGTGGTGCGGTACCCGACAGTGGGGTGCGTTGTCTCTGCTTTCAGCCGCACGTGTGGAGACCGTATTCGCGAAAGGAGAGCTTGAGTCGAGAAGGGGTGGAGTCCAGAGTGCGAGGGTGGAGTGGTAGTGTGGGTGGGGTCGACGACGTCGTGTGGGTGGAGATGAGGAGGCGGAGTCCGGCAGCAGGAGGCGGGTCATGGCGGTGTCAATGAGGCGGCGAGGCGGAGAAGAGAAAGTGGCAAGAGAGACTGCTCCAGCCTTATTAGGACTTGCAGCTCGGGGGGAGGGGCACCCCGAATCGAAACATCATCACCTGAATCGGGTGCTCCGATGGCCCCGACCCCTCATGTATCCGCCAACTTGGCCGGAAACCGCCTCACTTCGTTTCCGGCAAGTCCATTCCCAGACAGCCGCAGTATTCCGCCTCCGACCCCCACACATGACACGAATCGCCCACACCGAAATTGGCACGCAAATCATCCTGCAAACCCCCGGGCCATGGCCAGGCAACCGGTCGGGTCCCGCATGCCCGCTCGGGGTTCGACCAGCGTCGATCAACGGGCTCGCTCCGCGCACGCCACGTGGCTCGCACTGTACGTGTCCCCGGCTTTGATCGCAGCTTTGCTGTCCGTAGAGACGAGAAGACGTTCACCATCCGTGGAGAATCCGCTGCTGCCAGCGAGGGCCGAAGGTACATCGCCATGGATAAATCCATGCACGTTTCACGGCACGTACGTGTCTGCTTTCCGAGCACATTCCATACAGCGCGCGGTTCCGCCATTACGCACATGGCCAGCGCTCGCATTTTCACGACTCCGCTAGCGTGTGCGCGGGGCGACACCAATATGTGTCAGATATTGAGGTTTGAAAAAGGGACAAGCCGCTTCTATCCGCACACTCGTATCCCGCCAAACATGGCGTGGAGTCGTCTTATTCGGCCGCCGTACGCGTTTTCGTGCAGCGTGGGCGTCGTGCTGGCTCTTTTCCCATGGCGTGAAAACACCATTCGTGCAGCCTCTTCAGAGGTATTTATTTGCATGCCTTTTTAATGCAAACGGCAATCCTCCCCAGACCATCGGAAGCTGAGTCGACAACCCCACACTGCCAAGCGCACATGACTCGCCACACACGCCGGGTTTTAGGGCTCGCCCAGGAATGAGGATCTCTGTACAGCTGTTTCCTCACCGCGGCGCCGCACGTTGCTGGCCTACATGAGGCCCCACCTTACAGCGAAGGTGCACGTGGCTGATTTACCTCAGGAATAATCAGACGGAAAGAAGAGTGGTGGACGAAATGAAGAGAAAATGATTTAAGCAGACCCTAGCTATTAGATCACCGCAACGCACTCCCTTGTTGGCCCGCTAAACAAAAAGGAAGGGGTTTATCGACACGTATATTACTGAATAACTGTCTTGGGACACCTGTCTGTTGTATGCATGTGTTCCGAGAACCGCAACAAATATATATATATAACACCTGGGTAAAATGATGGACACCAAGTCTATTGAAAGTGACGGCTTTCTACACAAGTGTGGTCCATGTGTTAATTAAGGCCTAAGTCACATTTGCCACGGCGGCCGTGGGTCTCCAAAATCTCGGCCACTAGCAATTATACGGCGGGCCGCAGTATTTCCACGGTCACACAATGTAGCAGTCACATATGTTTTTATTTTTCGGGGAGCCGCATGGCTATTTAAAATTGTGGAGACCGAAAACGTGGGTTGCCGTACGGTCTTTGATTTGATGTCGCACAAGTGACCTTGAGGGGGCCAGCGGCGGCCATAGAATTTTCAAGGCAGACGCAAGTAGCCTCAAGGTGCCCACAAGGCGACTGCAGGGGGGCCCTAAGGCGAACGTGCGGCCAGACGGACGTAACGAGTGGGTTATATTTTTTTTTTTTTTTTTTTTTTTACTAGTTCTTTGTTTCGGCTTGTCGAATTGCTACGGCGAATGTAGAAATGAAAAAGTTATAACTGCGCGTTTATAATTCCACGGTGACCCCTACGGCCTGTAAAAGATAGCCAAATGCGTAGTGCCACCCTGAGGCCACCGCAGAAACTCTGCGGCCGCCGCACGTTTTCTGTCAATTCAGAGGGCGTACGGCCGCCGTATCCTCGCCGTTAGAGCAATGTGACTTAGGCCTAAAGCAAGATACATCCCGACATGCTCCGGGTCATGTATAAAAATGCTGCACAGGCCTGCTTACATATAGTTCTGGCTCGCATAGCTGCAAGAGGAGACCTCAGTGACTTTGAAGAGCGGTGATTGTTGGGGCATATTTTGCAGGGCTTTAGTGACAAAGAGCTCACTTGCTGATGTTTCACGAGCAACGGTGTCTCAGGTGATGTCGGCATGGAACTCCGAGCAGAAGCGCATACTCCAGGATCGTGATATCCATGCATTAATTTGAAGTGCAAGCCAAGGCAGGCAAGCAACTGCAGATCAATTGCTCAAAACAGGCGAGCAACACTATTTCGCGGACCCCTTATATTTGTGGTTCATTAAATGACGTGCTTCTACATTCGTGGCCCTGTGCTTCGGGTATTTGCGGTTTGTTTTGTTTTAAAAAAAAAAGTTATTCTCTGGCATATTCACGGTTTTTCTGATCTGTTTATACATTTGCGGCCCTGTGCTTCGGGTATTCGTGGTGGTTTCATGGACGTAGTTTGCGTTTTTTGCGGGTAATATTTATGGTTTTTCACGGTGTAGTTGCGGTTTCTTGCGGGCATATTCATGATTTTTCACGGGTTGCAGTTTTTCATGGGTGTATTCGCGGTTTTTGTGGATGTAGTTTGCGGTTTTTCACAATTTTTTTTTCTTCTTATTTGGGGGAGAATGGGTACATGTTGTGTGCTGTCTATTGGTAAGGATAATTACAGCCGATGTTGGAACTCACCAGAGGACGAAGAGAATTTTGTCTCAAGGGACACTAGACAGGCCCCCTAACAAACGGACGCCAACGTTGTCAGACGGAATGAAAACCCGTCATTCTTGTTACAAAAACAGTTAAAATTGATGAAAAAGCGGCCGAAATTGAAACCAACACAGTAATTACGTCGCAATAGCAAATATAACCGAAACCAACATGTTTATTCTACACACAAGAACGGTCGTGACGGACACAAGAACGGTCCATCCCGAAAATAGAACGGGTGGGAATGGAAGCAAGATTGGTTATTTCCGTCGCGAAACGGCGGGAGACCGAAGCGAAGCGATTCATTCCGTTACCATAACATGGAAAACATGGCGGCTTGAAAAGTTCTTGAAGTTATGGTAAGTTAACTTTAACGTAGTCTGCCTTGATATATTCATGTCTGTTAATGAAACCCGTTTGTGGTACGGGATATTATACAAGCAGCGATAAATGCGCCCTCTTGACTTAATGTGTGGCTGACATTTCGTGTAATTCGTGCCCCCGTGCTGCAGCGATCAGTGACGATTGATCGTTTATATTTGCAAGAGGTAAAATTTTGATAGTAATAATAAATTGCAAATTCCAATAAAATAACAAAGTTAATATGAAGTAAAAACTGTAAAAAGATCCCATACACGATCCCCTATGTTGAACTGGGCATACACAACTAGCGATCCTTCACTCGGGGGCTCGAAATACAGGCAAACCAAACATTATCATGACAACAAAATTCGGTTTAATAAATTGTTAAAACTACATCAGGTTACTACCCACTATATATTATCTATATTACATTTATGTTCGAGGCACAAGCACTAAAAATTTACATGCCGTAACAGGTCGTTCTACTGCATCCGGCCATCTTTGTTCGCACTACAGTAACTGGAATGAACCGCTTTTGTTTCGCTCTCGGACTTTTCGCGACGGAATAACCAATCTTGCTTCCGTTCCCACCAATCTATTTCGGGATTGTCCGTTTTTGTGTCCGTCACGACCGTTTCTTGCATGTAGAATAAACGTTGTGGTTTCCATTATATCTGCTATTGCGACCGTAATTACTGTGTTGGTTTCAATTTCGGCCGCTTTTTCATCAATTTTAGCTGTTATTTTAACAAGAATGACGGGTTTTCATTCCGTCTGACAACGTTGGCGTCCGTTTGTTAGGGGGGCCTGCTAGATACCATTGTCCAGTCGCAGGACCAGGCTTAATGGCAGAGTTGAGCTGTTCAGGGAGCTGAGGCATAAACTGTACGTGTGCTGAGGGTGGACGATGAGGCCTATGTGCGAGGAATCTGTGAGGGAGTAGAGCATCACCTGTGGTCAATTGATTCTCGTCCTGCTTTCAGGGGAATTTGTGCATTGCATTCCTCCAAGCCCATCCCTCGGTGTTACTGCAGTTAGAGCGGAGGATGGTGGGCTCTTGACAGAGGAGTCCAAAGTGAAGACCCGTGAGCCGGTTACTTAGAACAGCTGTGCCAGGCTGATCCACCAGCTGTTGAGTTTGATGTCAGCGGTGTTACAATCCCTTATGCTGACCCTCCAATCAACTGTAATCCACCTTTGTTGTGGAAACACGGCTGTGGTAACCGGTTGAAATGGGGTAAAGCTCCAGGGATCTGTGGCATCCATGCTGAACTTCTCAAGGCTGGTGGAAATGCTGCACTCGTGTCGTTGCATGCAGTTTTGTGCTCTGCCTGGAACACAGGCATCATCCCAACTGACTGGAAGAGGGCCTTGTTGTACCCCTCTGGAAAGGGAAGAGTGATCGCCAGGACTGCAACAACTACCGAGGGGTGACGCTGCTCTCAGTGCCGGACAAGGTCTTTGCTCGGATAATTCTTGATAGGGTTTGCCACCATCTGCTTGAGCACCAGCACCCAGAGCAGTCAGGCTTTATACCAAAGACGTCAACGATTGACCGTATCCTTGCCCTTCGGGTCCTCACCGAATGCATACGAGAGTTTCGGCAGGGGCTGCTTGCAGCCTTTGTTGATTTCTGCAAAGCATTAGATTCAGTCATTCGGGATGCCCTCCGGAGGATTCTTGGTCTTCGAGGGGTGCCACCAAAAATGATCAATCTGATGTCTGAACTATGCTCTGGTACTGAGAGTACTGTGGGATGTGGTGATACCATCTCTGACTCATTTTGCCGTTGTTACTGGAGTTCGTTGGGTGTGCACTGGCCCCCACACGTTTCAGCGCTTGTATAAGACGACATTCTGGGGAGTATGTCGGAGAGATCAAGCTGCAATGCGTCGTTTGGGAATGTCAATATCTCTGACCTTTGATTTTGCAGATGATAGTCATCTTTGTGGAGACTGGAAATCCTTTTGGGGTCCCTCAAGGTGCTGAATAAGGAGTCGCAGCCGCTGGGATTATGGGTTTCCTTGGTCAAAACTAAGATACAGGCTTTCGATAACATCTTGGATGCTGCTATCCTGTCTGTACCTGTTTGTGGTGAGGTTGTTGAGGTCACAGTGGGATTCACTTACCATGGCAGTGATATTCGTGTCTTTGCTGGCTGAGAGCCAGAGGTCGGTAGGCATCTGTGTCGGGCCTGGGGAGTCATGGATTCACTGGATCATGGGGTGTGGCGATGTTGGTGCCTGTGCAGGACGATGAAAGTCCGAATCTTCAGGTCCTTGGTACTTCCAGTCTTGCTCTAGGGATGTGAGACTTGGATTCTGACCAGGGATCT
>CM068959.1:6332788-6347352 GCA_035128595.1 Eptatretus atami | reverse complement strand
ATTTGGATTATCAGCCCTAGCTCTCACCACTGCTCTGCGCCCTGTCAAATCATTTTGGGAGTGTCTTTCTATTTGTCCCCCTAACACCTTTCGCCTGTCGCCCTTTTTGCTCCTTCTTCACGTATTCTTTAAAGGAAGCTTTTCAAAAGGCTTCTGTAACCTATGTCCACAATCATTCTCTCTGCAGACGTGTGACTCCTCTTACTCGATGTCATTATACACAACCCACACGGTACAATCGGTGTGACCTCATCGTTGACACGTCATAAATAGCTATACTTGTTATCTCTCAGTTGTTCCATCACTGTATATATGGAAACTCTTCGATCAGCACCTTCGTTTAATTGTACCTGGCGTCTTCCAGCACTAGACTCCTGCTCTACCGTGGACTCGTTTTCATACGTTTCTCGTAACGCTTCACCAGGAGGCCTGTCTGGTCTACCGTAGTGTATGTTTTTGCCTCCCATAGGACAATATGCCTTCGTGTGGGCCGTACGCTCCGCACTCATAGCACATTGAGCACACAAAATCCTCTTGCTCAGTTGTTTTCTCGTTTTTAAACACGAATGCACTATTTAAATGCGTCGCAGCCATCTAGTTAAACACAACATAGCAAACCTCGTCTTAAACTTTCGATTGTTGTCTTAAGCTTTCCTCGGTCACCGGTGCGCATTGTGAATGATTAATCATTCTCGAACCATCGTGTCACCGTACTGACCGGAGTTCTTGAAGAATCTCTTCCTCAGACAGACCGTCGGTAAAACGTTGGGGCACAACAGAATATCTTTGCACTGCCGAGAAGCTGTCGCACGATCCGAAACGGACGATACTGGTCATCACCAGAAACCAGCATGCTTGCAAACATACCTGCTCATACTTCGCGACGTTGCCACGTATGATCTCGAGATTGAAAACATACGACTTCTTGTCATTCATCGAGGGCGTCCGTCCCGAATGTTTCACAAACCGATTCAGCTTCAAGTCCGAGGCAGACTTCCTCCAGCGCACAACTACCTTCCGGCCGGCACGAAGCAGCAGGCCGTGCTTGTCTGTTGAACACCTCGTCCGTGTGCTTGGTAGCCGGCGCACCTCGCCGATCTTATAACTCGCCCATCTTTTACTCAATGAAGAGAAGAAAAAAAACAGAGAAGCTGTAAATGGTACTAAGCCCAAGTGAAGAGGAGAAAGAAGAAGAAGAGAAAGAAAAAACCCTTCATTCAGGAAACTGGCGGAGAGCCACCGTTCCACTGACACTAACCACCTTAAGTAGTTATCCCCAAAACATATGCCACGCTGCTGTCTCTCTCTCTCTCTCTCTCTCTCTCTCTCTCTCTCTCTCGTCTCTCTCTCTCTCTCTCTCGATGAGACAGACCAAGATAAGGGGTAAGGAAAAAAACAAGAAAAAAACCCAAAACATTAGACGAAAAGAAAGAGAGAAAAGAGAAGCAACACAGGCTCCACGTACGGCCAGAGACTCGAGCCAACAGCATCATGTGAATTGCACGTGCGTGCCAAGCGAGCAACCAACTGCTGCAAAGTGGGAGGGGAGAGAGAGAGAGAAGAGGAGGAGGGAATGGAGAGAGAAGAGCGAAGAGGGAGAAAGAAAGAGAGAGAGAGGAGGGAGGGGGAAAGAGAGAGGGAGGGGGAAAGTGAGAGAGGTGGAAAGAGTGAGTGAGGGAGGGGGAGGGAAGGCAGATGTGTGGTGGAGCGTCAATTATGATTCCTACCGTTTCATCAAAATGATTCTGCATAGAATAACAGTGAAGATGAAAACAAAATAATGTCTGAAATCCATTATGTACCGGTGAAACTATAAATACCACCCAGAGACAGACACCACTCAGACACATCCAGAGACAAACTCCCATCCGGACACATATGGAGATAACCACCCTCCAGACATAACGACCGTCGGGATATGCCGAGAGAGAGGGAGAGATGGATGTGGGGGGGTTAGGGTGTTATCAGAGAGAATATGTTATGCCTTATGAACAACACACGCAAGACCGATATTGGCAGTTTTCCCTCCCTCCTCACTCTCTCATTGTTTATACTTTTTGTGGAGGCAACATGCGGTTAGGGTTAGGGCTAGGGTTAGTTATTCTGTATTCTTCTCTCTCCCCTCCCTCTTCTCTCTTTCCCCTTCCCTCCTCTCTCTTTCCCCTTCCCTCTCTCTCTTTCCCCCTCCCTCTCTCTCTTTCTTCCTCCCTCGTCTCTCTTTCCCCTCCTCCTCTCTCTTTCCCCCTCCCTCCTCTCTCTTTCCCCCTCCCTCCTCTCTCTTTCCCCCTCTTCTTCTCTCTTCCCCCTCCCTCCTCTCTCTTTCTTACTCCTCGTCTCTGTCCCCCTCCCTCCTCTCTCTTCCTCCCTCCTCCTCTCTCTCTCTCCTCTCTCTCTTGCTCTCTCGCTCTTTCTCCTTCCCTCCACTCTCTTTTTCCCCTCCCTCTCTATCTCCTCTCTCTCCCCCACCCTTTCTATCTCCCACCCTCTCAGTGTTCCTGTCAGCAAAGCAACTGTTGGCATTTGCTTGTGTGTGTGTGTGTGTGGTGTGTGTGTGTTGTGGTGTGTGTGTGTTATGTATATGTGTATATATATATATATATTATATATATATTATATAATATAATATTATATTATATATATATATATATAGGGTGGTCCAAAAAAGTCGAAAAAATAGAATGTTGCTCCACAAGCTTAAAATTATTCTAATATGATCCAATAACGCGCATAAATTTTTTTAGCTTGATCGGAGGTGATTTAGAGGTCGCTCCATATGACGACTTTTAGTCTCATGACTTGAATAAATTAGGGTATGGTCAGGTACGATTACGGGTATTCTGGATGTCCGAGGTGGAAATGGAGTGCATTTTCGAACTCTATGGGGTCGATTTACTCTAAGAAATGACTGCACCGACATTGAATTCACTACCATTTCGAAAATATGACCAAAACAAGATTTATCATTACTGGAGTTGAGTAACTAATCCTACTCATTTCGATATTTTCTAATCTATAATTAATTTGTTGCGTCTAAACATTTCTTAGAGTAAATCACCCCACTGAGGTCGAAAATGCAGTCCATTTTCACCTAGGAACTTCAGAAGTGTACGGATTCGCATCTCACCATACCCTAATTTAATATAATAATAACTAAATAAAAACTAACATATTTTTTGTGAATCATTGAATCTAAAACACTGGATGTTGGGCCGGCTAGAAATAGTTCAGGCGGGAGTGGAGACAGCAATAGAGGCGGAGATGATAGTGGTATTTGGTAAATGGAACGAAAATCTAATAGTTTGTAATTCCATTGATTGAAAAATTAGGGTATGGTGAGATCGAATCGTTAACTTCTGACTTCCTAGGTGAAAATGGACTGCATTTTCGAACTCAGTGGGGTCGATTTACTCTAAGAAATGTTTAGACGGACAACAAATTAATTATAGATTAGAAAATATCGAAATGAGTAGGATTAGTACTCAACTCCAGTGATGATAAATCTTGTTTTAGGTCATATTTCGAAATGGTAGTGAATTCAATGTCGGTGCAGTCATTTCTTAGAGTAAATCGACCCCATAGAGTTCGAAAATGCACTCCATTTCCACCTCGGACATCCAGAAGTCCCGTAATCGTACCTGACCATACCCTAATTTAACCAACTCATGAAACTAAGTCGTCATATGGAGCGACCTCTAAATCACCTCCGACAACTAAAATTTTTTATGCGCGTTATTGGATCATAGTGGAATAATTTAAGGCTTGTGGAGACATCTGAATTATTTTTATTTTTTTTCTGTTTTTGGACCACCCTATATACATATAATATATATATATATATATATATAGTATATATATATTCACATAGATACACACACACACACACACTCACACACTGACACACACGCACACTCACACACTGACACACACGCACACACACACACCACACACCACACACTCACCGCACACACACACTGACACACATGCACACACTGACACACACACACTGACACACACACACACACACACACACACACACCACACACTGACACACACACACACTGACACACACACAACACACACACACACACAAACACGCACACACGCACACTGATATTTATTAGAATAAGATTCACTTAAATAACAGAAGTTGTTTCTCGTCCTCAACCTACTCTCGTTTCCTCCCCTCCCCACCCCCAATGATTTGCTTATTTTATGATGAAAAAATAAATGAACTGTTGAGTGTTTTGTTGATGATATTATGCCCTGTGTCCTTAACACAATATCTTCTGAGTCGACTTTGTTATCCTACTCAAATCAGTTTATTTTTATTTATTTTTATTCTATTATTTTACAAAACTCGAAATGTTTATTTCTGCACTGAACTCCACTTGCTTTACAGAGATGGGGAATTCCATCTGGAGTACACCAGACCAGAAACTTTTAAAGTAAGTCGTTTTATGTTTCCACTCTTGACATTAAAGAATAAACTCACTCATTTGAATGCATTCCGAGATGATGAAGGCCTCACCCAACTTGTGTTGAGGGTTCCTTT
The DNA here is from genome assembly GCA_035128595.1 of Eptatretus atami. NCBI lineage: Eukaryota > Metazoa > Chordata > Myxini > Myxiniformes > Myxinidae > Eptatretus > Eptatretus atami. Next base: position 6,342,800 of record CM068959.1, on the reverse strand, counting down.
ATTTTCCGTTGAAGATCTACACCCAAAATGTCAGCCGCACCCCGTTCCCCATTACAATAAACCTCCTCTATGTGAAACAACTTTTACTTGTAAAACCGACAGTTAATGTTGAGGGCTGTTTACATACTCTTCATGGCATTTGCCAAGTGCAAGTAGGCATGAATGAGCAGCCGCAGGAATTGGATCAACTCTTAGCCGAAGATAAATAACCAAGTTCTTGGCCACTTAATGGAACAGTTCCTTAAATGTTAATCATTGTTTAACATTCAAAAGCAAACACAGTTATCTGCAATGTTGTTTTAACATGAGATATGTTTTGATGAAAATTTCTTCATTCAGCAGCTTTACCCTTGACCTCTTTCCTACTTTTGTTGTGTTTGTTTCATTGGTTTATCATTTTTAGGTTCTTTGTCTGAAATAAGCTAACAGTGGGTCCCGGTGTCCAGCAGGCCATACTTCTGTTAACATTTGACAAAAACATCTCCTCCTCACAAACTACCTCACCGATGTTGACCAAATTTGGTATGATGCACCAGGACAGCAATAACTCATGGAGTTGTGCTCCCCCATCCGGATGCACCCCTTTCATGGGGATAAAAAGTGGATTTGGCCCCAAATATTGGTATTTTATTCAAAAATCTTCTCGGAAACCACCAGACAGATCCAGACCAAACTCACCAAGAGGCATCAGGACCATGCCCTCACCTTAAGTTGTGCTCCTCCTGGCCATATCTCCCCCGGAGAGGGGGCCACGGGCTCCTTCCCTGAATCCCCCATTTTCACCAACACATCTTCTCCACAACTACCTGAGCAATACGGACCAAATTTGATCCAATGCATCAGGACAGTAAGGTCTCATGGGCTTGTGCCAGAGATGGCGACTCGGGCCATCGACTTGGACTCGAGTCGCAAATTTTGTGACTTGATATTTGAGCTTGTAGACTTGACAATGACGATGAATGAATGAACACTATATCAAAATTAATATATCTCGGTGATGTGTTTGTGACTAATTTTCATTCGATGTCTGTTAGGATGTGATTATTATATTTCTAAACAAAGACCGCCATCGTCACGCGCCAAAGACAGCACGAACTCGTTAAATAGATGTGTTATTTTCATGTGTTCTTGTGTTCTTTTCATGTGAACCAAACATGTGTTCTGTTCCATGAGACGTTCTAACGCGTTTCGTTTCTAACTTTCTAATGTTTGTGCTGCACTAACACTGACTAACACACTAACACTGAGCCTCTACTCATGCCGGTTGTATGTGGGATATAGGACGAGTCCTCGTAGAGTGTGTAGCTTCAAAGTCTTCGGTATGTCTTGGCCAGGGTTTGAATCACCAACCTTCCATATTCCGAGCGGAATCACCAAGATTAATGACTCGCAAAAGACTGAGCCTGGTCACCGAGTTTCGTTACCGATTGTAACCATTTTGGTCACCAAATGTAACCATTACACCACTGAGTCTGGGCAATGAGTTTGAAGAAAAGGAATTAAACTTTTTATTTTTTCCATGTCATTTATTTTACAGAGTACACACGCCCAAAAACATAATGCTCACATAAACAAGAAAAAAGCAATCAGAGATTGCAGACCCTCCCCGGGACATGCTTTGTGCGGTGTATTTTGTGTACTGGTGTGTTATGTAATTAATAAGAGACATAATTAGAACTGGCACTTTATAACTGCTGGCAGTGATGACCGGGTACCAAGACGTCCCGCTTTGATTGGACAGCTGACCCTGTCCCATGACTTTTTTAAAATTATTATTCATTATTCAATTGAATTTAGAATGGGATTAAAACATATTCAATTCAAATCAAATGTAAGACCAAATAGGTATAGTCCTGCATTAGAGTAATCAGAAGGAACCCAAACAAACAAAAAACAAAGATGAAATCATCAGGAGGAACCTGGATAGGATTCGTGTTTCAGCTGCTACTCCTCGACCCTCAAACTCATCCAGGAACAGCCAAGTGATCCTTATTCAAAAAATAAAAATAAAAAGAACCCATTCAAAAATATTAAATAATTCTGGCTGCCAGACCATGCGGTCCGATCAAGTTGAAATTTAAACATACACCCATCTCGACTAGATCATAAATGGTGAAGTTTCACGACGATTGATGTTCCAGAGAAAACATTATTTAATATTTTTCTTCAATCCAATATGGTTGCCAAACCATGTGACCTATCAACTGTTCCTTAAGAAACTTGTACACCTATGGCTTGGGGAACATTTGTGTGAAGTTTCCCCTTGATTTGTCCAGCCTTTCTGGAGAAGAAGATTTTTTTTTTTTTAGGTTTAGGGTAAATCCAATATGGCTATCAAATCATGTGACCTATGACATCATAGTGTGTGAACTTTTGTTCCTCATGGATAGGCGGTCATACTGTAAGTTTCATCTCGATCTGTTCAGCCACTTCAGAGAAGGTTTTTGAAGTTTTTTTGTTTTTTTAAAACAATATGACTGCTGAATCACGTGACCGATGTCATCACTTTTTTTTTCTGTGAATCATTTTATCCTAGATGACCCTCAATAATTTTTCATACTCCGTTACTCCGTTCAAAGCACTTGGGAATTCTTACTCCGTTCAAAGCACTTGGGAATTCTTACTCCGTTCCAAAAACTCGGGAATTCTTACTCCGTTCCAAACACTCGGGAATTCTTACTTCTTGCCAAACACTCGGGAATTCTTACACCGTTCGAAGCACTTGGGAATTCTTACTCCGTTCCAAATAGTCGGGAATTATTGTTCCATTTCGATTAGTTATCGATCACTATGTCCCAATACTTATGCTCAGAAACTTGTTCTATGCTCTGACCATGGATAATTTAATCAAAAGGTCATTGCCACCTGCTAAGTGGCATAATACATCATTGTTTCTTCTTGTTGGCATTAAGGACTAAATAAATAATACTAATTTCCAAGAAGTGGGACACCACGGACACGAAGACTAAATCTCTTATTGCTTCCTTTCGGGAACCATAAAAATGCCCCATTCAGAGGTACTGCCAACTTCGACCGTTTCCGGAAGAGGTTTATTTTTAGCTCACCCGGACCATAGTTCTGGGGAGCTTATGGAATGGTGCAAGCCTGGTGTTGCTTAGTGGTTAGGGTGGCGGCTTGGGATTCTAGGGTCCTGAGTTCAAGCCCCATGGCCGCTGAATTAAAAAATACACCAGGAGGTTGACTCAGCCTGTCATCCTTCCGAGGTCGGCAAAATGAGCACCAGTGTACTGGTAAGGGGGACACTGCATCAGCGCATAGCCCGTCCCAACCAATGATGCAACCAGCAGCCACAGGCTGCACTCGATAGAGAGAGATGGAATGGCGCGTCATCCATCTGTCCATCCGACGTGCACAAACATTTGCAACTTCTTATCTGAAACTACACATACGATTTCGATGAAACTTGACCACAACCTTCATCACCCGGTGTGTACCAAGTTTGTTCATGACATGAGAAAAAAAACAAAAAAAAATCGGGGTCTGAGGGATCTACGGGGGTGGGAGGAGGGGGGGTTGCATTGCTTTCTTCTCCGAAACCACACAGCCAACTTTGATGAAACTTGACCACAACCTTCATCATCTGTGATGTACCAAGGTTTGTTCACGGCATCAAAAAAATTCATCGGTTCTTACTTTTTCTCCGTTACATATTTTGTGGTTTATCTGCGCCTACCAATGATTCCCTGGTTTTCTTATCCAGCCGCGACCAGGTGAGCACCAAGGGGTGTTGCTCCTATTTTTATTTAAATGTCTGGTAACTGTTTGTTTATTATTTATTTATATGTTTATGTAATTTACTTGAATATAACTGTTATTAATCAAAAAAGGTAACATCATGGGTAAACGCATCCAACGTGTCCACCAAGTTTCATCTGAATCCGTCCACAACTTTTTGAGATATTGTAATATATATATATATATATAAATATAATATATAGTTCTTGGCCCGATCTCTCAATGGTGAAGAATCACTTAAAAATTCTAGTATCCAGATCTGGATCCGGATCTTCTCCAAAATCTCATCATTTCATCCTTGTCACACACCGAACCTGTCCACCAAACTTTGTTTGAACCTCTCCATAACGTTTTGACATATCCTGCTCACAGACAAACAAAGAGACAGGAGTGAAAACATAACCTCCATCCACCTTTTGTGGCGGAGGTAAAAAAACAACAACATATAATACCTGAAGTTACAGCGTGAGGAATGCATTTCCTGTTTATTCCATTAATTGTTATGAGAAAAATTGCTTTTTCATCGTTTCGATATTCGTTTCACCTTTCAAGAACTCATCCCCGACGTAAACCGGGGTCTAACAGTGTAAAAAATATCTTGTATTTGGCAAGTAATGTAAACCATTTGGAGGTGATCAGAGTATTGTCAATAATGTGAATGAATTGGAAATGTAAATTCAATGTAAAGTGCTGCTGTATGTACTTGGTTAAATGTTTCTTTCAATTTGTTATTTGTACAGTCTCTAACTGCATTCATGAAAGATCCAACTGGCGATGCCCTCTGGGAGGAAGAACCTGGGGCGAATGACCTTGTCCACATCCACAGTGAAAAGGTTTGATCTCTTCGACAATCCACTGACTGGTAGGACGGTGCAGAGGTAGTGCACTCGACTCTCATCCATCTTGTCTGGGTTTTGGGCCCAAGTATAAACTGTCGTCCTCCGCAGGTGCGGTGTTCCGTCGAATAGATGGCCATCCCACAGATGGATGTTAAACCGGGTGTCCCGTCTGCTGGCATTAGTTGGTGTACATGAAAAACCCGTGTGTGTGTATGCGTGCGTGCGCGCGTGTCACATACACGTTTGTTATTTGTATATTTAGATTTATATACACCCCAGGATTGTTGGAGATTGGAGTTTCACAATTGCTTCTAAATGAGCAGAACAAATTTTTGAGAGGTTTTCACAGAACCCTGTTTTAATTATTAAATTTTAATTGGCAATTTAGATAATTATAAAAGTCCACCATACATATAATGTATATGCACATTCAAGAGTAAAAACCTTTATTCCGTCTCGTTTTCTGCCATGATCGATAATAATTACATTTGACTTTCACTACCAGTGCAAAAATACTGAATGTCTTTGGTGCGGCTTCGAGTCTGTGGCCTTAACTCGATGAGGGTTTGGTCATTTTGAAGACAAGTGAGTGCTGCAAGCCTGTTGAAATGATGTCATGTTGAGGAGTGCACATAACAATATCAGTCGTTGACCAATGAGACGTCTCCTGCATACTGTTATTGATGTTATTTATGGATAAGTGGTGTCCTTTGCACAAAATATGTTCTTGGAAGGCCTATTATTATTGATGTCATTCGTTTACAAATATAAACTTATTTTGCAATTGCGATCCTTTAATTTTGTTTTCCCTTTTTTATTTATTAATCGACGTTTCATTATTACGCTTGGTGTTTGCTCAATGGTTAGGGTGTGGCGGTCTTGGGATCCTTGGGTCCTGAGTTAAAAATCACACTCTGTCGTTGAATTAATACCAGGTGGGGTTGACTCAGCCCGTCATCCTTCCGAGGTTGGCAAAATGAGCACCAGCTTGCTGGGATGGTTGAGTCATTTGAGTATCCTGTGTCAGAGTGGCGACCTGTCCAAGGTTGTGCCCAATAGCCCAGGAGACTGCTTTGGCAGCACTGACGCTCTGCACAGAGTACGGTCCCAATGGATGGATGGATAGATGTGTTGCTTTGTTCCATAGCTTTTCTCACTATTGCCGTACAGTTTTAAATCTCCATGATCATGCAACCGCAAAGTCCCATCCTCAAATCGTCCCGACACCGAGGGCTGAGAAGTCGCACTTTGACACCTTGCATCTTGTGGGTCTCACCAGTCCTGTAATGCAACCATTGTTTTTTTTATCATGGTCATGCCCACTCGATTTTACCGTAACACACCGCCAAGGTAAATACCCTTCATGTCTCCCACAGGACCTACACAGTTTGCTTAAAAAGGCAGAGAAACCTATGCTGCTGATGTTTTACGCACCATGTAAGCACCACTCTACAATTTTCAATTCAAATTTGTCTACACACATTAATGTACACTGTGCCCCCTGCCAATTGGTGTGATCTATTGTTTTAGGTTGTAGTCACTGATGTATGAAAGTGAAACGTCAGTGCAGCAGTCTGAAGTAGTGAGCTCAATGGCTGCTATATGTATGATTCAACATGTTGCTGGGCTATGGTACCGTGAATAACATTCTCCATCAGCGTACAGGGTTGTCTCGCAAGAGATGTTTTTCGAACATGACACGACCGTGGTGTGTTGTCATCCTGTTTCAGGGTGTGGAGTGTGTAAGCAAGTCAAGCCAGCTTTTCAGGAGGCCGCCACGCTTGTCAAGAAATCACATGTGAGTTCTGGAACTTCCGGTTCAGGCTTTCTTGCACGTGTTGTGAGACCTGAGCTCCTCGTTTTCAACCTCATAAATCCGCGATGTTCCGAACCGGATTGGTGGTGTCTTTGTTGTTGTGTCTTCGTCGAGTTATTTCTGTCGTAAACCGTGCAATATTTCACGTTGATTCATATGTTGTTTTGTGCGATTCGTTTTGTATTGTTCAAGGCCTGACACAGCCTTTCCTGTGATACAAAGTATATCTTGCTATGTTGCTTTTATCCTGGGTATACAGTCAACCCCCGCTTCATCGCGGTTCACCTATCGCGCCCCCGGTTCATCGCGGGTTTTCCCTTGGAACGTAACTAATTTTTTCTGCGGATTCCCCCGGTACATCGCGGTAATAATATATAAAATATAAATTATTTAAGCAATAAATTATAACGCGTGGTGCTCGACCAGTCACACAACGCACGAGACAAAGTTTCGCTTGTGAACTTCGAATATTTTCTACGTTTTTTCTCCAAGCCCCACAATGCCGCCCAAACGTCCTGCACCTTCTAAGGCTTCTGGCAAGGAACCGAAGCGCCAGAGGAAGGTCCTGGGACGCTCCAGGAGAAGGTTAAGGTAAAGTTGCTCGATATATGCTTCGGGAAGGAAAAAGGTTTGCCGCCGTTGGACGAGCACTGCTCATACCCAGCACCTCAAAACCGACCAGACCAGACGAGTTGATTTTTTGGGGAGGCGTCCATTCATCGCGGATTTTCACTTAGCGCAGGGAGGTTTGGAACGTAACCCCCGCGAGAAACGGGGGATTACTGTATTCCCAGGTATTCTGCTTCTTTTTACTCAACACCATCCTATTTCCTCTCTTCGCTTCAAAAAAAATCAAAACAAACAATAAAACCCCGTTATATTTTATATTTTCATTCCATTTTGTTTCTCATTTTGACTTGAATTTCCTGCTTCTGGTTCTACAGTCCCCCACCCACCCAGGTCTCCACTCTAACACTAACCCTAACAGCCCACAGAAAAATGATTCATCCAAGCAGCCACAGGGTGCATACAAATAAATATATAATCTGTTTAACAGAATCCTTCCTCCTGCAGGATGTCCCCCACTCCTTAGTGTCTCTCCACGGCTATTGGCTCCTTCGATTTGAAAGGCCTGAACCACACCTCGGCGATGAAGTCGAACTTTACATCCAGAACTCAATTTCCCACTGCCCTTGTACTGATCTTGCACCTCCCATTCCCCAGGAGTACCTCTTGCTGCTACTTCCCCTCCGCTCCCACCTCTTGGTCATCTGTGCGTGGTACCGTCCTCCTCACAGTGACAACTCCATCTCCACCTCTCTCTCAGACATGGCCAAACTTTTAACCACCCATTCCAACTCTCTCTTCCTCATATGTGGTGATTTCAATTGTCACTGTGCAACTTGGTTGGGTGTTGAGTCCTCTCTCTCTCACCAGCCATGGCAATTCAGCAAAGGACTTCTGTTACTCCATGGGACTGACTCGATCTTTCCAACCTGGGTTTCTCCCAATGGCAAATCCTCCCTGCTGGACTTGATGATGCCTAACTTTCCCACAAATGTCTCTGCTCTTCCTCTGCTCCAATTGGTTCATCTGATCACGTGGTTGTGAAAGTCAACATCTCTCTGGCTATTTTCAGAGAGCTGCCTCAACACCGGTGAGTCTGGAATTTCACTCAAGCGTATTTCACTCAAGGGACTGCAAGCAGCCATCTCTCTTCAGGACTGCTCTCCCGTATCTACTGCCCCTGATGTCAACTCAGCCTGGGAATTCTTCCACAAAAACCTGCTCTCTCTCTTGCACAGATTCATCCTACCCTCCTTCCCACCCATAGCATACTGAATCCTGTGATGAGGCAGTTTCCCCGAAACAACTTGCCTTCTCTTCCTGGAAGGATAATCCGACCGAAGGCAATGTCATTGCATTCCAAAAAGTCTGCAACAAGTGTGTGTCCACTGTCAGGAGAGTGAGAAAGCAACATCTGTCCAACCTCAACAATGAACTTTCAAACTAAAACCTGGTGGCACCTTGTTAAGTCTGTCTCTGCTGTGTGCTCCCCTTCCATCTCTTCCTTCTCTTCAAATGGCACCACAACCAACTCTGCTTGTGAGAAGGCTGAATGTCTCAATCCTGTGTTTGTTTCAAAATCTTGTCCCCAACCCCTCACTCTCATTACCCATCCTTCCCTGTTGTACCCAAGTGTTCCTGGAGTCTGTGTCTTTTGCACCTGAGAAGGTGGAGAAGGTTCTTTCAACCCTAGACTCTGACTCTGCTTCTGGACCGGACGGCTTCAGCTCACACGTCCTAAAATCCTACTCTTCTGTTCTGTGCAACATCTCTCTGCCATTTTCCCTCTATCATTTGCACTAGGTCGTCTTCCATCTGCTAGGAAATCCACCAACATCATTGCATTACATAAAAAGTTGCAAAAACTGATCCCCTTAACTTCATCTTGCTCAGTTTGATGCCATGGAAACCAAGACTGATAAGATTATTGGAATCTCCCGCATTGAAGCTGAGTCCATGGGCCTATCACTTATCCATCGCAGAAAGGCTGGTGGTCTTTGTCTTCTACCACCTCCTTTCTAGTCTTGCATCCCCCTCTCCTTTCTGTGCTTACCCCCACTCTCCTCCCCTCCCCAGGTTTCTGCAGGGCACACACAGTCCACCATCAACCCCTTTCTTATGAAATACCTCAATCCAGGATTACCGCTCACCCCACAGTTATACCTCTTCCCCCCCCCCCCCCCACCTGTTGAAACTAATTTCCACATTCTGTTCAATCTCATTCTTCACTCCAGGTCTTCAAGACAGCTGTTCACCACCATCTCAGATCATCTCCAATCCAAAACCATGATTTTTCTACCCCCTTTAACCCAACTCAAATACCTTCTCCTTCCAATCTTCCATTTTTTTCCCTCCAGAGTTTCCTTTTATTCCATGTTGCCCACCCCATGCATCCTCTCCTGCCCCCAATTGCTCTCCCATACACATTGTTTGTCCGCCTCGGTCTAGCTTGGCTTTCGGCTCTGCTGTTTGTGCGCCCCCCCCCCCCCCTTCTCTACTGTTCCTTTTGTCCTGTTGCGCCCTGATCACTTCAGTGTACCAATACTAGCTCTTCCACAAGCCTTGACTGATACAAAAACACAAAATTGTGGATTCGAGGAGGATGAATATAGGGAGAAGAGAAGCGGAGTTTGTGGAAGAGGAGGAGAGAGGGAGGATGAGGGAGGAAAATAGTTGGGGAGATATAATATTACAAGAGGAAGTGCAGTGAGAGCTTATAAACATAATTTAGTTTTGATTTCTGTATTCATCCACGTTTTCACCTGTCGTCTTAGATTGTGTCTTGCTCTTGTTTGGAAGCAAGGCTTTTGCTGTTTACAGTTTGTGTATCACCTTCCGACAGGTGTTGGCTGCCATGAATGTTCACACTCCAGAATTTGAAGGAGTCAAAGTAGAGTTTGGTGTTTCTGGTTACCCCACGTTTTGCTACTTTGAGTAAGTCATTTACTTTACTTTGCTTTTTATTTTTGTCATGCTTTGGTCAGTTTATCATTCTTCCTTACCTTTCCTTAGATATTGTTTCTTTTATTTATTT
>CM068959.1:6307182-6328511 GCA_035128595.1 Eptatretus atami | reverse complement strand
GGTTGGGGGGAGGTTGAAACTTGCAGTTTGGGAGCGGGAGTTGATGGCTTGGAGTTTCTAAGGGGGAGGGACTTGAGGACTTGAAGTCACATTTTACATTGTTTAGATGTTCCGCGGGTACCACAAGTATATTCTAACAGACGTCGCCTCTAGATAACCCCAAGAGGACGGCATGTCTTTAAAGAGTCCAGAACTTCCCACGCGATCCCACGCCCAGAGTCGTGTTACCATACACAAAAGCCCGAGTGTGAGGGGATACAGTACCGGCGGTTATGAAACAGACCATAGTCTGCTGGCTGAGCAGAACCAAAGTTGCATAACTCCATCTGAGATCAAACTTGGATAACAAATCGGCGCCAGCCAAGCACCTCAGCAGTCTTATGCCGCCGCCATCAGAAAAGACAGACTAAGTCAGGAAGCAATTTCTGGAGGAAATGGCTTTTAGTGACAGTAATCAAAATGCAAGTATTTACAAGGAGAGAAAACAATCAAATGATATACAGTAAATCCTCAAATATCATGGGGGTTAGGTTCCTGGAAAATGCCACACTCGTTAAAACCACGATCGCGGAAGCCAAGGGCCAATGGGAAAGCAGGGATTCAATTCATGGGCTTCAAGAAAATATAGAGGAAGATCGCCGGCAGCCAGAAACACCCATTTCATTAAAATAAACATGTAAAATATATACAGGGTGTAACAAAAAGACCTGGACAACTTTGGTTGTTCATATATTTAGTACCACAAAAGATACAACGATACCCTTTGTTTTACATGATACAGAAACTCATAAAGTTTTCTTTATTTTCAGGTCTGGTGGTTTAATGTAAAAGAAAATGGTGACTCCACAGGAGAAAGCTCAGTTCATGGAATGGTTCATCGAGATGAGATCCGACACGCAAGTTCAGCGTAATTTCCGTACAAGGTATGGAAGGAATCCGCCATCACGGATGGGTATCAGAGAGTGGTACAAGAGGTTGAAGGAGACTGGAAGTTGTTAGAAACAGAAAAGTACCGGTCGACCAAGCACAAGTGCAGCAGACGTTGAACGAGTGCGTGAATCATTTCAACAAAGTCCAGAAAATCAATTTGATGCTATCCAGAGAACTGGGATTCCCAACCACCACTGTACACCTCTGCCTTTCCACCAGATTCTCTCAGCGAGGGAGCCTCGTGAGTGGAGGAGGCCAATGGCCGACCACGTGGCCTCGTGGTTGCAGCAGGTTGATCGGCATCTCAAGGAGATGGAGATAGCCAGACGGAGCCCCCCAAACGGAAGTTGAAAGTGGACGCAGCAATGCGCTGCTCCGGCGCATGCTCCCATACCTGACCCTGACCTGAATGTACACAGGATTTTCATAAACGACTGAAGCTTTATGCCTGTAAGGTGTAAATTCTGCAGGAACTCAAATCAAATGGCAGACCCAGCCTTGCAAATGCTCAGTCACATAGACTACGATGAAGATTACCTGAAAAAGGTCATGTTCACAGACAAAGCTTGCTTTCATGTATCGGGGAAGTCAACCGGCACAATGTGAGGATCTGGGGCTCTGAAAACCCCATGTGGTTATTGAACGCATACGTGACAGTCAAAGGTTTATGTGGCTGTGGCCTTCTCAATGACCCTTGGTGGGTCTGTTTTTCTTGTAGAGGATACAGTGACCTCAAAAATTTACATGAACATGTTGGAAGGATTCGCCTTCCCACAGATTGAAGACCTTGCAACCTGATATCATTTTTCAACAGGATGGTACTCCCCTCATTGGCCTTAGTCGTTTGAGCGATCCTGCATGAAAAAGTTCCACGTTGCTGGATTGACCGAGACGGACCAACCTCCTGGCCCCCACGATCACCAGACATAACCCCCCTTATTTTTTTAAAATTTATTTCCTATGAGGGTTTGTCAAAATGTTGTTACAACACCAAGGTGGCAAACCTGCAGGATCTTCGTTCTCGGATCACAGCTGCATGCGCACTGGTGGACTCAAACATACTGAGCCAAACACGGCAAGAACTTGTGTACCACCTTGATGTCCTGCACACGACAAACGGAGCTCACATTGAAGTGTATTGATGGTGTGTGCGAACCTTTATGAGTTTCTGTATTATATAAACCAAAGGATATCGTCATATCATTTGTGGTTCTAAATATATTAACAACCAAATTTCTCCGGGTTTTTTGGAACACCCTGTACAAACCATGTTAACATTGAAATAAACACGTAAATTCAATTATGTACTTGTTCGTGCTGTTCTCTGCTGTAAATAGAAAACACAAGACTTAGCTCAGAGATGGTGATGATGCTGTTAAAGGGGAGAGGGTGGAGGTCAAAAAGATGTGGACGGAGAACTTGCCATGGCTGTTGGATCATCGGGAGCACGACGAAGGTGCCTGCTGCATCGCCACATAGAAGAAGGGTAAAACGATGCTTAGCCACCTTGATCCAGAGCAGATCTTCCCTGCTTGGACAGGAAGGTACGGGATGGCATCCTCTTCCAAAAGAATCCCGTCTCTTCGGCATTACAAACCTGCTCCGGCACAAATCCCCTTGCCTCGATTAGTTCCACGAGCCATGGTTGAACTGGAGCCTTGGTAAATCCACAATGATTTCTCCCAAACACTGATCCACTCAAACATATCCAACAACTTCTTGCCAATGTATCCAACAACTCAATTTCTTCACACAATGTCATAACTTTTGTCTGCCTTTTGGCACAATTAATTTTGTCCTTCGTTTTACGTGTGTGTGCGCCGTTATTAACTGTTGTGTGTCGACTAGATATTGTAGCTCTAGCATTACAGGATCCCCGTATGTCATTTCCTGTTCAATGACAATTCATTCTTAAATTTAGCTTCGTTCCCATATGCTGGTCTGATTACTGCAATTAACGGTGCCCGAGAAACAAGAAAAGGTTCGTAATGGGAGGTAATCGTACAAGCGGATGCAACAATGACTCTTCTTCGTTCAAAAATCGCGATTGGCCAAAATGAAATACCATGACGACATCAGAACACAATAGGTTGCCCACAATTGGTCGAAACTCGCGATATTAGAACCTGTGATATTTGAGGCTTTACTGCATTTGTACAACAATTAATCACAGAACGTATACTTTCCCAAATTATCTCCTACATGACAGAACCATCTTCATAACATTACCAGTGACTTAACACGCTACAGTGCAGTATGCCAGCATCATGCATCACATGTGGAAGGGAGAGATTTGTGATTGGCAAAGAAGATGAGATGAGTGATTGGCAAAGAAGATGAGATGAGTGATTGGCAAAGAAGATGAGATGAAGACAGAAAGAGATGGATGGGGACAGGACTGACCCTTACACACCTCACACGTGTGATTCTGGCTCCCAAGTCCTGACTGAAACCGGAACCCTCCGATCCACTCCCCTCCTGCTCCTCATACACCCATGGCTCCGGCGTTTCCCCGTGGACCAGTGACATCACTCACGGCACACATTTAACGCTTATCTTGGCAGGATTCCTGGGTGATGAAGATGAGGCGATGGGTCCAGAGACGTGGCTAACGGACGTGGCACGTGAAGGCAAAGGTGTACAAGAGCGGAAGGCGACGAAATAAAGAAGAGAGCGATAGGACAGAAACAGAAAATACAGGAAAGAACGAAGAACGAATAGTGTGGTGAGAAATGAACAGACAAAGTGCGAAGGAGAGTGAAAGAAAGAAACGCGAGCAAGCGAGCAAAGCGAAAGTAATAACAGAGAGGAGTATAAAAGGAGAGAAGGACGAAAGGACCCTCGTGTTCGTGTGAATAATAATAATCGAGCTCCCAACAGAGTTAGGAAACCCTCTCAAGCTTCGATTATCTGATCCTCTCAGTCTTTCTACCACCTTACTCCTTAAGAGGCTCTCTTTTCCCCTCTACAGAACTTCAAGTCCTCCTTCGTTTGTTCGTGCTCTTCTCTGCTGTGAATAGAAAACACAAGACTTAGCTCAGAGATGATGATGATGCTGTTAAAGGGGGGAGGAGCCGCCGCCCCTTACCCCCTCGTATACCTATTTGAAGTGGTTTTGGGGCGCTCATGAAGAGAATGAGCTTGTGACAACCCCGGGTTTCGGTGGAATATTTTGTCTCGGGCGTTCATGAAACGGTTTGAAGCCGTTTCGGGGGTTGTGAGGGAAATGTGCTCATGATACTGTGAGATGCGACAAATGGCTTGCAGAAAAGAATGTGGAATGAGAAAAATGATGCGTAAAGGATTTCTAACTCCAAAATTGCAGCGCAGACCTATCAACACGAACTTTAGACAGTTAAACTAAACAGTATGCGATGAAATACCTAGCTTATAACTATGTGAGGATCTCCTTGGGACTCTTCAAAACCTTTTTGTTGTTGTTGTTGTTGTTGTAAATCACTGCATGGTAATTAGTTAAGTTAATTTGAATTGTTCTGGATTACATAGCAAAAGCTTCTATTGCATTAATTGAGAGCATCTAAAGTTGTATTTATCTTCTTTTTTTTTTTTTGTCATGGAGATTATCATGTTGCTGTCATCCATCCTGCTGTGCAGTCCTGAACCTCCAAAGCCAAAGGTACAGGAAGTACCCTGGAATGAACAGGATTCTGCTGTCCACCATCTCACTGATGTTTCCTTCCAAGCTTTTGTGGACGAGCACCCATCCACTATGATCATGTTCTATGCACCCTGTGAGTTCAGGAGTCATCATGATTCCTCACAAACAAGAAACAAAAAATGCAGGATGTTTTTTCAAACTTTTGTCAGAGAGTAATATTTCACTATTACATCCGCATTTTGTTCGTTCCACCTATCTCAGTAGTTCCTTGGTATCTAAACAGAGAATGTTAATAAAACAGGTTAAAATGGATAACTCTCTACAATATTTACTCGTTCTTCTTTGGAAGTCCCCTCTTCGTGTTTTATCATAATCATCGTTTTAATCTTCATCACCCGGCAGTATCTGCCCTGCTATTTCATGTTGACGCCTCTCTTGTGCGTTCCGGGGGTGGTGGAGGTGATGTGGATTGTTATTTTGGGAATCTCTTTTGTTTCTTCTGGCGAAAGTTTGGTGGATAAGGAAGTCGTTTGAATTTGGGTGCTTTAAGGTGTCTCCTCAACGCTGCTGTTTACATTTTGATTGGAGTTGTGATGTCCTTCATTTGTGTCCATCGACAATTCATTCTATCCCTTGAGTGTGAATGAAATGTAGTGTTTTTTTTTGATTGAACACCGTGTGTATTGTCTTCATGTGATTGTTAAAAAAATTTTAATTTTATTTTACAGGTAAGCCGTTTTATGAGCCTTTGTTTTGTAACTAAAAACTTCAGCTAGGTTTGGTGTTGAGTGAAGAAATTTTGAAACTTGTTTATTTGGGCTGTTGTGAACTGTCGACTTTTTCTTCGAAGAAAAGAACTTCCAACAGATATTCTGGCACATTTTTATACGCCCGATATATATATATATATATATATATATATATATATATATATATATATATATATATATATATCGGGGCATATTATGTGATACCGGTCGTACGTCAGTCCGTCCGTCCGTCCGTCCGTTCCTGTCCGCACTCTAACTCCCAAAGTTTTCAACTTTCATGTTTCATATTTGGTACATAGGTACAGACTGTGGAGACGGTGTGTCGCGACATAAGTTCGTCATCTAAAGTGGTTGCCATGGCAACCAGGATGCTGTTTCCATGTAGTAGCACAATTCTGTATACTAGTACGGGCCCGTAGGGGCGGGCCCGTAGGTGCGTGCCCGTAGGTGAGTGCCAGTATGTGCAGCCCTCTCTCGCCCCCCTCTCTCACCCCCCCTCTCTTCCCCCTAGTCTCGCCCTTCCTCTCTCTCCCCCTCTCTTGCCCCCCCCCCTCTATCTCCCCCCTCTCTTGCCCCCTCTCTCCCCCTAGTCTCACCCTTCCTCTCTCCCCCCTCCTCTCTCGCCCCTCCTCTCTTGCCCCCCTCTCCCCCCTAGTCTTGCCCTTCCTCTCTCCCCCTCCTCTCTCGCCCCTCTCTCTCGCCCCACTCTCATCCCCCCCTCTCCCGTCCCCCTCTTTCGCAGATATTGGTCGACAGATAAATGGCCATAACTTGGAAACGCTCGTCCGATTAATATCAAACCTCGAAAAGGCACATCCGAGGGTCCCCAGCAATATTCCTGGCAAGTTTCAATCAGATCGGACCGTCAATCGTGCAAAAAAAACAAAAAATAAATAAATAAACATTAATTGTGACGTCATTCGTGATGTCATAGCAACGTGTCCTGTCATTGGTCGACAGATAAGTGGCCATAACTCGGGAACCGCTTGTCCGATTGATATCAAACCTTGAAAAGGCACATCAGCGGGTCCCCGGCAATATTCCTGGCAAGTTTCAATGAGATCGGACCGGCGGTCGTCGAGAAACGGCGGTCGCAGACAGACAGACAGACAGACAGACAGACAGACAGACACACAGAGATTGCTGGAATTATAGATAGATACCTTCTTGTTCTTCATAAATTGATGTGTTTGAATATATAATTGTGTGTGTGCGTGCGCGCGCGCGCGTGTGGTGTGTGTCACAGAGACTTTTTCGGGCGTATATTGTGGCTCACTTGCGCTCTTGTTATTCTAATGGTGTGTTTTGATACTTGTAGGGTGTGGACACTGTAAGAAGATGAAACCAGAGTTTGAAGAGGCTGCAGCAATACTCAACACACAAGATGGGGTATTTTTTTTCTTTATTCTATTCATCACAGATGTAAACTGGAAGGGCACTCGGTAGAGCGCACACCTCCGCCACGTAATGCCTGATCCACGAGAACATATTGGGCCCAATACGTTTTTGAAATATCATGCTGTACAGAACTATATCGTTTTTGGTACTATCTCTCAATGGTGAAGAATCACTTTAAATATTAAATAATTCTCGTATCCAGATCCGCATTCAGATCTTCACCAAAATCGAAGCAATTCGTCGTGGTCACACACCCAACATGTCCACCAAGTTTTGTCCGAATCCGTCCACAACTTTTTGAGATATCCTACACACAAACAGACAGATTGAGAGGGGTGAAAACATAACCTCTTCACCTTCGGAAGTGGAGGTAAAAATGGAAACACCAGGGTATACAGGAATGGGGTGTAAGTGTTGGTGCGTGTTTGGCAGACGCTTCAGTGACAAAGGCTGTCACTGACCATATCACATTCCTCCACTGCTCGGTGTTCACGTGTCACGAGGAACTGTCTGAAAGGTGTTGCCAGCCTGGAAAAAGAAGGAAAGTACGTCGTCATCGAAGTGCGACGTTTGGCGGAAGAGCATACTCGACAAGCATGATGCACGGGCTTTCGTCGACTGCGAGGTGAAACGGGAGAGCAATGGCTGTCGCACTGTGTGTGGAGTTCAATGTGGGTCATGAGCATTCTGTATCATTCAAAACGGTGTGAAGGGAACTTCACAAGGCAGGATACCATCATAGCCATGGTGCTATGCACAAATCACTCATAATATCTGGCATCTCCCGTTTGCGGGTCCACGAGGAACATAGGCAATGGACTATTGAGCAGTGGAGGAATGTGATATGGTCTAATGTTCTCAATGAACGGACTTCTACATGTGTAGCGACAGCCCAGGGAGCTCTACAGCCCTCAGTGCCTCATTCCGACAGTAAAAGGTTCTGGCGGTTCCGAAATAGTGTGAGGAACATTTTCCTGGCATAGCCTGGGTCCACTCATTCCATTATAAGGCAGGGTTGATGCAGCATGCTTACATTACTGTCCTGAGTGATTATCTGTGTCCCATGATGCAGCATTTCTTCCCGGATGGGAGGGGAGTCTTTCAGGGTGACAGTGCTCCAGTCCACAGGGCACGTCTTGTCACTGGGTGGTTTGAGGAACACAAGGGTGAAGATGCCCATTTTTCATGCCCCTCTCAATCGCCGGACCTCATTCCCATCGAGCTTTTGTGGGACTGTGTGGTGAGTTGCCAAAGACAGCGGTTTCCACTTCCATCAAACCAACGTGAATTGGAGGACTTCCTTGTGGGTGAATGGAGAACTTCCACTTTCCTGCAGAACAGCTGCAGATCCTTGTTCACTCCATGCCATGTTGTATCCATGCAGTCCTGGATCCACATGGTGGCCCAACGCCCGACTAAGTGACATTCTGAAGGTGTTTCCAATTTTTTTTTGTGCACTACCTGGACACCAAAGGAAGAATCAACTGTGGCAAAAGTTCCACCAAAGAAAGTCGAAACGTTTGAGCAAAATCCAATTTCTATTTTGTCGGTACTCAATACTGTTTAACTCTCCTTATGCTAATTGTATATTGCACATAAATAAATAAATAAAGGATTGTATAAATAGCTGTGAAGTAAGATGGAGGTGATTGAGGATGTTGTAAACAAAGTTTCTCCCATGGTGTCAACAGGTAGATCGTTCTCAAAGGTAATGGTTATGGGACATGTTCTCCACTCAATGTCGTGTGTACCCGCCGGAATTGTGCACATCACTTGCTCATAAAAAATATTTTTATACAATTTAAGAATTTAACTTGACTGAAATGGACATAATAATATTTTCTAAGAAGAGAACTTGAGATGTTGTGTCTCATGAAAAGCTGTAAGTCGAAGCATTGTTAGAACTGGTGAAAACTTGAAGCAAATGCTGATTTCCAAAGTGTTTTCAATATCTGTCGTATCCACACGAAGAGGTATACTCCATTCTTTTTGTTTTACCTCTGCCAACAGAGTCCGGGTGTTTTGGCAGCAGTGGACGCCGCAGTACACCGAGACCTTGCAACCCAATTTTCTGTTTCTGGCTTCCCAACCATAAAATACTTTCAGAATGGCAAAGATACGTACACACTACCAGAGCTACGAAGCAAAGACCGCATCATCGAATGGATGCACGAGTAAATAGTTTTGTTGATGTCTATTTCTTGCTAATACACAGGGTGGTTCAACATCAATGTGGATTTTTTTTTTTCATTTCAGAACATATAAAACTCGAATGGTATTCGGTAGAGCGCACACCTCCACCAGGCTGAACAGTTTACATTTTGTATCCCACTGATAGGCCGGATCTACATCCAGACCATTTGTCCTTGTCTCGCACCAAAATCGAATCAATTCGTCCTCGTCACACACCCAACCTGCCCATCACATTCCTGGTTTCATCCGAACGTCTCCGAACGAACGTTTCATCCCTGGCCCATCAAGTTTCATCCGAACCTGTCCACAACTTTTTGGGACATCCTGCTGACAGACAAACAGACAGACCTGTGAAAACATAACCTCCGTCTCCCTTTGGTGGCGGAAGTAATCAATGATTTCATGCTGAAATTGTTCTTGTCCACCCGAAATAAGCTATACAAGGAAGTGAAATCGACTTTGGTCAAATCTTTCTCGTTTAAAGCCAGGATGGTGGCCAATGGAGACATAGTACTCTGGAACGTAGGTTATCATGAAATTCCTTGGCAGGAGGATGGTAAATCGGATGAAATTCACAGCTCACGATCTGCACAGTTTGGCGATTCATTTATTTCACCTGGTTGTTTGTTTAAAAATGGTGATGTGGGTTCAAAAATGTTTGTGGATTGTTGAGCAACCTGGAGCATTGTTATGTGCCAGCAACTGCCGTCGCTTGATCAAACGTTGCATGTGTTGAACAGCTGATTCGAAAAGTCACCACGTGACTATGCTCAAAATTACAGAAGGATTCAATGTCAATGTTGGGAGTGCGGAAGCAATCATTCATGCCGACTTGAAAATTGAATACGGATATTACGATCTCACTGGAGTACCGCTCTCCTCTCTGGGCTGGCAGCCATGCTTCACGTCTCTCTCTCCTACATTCTGTATAATCTAAAGGTCACAACATTATTGGCATATTGTGCATTGAGGCAGAAATACAAGACCTTTTGTATTCACATCCAAGATAGGTTGGTTGGCTGTTTTTTTGTTTGTTTGTTTTGTTTTGTTAAACCATCTCACCTCTGGTATTGCTGCTTCTGCTCTCTCAGCCCTCTGACCATCCCCACCCTCTACAGTTGGGAGCTCCACTTTAAGTTTAACCTCATTTCTTGGCTATAATTCACAATCCTTGCTCACTGTGTACTGGATGCCTAAACAACCCTTGCAAAAGTGCTGGTGTGGTACATGGGATCTCAGGATCTCAGTCACCACTTCATTTAAGAGGTGTGTGTGTGCGTGCGTGCGTGCGTGCGTGCGTGCACGCTAGCCGACCTAAAATGTACTCTCTATTTACATTTGTTTTTGGAAAGACCTTCATATGTACATGTTTGTGTGTACACCTATGAGACAAACATTGTTCTGTCTTACTTGAAAACTCATAAATTCCTGTCCCACATGATTCAATTTCAAATGTATCCTGCAATCCTGTAGAGCACCTTTCATTTTCCTTTCAATTGCAGCCCCCAGCCTCCGCCACCACCCGAGGCTCCGTGGGATGAACTGGTGTCGAGCGTTGTGCATCTCACGGCCGATTTGTTCAGAGATGTCCTGAAGAAGAAGAAGCATGGCCTAGTCATGTTTTATGCACCATGTAAGCTGGCAGTTGGGAGAACAATGAGTCGATTCTTGTATTCATTATTTTAATTATCATGCTGTATTACTTTTCTTCAATTTTTAGCTTTTGCTTTTCAACAAGTCAACTATCCATTGTGTATATGGCATATCACGCATGAGAAAATTGGTGAGGGGAGGTAGATTGATGTAACGAAACGTGGGAGAGCGTGGAGGGTGGTGAAATGCGAGCGGAGAGAGGGGTCGGCTGCATGTATTACAAAAATGCTACATTTTGCCGTGCAGGTATTACGCGCATCATTCAAAATCTTCATCGTCTTGATATCACTCTGCATGTTGGTTTCCTCTTTTATTTCTGTTATTTAGTGTATTTTTGTGTCCTTTGTTAATCGCAGGGTGCTTCCATTGCAAACAAGCCAAGCCCCATTTTTCCGCAGCAGCTGGACAACTAGAAGGTGATCGCAAGGTACTGATACCATTTTCAATGTCCACAGCCCAAGGGTGCAAAAATGTCATAATTTTTCTCATTCGGGTAAGCATGCCGTGCTTGAGACTGTCAACAACTTCATTCCCCAAATAATTGGTATTTATGTCGTCGAGTGATCGGGCTTTTGAAATAATACATACATTATGCAGAGCATGCATGTGATGCATTTACCGGCAACGGACCTCGTGTCCCGTGCCCGGCAATCATTCTCGACATCTGATGCTATGTACACCGTGTCACCCACTGCACAATGTTGGTTATCTCTTCCCTCATCCTCGGTGGTCGTTCTTGGTGGTAGTTGCTCCCACTGCCAATCTTGATTGTAATCCAAGTTGCTCGCACTTGCACATGGCTCGTTGTTTCCTCTTTACTCCAATTAGCGAATGACTTGAGTCGGCAGAATTGTGTACTCGAGGAATTATGTTCGAAGTACCATACTCTGTTTACAAAGCGTTGGTTCTGCCGAGGCAGTTTCTTGGCCTGGTGGGGAGGAGGTGGTTCGCCATCCCTCTCCCAGCAGTAGTTTGGGCAGGAATTTGTAACTTGTTCATGGTGCCCAGCGCCAGCTCGTCTACTCTTCACAAAGGACGCCGTGGGATCTTCAATGTCCACCGACTAATGTCGGTGGATGGGATGTTCAGTTTCGCAGAAGGCACACCGGGATGACGGTTTATAGCTGCGTCGGGATTCAAACCCAGGCTGGACGGCTTGGAGGTGAGTGTGCATACATCTAGGCCATCCTGTCAGCCCGAATTATTTATACCTGCACATCAATTTATCAACTAATTGACAGCCCGGAACAACTGTTTGGATGATGTCACTAGGAATCTTGCATCGTCAAGGAAACAACATGTCCAACTTGCTATGGCTTCTTCGTTTCTCAAACTCTACGATATGCAGCATCTTTCCCTCGGTCGTATGATCCATTTATTTTGTCATAGAATTCGCAGGTGAACGTGCGTGTCATCGAGATATCCTGCCAGTCCAGCAAAATACTCGTCTCTGTAGGTTGGCTTCCTCCAAAAAATTAATAAATAAATGCTCCTTTTTAGCTCGCCTGTTCGAAGAACGGAGAGCTATAGCGATACCCCCGGCGTGAGCGTGAGCGTGAAAATGTTAAAGTTTTTGGTGCAAGTTATTTCCTTTCTAATGTTTTTATCCACCACACTATTTTTTACTGATTACAATATACAAATACATATATTGCTTTAAAATTATTTGGATCAGACTTCGCTGCAATGCTTTATAAAAAATATTATTAGACTCGTCTTTTAAAAACGATAAATGTATAAACAGGCGAGCATTGGGTGGCTTTGACACCAACTCTCTGGTTGTTTTTGTCCTGGTCTAGATGGTGATGGCAGCGGTAGATTGCACTAAGCAGCAGAACCAAGAGTTGTGCACTCAAGAGGGAATCAAGGGTTACCCAACCATTCACCTTTACAGCTATGGCAAGATGGTGCAACGTTACAGCGGTCCGCGTGAGGTACACCACACTACTTATGTAGAATAATTGTCGTCATGATAGAGTTACACAAACAGTTACCCATCCCAACTCCCTATTCCTCGTCTGCGACTTTTTCAACTATGCCTGTTGGCTCGGAGTTGATACGACAACAACCAAGCACGGCACTGCATCGAAGGCCTCTGGCGATTCCTTCAGACTGACCAAATTAATGGACTTCCAACCCGAACCTTCCTTCATAGTACATCCTTCCTCCTGAATCTCGTAATGGCCAACTTTCCATCCAAGATCTGTTCATTCTCAACCCCAATGTGGCTCCTCCGACCATGATGTTGTAAAAATACCAATCTCTCTCGCTGTAGTTAAGAGGGTTATCACAGTGTTGGCTGTTTATTCACCCAGGATGACTGGTAAACTGATGACTGGCACACTGAGTTCTTCCTTCTGCTGGGCAGAAACAGTTTTCTTTCCGGAATGGAAGCCGAACCCAACCGAGGACAACCTGAGGTCATTCCGCAGCATTTTCAGTAAATGTGTCACATGATCAGATGAGCCAGAAAACATCATCCGACAGTCATTATGGTTAAACTATCCACACAGCTGTCTCCTTCATTCCTCGTGGTGCTCCCAATCCATCCCCTCCCTTACCTCAAATGGCACAACAGACGACTGCACTAAAGACGAGGATTGAATGTTTTCACTCGGGTGTTTGCTTTATAAACACCTGTATCCAACCCGTTATTCTCTACTTCCTGCCACACAATGCCGCCTGGAGACTGACTTTTTCATTCGAGAAAGTAGACAAAGTTGTGGCCAGCGTTGACTCTGCCTTGCTGATTGGTCCAAGATGGGCACATGCCCATGTTCTTTGATCCTGTTTTGCTCCTCTCAGTTATCTTCTAACTGCTCTCTTCGGCCTGTCCATATCCACTTAGACCGCATCCTATCTGCTGGAAGACGGCCAACAATACTCTAATACAAAAGGAGTCCAGAAACAGATGCTCTCAGCAACATGACGGTGAGTTTACGTCCAATTACAAGCAAAGTAATGGAATCCATCATCACAGCCGACATCGTCTTGCCTTTTCCGAAACGACCTTATCTCTGATCATCAGTTTCGAATCTAGATTCTGTCCTAGTGACTCGATTTCTGATATGCTGCTGCTTCTCTCTTCATAATGGACAGAGGTTCCAAATCTCAAGTAAGGGGTCAGTGCCGTGTCTTTGGACATCTCTGGGGCATTCGACAGAAACAGTCACTCTTCTCTTTTTTGCTCAGCAATACCTGGCCATATTTCTTTCCTGGTTTCCTTCACTCACACAGTTAGCTGATAGCTTCCAATGGAATCTTCTCATCTCATCTCCAAGTAGAGGATGGAGTGATTCAAAGCAGCTTCTTGGGCCTCTCTTGTTCCTCGTGTACAATGATGACCGATCCAATGCTCTGGAAAACCATATTTTTCTCAATTCAAATCATTCCACATTCTGTTGTACCAATTTCACATCCCGTTGATGTGCATGCAGCAGCAGCATCATTCTCTGCCGACCTGAAAAAAAAGATAAATCAGGTTCTGGTCCAATACTTGGAACATGCCTTTTATTTTAGGCAAATCTCACATTCTCACCCTGTCTCAAAATAACCGACCTATCTAGTTCCATGACTTGACCACTGGAAGAATTTCATTCTTTCAAATCCTCAGCCTCGCCACTAGCAATGACCACTCCACAGCAGACCACATACCAATGCTTTACTTTCCTCTTCAAGTTTTTCCTCTTTTCAGACAGTCACTCATCTGTGGACTTAATTTTGCTGCTGCTTCTCATTCAGAAATGGCCAAAAGGCCCTAAATAGCAAACAAAAGGTCAGGGCCGTTTATGTGGACAAACACGCAGTGTACAAAACATTAGTTGCACCGGCTTAATATTGAGTTGCACCCATATTTACCCTCAGAACAGCCTCAATTCGTTGGGGCATGGACTCCACAAGGTGTCAAAAGCGTTCCACAAGTATGTTGGCTCATGTTGACTCCAATGCTTCCCACAGTTGTCAAGTTGTCTGGTCGTGGAATAGCTCATTCCATCTCATCCCACGAATGCTCAGTTGGATTGAGGTATGGTGACTGGGCAGGTCACTGCAGTAAGCTGAATTCACTGTCATGTCCGTGGAACTATTCATGCACAATCCTAGCCTTGTGGCATGGGGCATTATCCTGCTGAAGAACTCCGTACGCAGATGGATACACTGCTGCCATGAAGGGATGCACCTGATTGGCAATGATGTTCAGATATCCTGTGACATTCAAAAGTTGCTCCACTTTTATCAAGCGGCCCAATGTGTGCCATGAAAACACACCCCACACCATCACACCACCACCCCCAGCCTGCAATGTTGACACACGGCATGATGGATGCATGTACTCATGTGGTTTTCTCCACACCCTAGTCCTCCCATCAGCGTGAAACAGCAGGGACTGGGATTCATCAGACCAGGTAATATTTTTCCAATCCTCCAGCATCCAGTGTTTTTGTTCCTTAGCCCACTGCACCCGCAGGTTCTTATTTTTTGCTGAAAGAAGTGGAACTCTGTACGGTCGTCGACTGCCATACCCCATTCGTGTCAAAGTACGACGAGTTGTACATTATTTTATGGCTCATTCGGCGCCAATGTTGTGCTGGACTGTCAGCTGACTAACTGTAGTCCGTCTACACAATTCATGTCAGCCTTCTTTCGCCTATTTCATCAATGAACCGTTTTTGACCACTGGCCTGCCGTTGGTTGGATGTCCTTTAGGTGGTGGACCATTCTCGATACACATGGGAAACTGCTGAGCATGAAAAACCCAGCAGCGTTGCAGTTCTTGACACACTCAAACAGGTGTGCCTGGCACCTACTACCATACCCTGTTCAAAGACATTCAAATCTTTTGTCTTGCCCATTCACCCTCTGAATGGCACACACATACACATCACACACACATACACACACACACACACACACACACACACACAACACACACACACAACACCACACACACACACACACACAATCCATGTCTCAATAATCTCATGGCTTAGAAATCCTT
Source organism: Eptatretus atami (assembly GCA_035128595.1). Classification (NCBI taxonomy): domain Eukaryota; kingdom Metazoa; phylum Chordata; class Myxini; order Myxiniformes; family Myxinidae; genus Eptatretus; species Eptatretus atami. Next base: position 6,312,952 of record CM068959.1, on the reverse strand, counting down.
CTTTAACCTGTCTCCTCCCCTTCATCTACACTGATTGAAGTGGATTTAATAGGTGCAATCAATAAGGGATCATAGCTTCACCTGGATTCACCTGATAAGTCTATTCATGGAAAGAGCAGGTGCTCCTAATGTTTTTGAGTGTATATCACAGGCATTTGACAAAATCTGGCTACCTGTTCAGCTTGTGAAGCTCAACACCTGCAGCATACCTGGCAACTTTTAAACCACCTGATCATCCGACATCCTCGATTCCACAGCCTGTGTGTTCCTATCAGGAGAACCCTCTTGTCTCTCAGTGAGGCTGGAGTGCCCTCAGGTGGTGTCGTGGTCCAATCTTGTTCCTCGCCTGTATAAACGTATTGGATGTTCTGGAGAAGCTCAGTTTCTCCCCCATCTTTCATCCTCCCCCCCCCCCACCCTTTTGGAAATAGAGGTATCTGAAATTGCAGAATCACTAAACTCAAGGGTTTACAGTTTATCTGTCATATTTCCATACGTAGTTATTTTTACCATGTACACAGGTACAAGTTGAACTGTAATTTTCTTCCCAGAATCAAGTTTGTTATTTCAGTTTGATCACTAAATAACATCAATTCATTTAATGTCCACTCCCTCTCCACATTCTCATTCCCTTTTCCTTCTTCTCTCCTTCTCCAGGAGTCAGATTTTGTAGAATTTATGAGAAGCCTCCCTGGCCGAGACCTGTCAAACTCTCAGAGGTCTCACACCGAGCTCTAACTGGGATTGGTACAAACCGGCTCCAACCTCAGCCTGTCGCTAACAGGCCATCAGTGAATGATTGCAAGCCCTCCATCCATGCCGCTATCTTCCTCTGCCTTGAAGTTGAGGATTTGTACTTGGTGACTGTCAAAGGAAAGTATCTGGAGACTTGGTGGTGAAGAAGAGTGCAATCGATGTTTTTAATAATCGGTGGCGGTGAAAAATATGAACAGTCAAATTAAGGAAGATGAACGGAAAAGGGTTGGTGGAAGCATGGAAGGAATTAAGTTTGGGTAGAGTGGTGAGGACTTTGTAGAAAGGATGCTCAGACAATATTTTATTACTGACGAAAGTGAAATGTGGTGCAGATTGGGGAAGTTTGGGGGAGACCATTTTCGATGGTCCTTGGTTCATTGTGGTAGTTCTTCTCAGATCAGTGTGCAAGCTGTACACTACTGTTAGTCATTGTTTGTTTATGGGTACTGTGATAGTACTCATTTCTTTGTTTTCTAATTGGGGGCCATTTAATTGATAATTGTTTAGCAAGAAGAGAGGGGTACATTGAGAGTTCTGCAAATCTGATGGAAGATGTAGATTTACTTCGACAGTCATATACGTATCAATGGCCTGTCCTAATTGATACCACTGGCTTCCTTGGTTCCTTTTCACCATGAGTTGCCATCACGATCCTTGTACCTGTTACAAAGTCCAAATAGCATTGTGGAGAGAAATTTGTTTCGAAGCAATGTGATAGATTTATTTTTGTATCAGGCAGCTTCACAAACTGTTATGATTTTGCTTTAGCAAATCATGTTGGCGCATTTGAAATGGAGCTTTCCTCTGTACAGACAGTAACTGTACATGCACCGCTGTGATGCTTTGTTCCAATCGGCAATGATTGTGCAGTTTCATCCAGAATAAAAATTTTAAAAAAACAATCTTTTTCCATATTGCTGTAAATATGTAAATAGTGCAAATTTATTACTGCATTTTTGGAACACCATCTTTCAAACCATTTCAGTCGTAACAACACGAGCAGGCTTACGCTGTCCCGGCACATAGCTCTCGGCCTTTCTGCTCTCTCCAATCGGGCAGGAACCATCAGCCTCCTAAGTGTGCAAGTAGAGCATTCTAACGTTTATGCTCTTTCATCCATCATGACATCATTCCTGAATGGTCTTCATATGGTTTTCTGTGGCTGTGATGACATGATTTACAAAACGCCATGACGGTAGCAGCTGCTTGTTGCTACTTTGCAAATGGTGCGTTCCGCTTTGACAAAAGATGGTGGCTGCACCGTTCGTCATTGTGATGGTTGCACCAGGAATTGCTGATGTTGCCAATGTTGGGCTTCCTCGTGAGCTCTCAAGCAAATGCCTCCCCATTTTCTTCATAGAAGTCGTGAAAGTGTAGTTTACAGGGGCAGAAAGTGCCTCATTTTATTGATTCACAAAAAGAAACACACGCTTCATCCAGGATGGGAGTTGTGGAAGAGCTATTAATTGTGATTTGTGTACAGGGAAATATAAATGGTTCAATCTCACCAATTATTAGCTCACCTGGACTTTAGTCCGGTGAGGTTATGCGATCAAGCAGTGTCCGTATGTCAGTCAGTCAGTGAGTCTGTAAACACTTCAGTCATTATTGCTTGAACCAAACACACGATTTTGATGAAACTTGGCCACAACCTCCATATTTGATGCCTAACGAAGGTTTATTGACTGCATCAAAATCTGAACTCATGAACAGGTTGAAATCGGGCCTGAAACGTTAAAATAATTCCTGCCCTAATCTACTGGGGGGGGGGGGGGTGTTGCATCAGCAGCACAGCTGTGCCTTAAGCCAAAAACATCACCTGTAAACATGTATCACTGTAATCAACATTGATAGGGCTTCCGTTCAACGAATCACGTGACAAGATTCTGCACATGAACAAAATTTCGATATTTTATGACGTCGTTGACTGTTGCTCCTGATCCAGGTGAGCTTCAGGACCCGTCATCCTATTATTATTTTTTTCTACAGTTGTGAAGGCTCAAAGAAGATGTTATGCACAAATCATGCAGACATTGCAGATAACAGTACCTGGGAAAAGACAAACACAGCCGATAAACTTTGGAGAAGTTACTTCCTGGACCACGATGGGTGCCGACTGCTATATTGTGCCGACATTTTTCAACTTCGTCAGTGGAGCAATTTGAGGGATAAATCCCCTTCCCCCAAGGATACCAACCCATGGGGTTTATTGGTGTTCTAACTTCTAAATGCTGAGCATTGAGTGAGGAAACGGCACTTACCATTTTTACAGTGTTTGGTATAACTCAGTCAGGGTCGAAATTGAACCGTCAACCTCCCAGACTTAAAGCGAACGCTCTAACCATCATGCAACCAAGTCTGGTGCACGTCCAGAACCTCGACTCTATTTGAATAGATAGGTTCTGGAGATGATACGATGTCGTGGAGTTTTCTGATTTTGTTGCCCCCACCTTGGTGGACAGTGTCACAGCATAATGAAAGTATGTCATTCGCCAAGCACCAAAGGAATACGACCATTTATATTAAAACTAGAATGGCACCCGGTAGAGCGCATAACTCCGCCACGTAATATCTGATCCATGAGAACATATTGGGCCCATTGCATTTTTGAAATATCATGCTATATATCGTTTTTTCGCCCGATCTCTCAATGGTGAAGAATTATTTTAACAATTAAATAATTCTCGTATCCAGATACGGATTCGGATCTTCACCAAAATCGAATCGATTTGTCATGGTCACACACCCAACCTGTCCACCAAGTTTTGTCAGAATCCCTCCACACATTTTTGAGATATCGTGCTATATATCGTTTTTGGCCCCATCTCTCACTGATGTAGAATCACTTATAAAATTCTTGTAGTTGGATCCGGATCCGGATCTTCAAAATATAATCAGTTTGTCCTCGTTACACACCCAACCTGCCCATCAAATTTCATCCGGATCCGTCCACAACTGCTTGAGATATCCTGCACGCAGACAAACAGAAAAACAAACAGAGAGAGGGGTGAAAACATAACCACCTTCACCTTCGTTGGTGGAGGTAATTACCATTTCACTGTGATAGACAGACCTCTGTCACTATTTATAAACAGGACAACGTGACAGGTTGCTTTACTATCGTCACTGCACACATCAAGTACAAGGGTTCATCGGTAAACGTGACTTGTCTGAATAACATGATGCCTTTTTGCTTCGTAGTGATGGGGAAAACCTTCTGCCTCTCCTTCATACAATACACAGCAAAATTACACTTCATGTAACTGTCTGGCCTTTAATGGAATGAGTACAATGAGGTGTATTGTAATATAGTACTAGCATAACCCGCGCTCTGCGCGACATGTTGGGGTGGGTGTGTTTGAGAAAGGAACTGATGCAGAGTATCGTAGTAATTTACTTTATGCAGTAAGTGGAATACAATGTTCAAAGTACTTCTTGATACACAATGTTTGGGTTATAGCATTGTCATTGTGGAACCCTTGTTTTGTAGTTGGTATAATTTGCACCGTAATGTCCGAGAACCGACGTGATCGTGAGAAGGCAACATATAGCTGACCGTGGCTGAACACCGGCTGTGGAAGATATAACCAACTTTATCAAAGGTTTGGCCTTGCGCTTTGTTTATAGTCATGCAGTAGCTGACTCTTACTGGAAACTGTGTTCTTTCAAGAATGAATGGCAAGTTCACATCTGATGGGGCCAGTTTGATTTGTGGTATCAACACATAGTCACCTTTGTTTGCCCAGTTAGGATCTCGGCATCTAGAACATGGTGTGGAGATTCCTAACAATCAGTCGTGTACCATTACATAACCCTCTTTTATATCTAGGTTACGTAAGAGCATGATAATGACACCAGGCTTCAAGAGTAGTCTGTGCGGAGGCATGCCAGTTGGGGTAATGGAGTTAAGAAATTCCAAAGGATATTGCTCAGCCTCTCGTGATCTTCGCAAATGACTTGGTCTGCACTTAAGTATACTTTGATAGTGCCTGGTAATTTGTGTGTGATGTCATCATTCATTCTAAGGGCATACTGATTTGTGGGTGTCAGGATGACAGTGTTTGACAGGAGTCGAGGGTTTTGTAGGTTGATGAACACTTCAGTTTCCAAATGTTCCTTGACGACTTCACAATCAGGTGATCTGAATGCAGTGGGAAATATCGGGATGGTTGTAGCGCAATTGCCCATTGCTAAGCGAAGTAACCACTGTGCGAAGTCCTGTAGGACACAAAGCCAAATGCAGTAACCGTTTTTGGCACGATTTCACTGTTTCAGAACCATTTTATTTACTTTTTTGTACCATGCACCTCATATGGTCTTTGAGATAATGTAAGCCGAATATCACGTTACTCGAGCGCAGAACAAAGTCGAAGATAGCGCGACACGAAACACAAACTCGAAAATAATATATAAGATGAGAAAGTCAGTTCTGAAAAAAAAAAACGATGAAGAATACACTGGTGGTCTATACATTAGAATACCGAGATTCTTTTATCGGGAAATGGCTCAACATTCCGTTGCTGAACAAAGAATCGCCTTATTTATTTCCCCATATTTCATATCACCCGTCTAATATATATATATAATATATATATATATATATATATATATATATATATTATATTATGTATTGTTGCGGAATGGCCCTTAGTATGTATTAAATAAGGATTAGCCCAGATCCCCCATTAAATGCATGTTTAGCCAGGTTGTTCGGTAAATGGACGTTACATGTGTGTCGGGAGGTGTAAGAGGCTGTTTATTGTTCGTACGGTGGTGGTGTACTGAGAGGTTCTACTTCTTCTTTCCCGTCTCCGGACGAGGCCCCACCCAGTCGGCAGAGAGGGTGTGGCTTCGAGGCGAGCGAGGGCCGGGAAGGCAACAGAGAAATGACGAGTGTCGAGTCGGGTGATCGGCAGTAGGAGAAACTGCATGAGGATTTTTGCGATCAGCTTTTCGTAAAGAGCGAGCCAAAAGAAAGGCAAGGAAGGGACTGAATGAGGTCTGTCTGCCATCG
>CM068959.1:6252630-6268762 GCA_035128595.1 Eptatretus atami | reverse complement strand
AAGTTTATACTGTTTGCGTACAGTTGGAGCGTTCATGGAATATACCTGTGAAGTTGTTAAATTGTAGGGTGGGGCATTTATATCTGACGGTTTTATTATCCTTATAACTTTTTGTTTCTAAACCAAATAAAATAAAATTTCTATACACATAGGCACATACTTCTTTTTTACAATCAATTTTGAGTCTTTATTTCTTAAAAATTACATCAGACAAATGGGCCCCTTTCGAATTCTGCATTCACGATAGCGGATCATCATATTGTTCATTACCGCAAGCAATGTCTCTTGAATCAATCGAGCAGATGGTTTCCAGTGATGTTTGCCTTCAATTCATCGATCGATGTTGGATGTTCCTTATAAACTTTGCCCTTCAGAAATCCCCATAGGAAGAAATCTGGTGGAGTTTAAATCTGCCAAATCAAAGTGTGCCTCATCCGTCATGATGACCTTGTTTGTGAAATTGGCATGCTCATTGCTTTTTTAAAAAAATAAAAGAAAAAGATGTTCTTTGCATTTAAAGTGCTCCATCATTAAAACTTTTCAAGTATTGATCTGTAAAACAAAGAAAACAGAGGGGAGCACTCGGTAGAGTGCAAAACCTCCGCCGCCAATACTGCTAGGTCACTCAAGTGAACCTGATATCCTATCATTCAATTTGACATCAACAGTGCTCACAGAGTTATAGTTTGCAACTTTCCTTTTACTTTTAACTTTTACATACTCAATTCATTCGTCTAACTAGATTCCTTGAGACAGAAATTGATTTACTGGGTATATCCACCTGATTTCCAAAATCAGCCGCAATTATAATTTTGGCATGTTTTTTGTTGGAAATCACTTATAACATGTAGAAATGCAAAAAAAAAAAAATCGAATTTTGTTGAAAAAAAAGTGCAAATTTTTTTTTTCTCTAACAATTTTTTTGGGGTGGGGGGGGGGGGGGTTGGAAATCACTTAAAACATGTAGAAATGCAAAAAAAAAAAAATTCAAATATTTTTTCAAAATGGCGCCATAGCGGCCACTATTGGATTTTGGACAAGTCAAAATCTAATGGCATGATCCTTGGACCAGACTAATCCCCCACCAAGTTTCGTCGAAATCCGTCGAGAGTTTTTCGTAATAACTGTTCACAAACAAACAAACAAACAAACAAACAAACAAACAGAAAGGGGTGAAACAGTAACCCCGATCTTCGATGGCGAGGTTAATAATTAGTTATGCCAAGACTGCTTCGGCAAGAAAGATTGCAAATGTGTCAGATATAATGCCCCACCCTGTATATTGATCAATGGAAGATTGTTTAATTAATGACCTTTTTGTGTTAGGTTTGAATTGATATTTTAAAATATTATCTCGTACTCTCCTTGTTGTTTACAAGCACACACTTTGAGTTCGACTGAAGTTTAGTTGATGAAAGAAATGTCCAGGTGAGTTTGGAATTAAAGTTGTGGAGACAAAGTTTTCATGAATGGGATGTGGGGTGGTGAGGATGGGGAGGGCTTGTGGATGGAACTCACACCATATGTATTAGAGGAGAAGGATGAGGTCATATGTTCCACCATATTTCAATACATAACATTATAAATATTTTCAAGTGTTTGTACGTTCTTCTTTCAAGGCCGAACTGTTGCATCTAGAGGCCTCAACTTTTGGATTTAGGACTTCAGAATCTGAGCAAGGTTTTAAACTACTACATGTTGGCATTGACGTTCATTTTGAGGTCATTAAAGCCACTATAAAGTGTATATTTGGATGTGGAGTCAAGAAGTGCTGTTGCCAGCCTGCAGTCAAAAGGTAACCACCATGAAGCAATAACTCCATTGCTTTTCAATATTCCAACATGTTCCGCGAAACCACTTCCCGGAATGGCTCACCCAGACAGGCAGTGCAGGGGTAGCCCCTGCTAGTACGTAATAAATAGAAGAGATCTTACAATTTTCTCTTTCAACCCTTCCATTCCCCCATCTTGTATATCTCAGAGCTGATAAATGTATATATTACACAATATATGATTCAATGTCAAAAACATTATTTCATTGAATTGCAGCAGAAAAGCTTTTATTGAATTCTTGCAAATAACATCAGAAAACCATCGCTTGTTATCCCAGTATTACCAAGCACAGCAAAGAGGCAAGGAGAGTAAATCATTGGCAAATATATTGAAGCTCAAGCAGAGAAGGAACACAGCATAACCCCAAACCTGCTCAGGTCAGACAATAACACCTGGTCTGAAACCTTGTAGTGTTCATCATGTTAATTATTGAAATTGATGGGTGCTATAACTTGTGCGTGAAGCATCCGAAATAATGTTTCCACCCTGCATTCCATATGCCTGCATTGGTGACTTTTCTTGGTGATGAGAGGCTCCACTCTCTCGGTGGTGATCTCTTTGGTGGTTGTAGAAGTGGTCTGTATCACCCCACCTGTGCTGCAACCACTATGCTGTGACATACTGCTCTGGCTGCCAGCACCTGCACAAATACCAAGAGGCATTGTGAAGGATTTCTGAAAATCATCTTTTCGAGAATTCAACGCTGGTAATCAAGCAATGGATGACACTCATTCATTCAATTCATCAAGGTGTGGCATTGTGAGTTTGTGGTGAATGGATTATACTGTGAGTTACTTTACTACAAAGTAGAGAATACTTTATCGCCGATTCATGTCTCTTTCTCTTGGTGCTTCCGCAAACGTTTTGTATCGTGTTGTCTATTCTGGTGATAGAGATGAGCACTCATTGTTTTGTGCTTTTTCTCCGAGACTTTGTCTTGCTGAGGACATTGATGTCCACAAATTCCAGTGAAATTGATTGTTTGGGGTCAGAATACAAATAACATCAAATATTTTACCTTAAACGATACGAACATGATATGCACAAAACGAATATGTTTAATGAACATTTGCATTTCATGATTGCCTTTTATTGAGTGCTACGATTTGTGTAAGTTGAAGACTGGGACTCACTGCTGGAATGGGAATGGTGTCCTGTTTGCACTTGTCCTGAAACCACCGGTACTTGAGGCCCGGCTGAATTGTGTTGTGGTACTGGTTTGAGCGCAACCACAAAACCCATGTCCATTTCAGTCACACTGGGAAAAAAAAGCACATGGAGTTTTTTTTTTTCTGCAAGCGTAATGTCTAATCTTCTATTGCTAAAAGGAGTAGCATCTGTCCCGTCCATCACACTTTATTCTAAAGGGTTCCTGCTGTCCTTGAATGATAAAATTGTGAGATGATGGAAAGCTACAATCATTTACTTTGAAATTTTTGTCCAAGTTGTAAAACGTCGTGGCCGTTTAATAATAGTAATGCCTTATAGGAGGACTTTGAGGTTAATGTAGCAGTTCTAACAGTACCACTTATATGGTTCTATGACAGCAGGAACCCCTTAGAATAAAGCATGATGATCGGATGGAGCACACGAAATTAAACATGTAATACTTCTCATAGCAACAGAAAAATGTATAGAAGTATGTGGAAGAGCACACAAACACCGGAGAACGGCGTTCGGTAGGGTGCATACCTCTGCCAGGCTGAACAGTTTACGTTTTGTATCTCACCGATAGGCCGCGATCTTGATCCGCGACCTGAACCAAATGTAATCGCCTTGTTCTTTGTAACCTACTCAATTCATCCACCAAGTTTTTATCATAATCTGTCCACAATGTTTTGTGATATTTGTTATATATCGTTTTTGGCCCCATCTCTCAATGCTGAAGAATCGCATATATATATATATATATATATATATATATATATATTATTATATTTATATATATATATATATATTATATATATATATATATTATATCTAATCTATAACTATATCTATAACTATATATAATATATATATATATATATATATATTTCTCATATCCGGATTCAGATCTTCACCAAGTATAATCACTTGTCACACACCCAACCCATGCACCAAATTTCGTCCGATTCCGTCCACAACTTTTTGAGATATCCTGCACACACACACACACAGACAGACAGACAGGGTGAAAACATAACCTCCTTCCACCTTTGTGGTGGAGGTAACAACCACAGATCATCATGCCAGCAACAGGAACAACAAGAATTTCGCAACATCTTTGTTGTGAGGGATTTCTGGGTCCCTGCATGGAGATTGATCGCTATCTCCGAACCGTGGGCCTGTTCGAGCAGAACTGACTGGGGCTAATGAACAACAACAATTATGTGTTACAAAATATCCTTTTTTCATATCTTTGACTTAATTTTACATCCAAATTGAGGCTCGCAGATAGATATGCAACATGTGTGTGAAATGCAACATACTGGTCCTTTATTAAACCCATCAGTGAAGTGACGGTGTTATAAATTGCTCGTTTATTACTAATCAAAGACTTTGCACACTTGAAAACACTTGATTAGTATCCTCAATATAAAACTTTGGTGATTCATTTTTGAGCAAACCATCCTTCACAAAGACTCTGGCATATTTTTAGGTGTAGATGATCGCGCTAAGTGTTCAGTCTTCATCCTACCATGCTTCATTCAGATTTACATTTCAAGCAGGTATGCAGATAATTAATTAATAAACAAACAAACTCATCTCAAATCTTGGTGCACACAGTTGCTGTTTTGAAATTTATATTTTGAAACAAACTTTGAAGAATTTCTGAGTTCCTCCCACTCACGTAGTAAACATGTCCCAGTAAAGGCAGGAGTTCACCAAGGCAGGTTTTGGACCCAGTTTTGTTCCTAATGTTTATCAACGATCTTTACAGTGCTCTGAAAAACATCTCTTCATTTTTGCAGATGACCTCAAATTATATCAAACAGCACCCTCATCCCTCTGCTTGGCCAAAAGCAGCTAGGGCTCTTGGTCACCCCCTGGAATTGTCTCAGTCTCTTGAACTTGTAGGCCTCAACCTCAGCTATGACATTCTGAGCTGATCACATAACAAAGTTCGGCTTCATAGCCAGCCACAGACTCGACATCCAAGTCTTTCCTTGGAAAATCAAGATTAATCACAAGTCTGCTCTCTTCATTCTGAACCCATCCCAGCAACTCCAGGATATACACGTTCTTCAAAAAACCCCCCTCTGGGTAAACTTCCAAAATCCAGATTGACGACACACTTCAACTGTTATGTTATTCACTTTTCCCATCATGGAACCATCTTCAAGAGGCTGTTCTGTCTCACTGTTCCCTCCAAGGGTTCAAGCAAGCGGTGCACTGCCACCTCATGTCATCGCCATTGTTGACCAGCCACCTTATTACCTCCAATGACATTTCCTAACCCAACCATCTTGTTTGTTTCAGTGTTTACTCCCCCTCCTCCTCCTTCCTCTTAGTTGACTCATTCATTCCTTCGATGTTTGTCCCACTGTCAGATTTACATTCCTCTTAATGAGCCTCGTTCCTGTAAGAAAAAAACAAGGAAATACTCTCACTCTTTTTACTTCTGGGACCATCTTGATGCCTTGAACACCACCTTCGAATGACCACATGGATATACACTTTGAGACACCTGCTGGTGTTTGTGTGCGAAAAATTGCACTCCGTGTCTCGACGGTTTAAACTTTCACCTTCTTCACTTATTCCTTCATCTCTCAATCTGCCCAAGAGATGTCACATACCATTGTGTTCGTTATTTGTGAACACCATGTGTTGCATTATTTCATTCTTATCTATGGATGCTCAGGATATCCTGAAGCTCTCGAGTTATATGACCATAACTATGCCACCTCTGTGCCATCCGATCGGACCTGTTAGCCTTCCAAAATGCTTACCAACTTGCTCAAAAGAATGCATAACTTTCACTTGTATTCTTTCGTTGGTTACACAATTGTGTTTGGTGCTGTTATTTGTGAGTGTCCTCAGAGCAGAACTTCCTTGATATCCTAAGGATTGCATGATACGTATGCTAAATAGCCGCATCATGTAATCATTGTGCAGTGGTCCTTTCATGTCAAATACATTGTGTTCCAAGTATGTTGTGAAAGCTTTGTGTTGTGCCATCAATGAGAGTTGTTTGGCAATTGAACTACTTTTCCCCATAATTTGCTGTAAACTTGTTCGATCTAATATTTGATGGTGAACTAATAATAAGATGTTTAAAAGACGTATGAAAGAAACTTACTTCAGAGATACAAACCCTCTAAAACTTCCTATAAGTGGCAATTTCTTTGATCGAGAGCAATCTTGATGTCCATCAGGGTCCTGTAGTCCATCAGCTGTCTCTGTAGCTCTGCTCTGTGATGCTCCATTGAGGACTCGTGCTCCATCACTTGGCTCTGCAGTGAACGATCTGGTTTTGGAATTGTCCTTCAAGCTCCATCAGCATTTGCTGCATTGAGCTGTGCTGCAGGAGAGGGTCCATCAAGAACGTAGTTGAGCATGTGTTTGTCACTCACTGCATCCCACCCCAGTCCCACCACCATCGTGAGAGTTAATCATCAACATCTGTTCTGTATCAAACACTCATCAGGTGTTTTTGGGGTGAAAGGTGAATGCTGTGATGGGAGTTACAGGGTGGTCAATTCATGTCGAAACACATAAAGATCTCTAAACAAGTTGAGGAGAAATTCTATCTTCAGAGTGGTTGTATTTTCAAAACACTTTGGTATCTTACTAAACAAGAGGTTTGTTTTCATTTTTTCACTCAATGAGCTCACACCATGACATTCCCCAGAACTTGATAGCCCTGTTGGTATGACAATTAATTCTAAATTAAAGGAATGAGAAAACAATGGGGAAGAGATTTCCAGACATGTTTAACAACAATCAATCAATCTCTGAATGTTGTTCATGAGATATTTTAAATAATCACAAGATCTATGGAAGGGTGATGCCGTCATTTTTAAACCACCCAAACCGTACCCGCATCTGTAAACCCTGGAGCTGCATCTGCATCTTCCTGACGGTCTTGGTGATCTCATCGTTTCTGTGTTTGTTGTTGTTACGACTGCTGCTGCTTCCCTGCTTTCAAGTTCGAAGCGCTGCACCTGAAAATTGGGTTTGCCATCGATTTATGATCATGATATTCAAACAAACAAGAAACAAAATATATTGTACAATTATATAACAAGCTTGGCTGGCTCCATAGCTCAGAAGTTGGCACACTTTCCTTTCAGCTGTCTGATGATGAAAAGTGATCAAACTTACAACACAAGTGGAGTTTAGCCAGAGTATTGTCCTAGAGGCCTCTTTCTGAATAATATATAATTTTAATTACTCCATTTCAGAGAGAACAGCCTACTAAGTTCCATCCTGGGGGGGGGGGGGGGGATGTGCATGCTCATTAATCTGATGCTCCTGCTTTTCAATAATTTGACTGGACCAAATAATGAAGGAATTGAAACTCCACATAACTCAACTGAAATGGTTTGGATATAATGTATTTGAAAAAAGAATGGAGAAAAATAAGTGAAAAGAATATAACAAAGCAGAATGATCAGGAGAAGCCCGTGGTCAACCAAGAACCAAATGGAAGCATACGTGCAGAAGGATGTAATGGAAGGTGAAATTACTATTGAAGAAGCACTACATATAGCTTATGATCGGAAAATGTGGAGAACCATAGTTAAGGCCTGAAGCTACCAATTTAAAATATTGTTACGGTAGTAGAACTGTATGCATACAACATACAGGTGTCCCAAGTCAGTTATTCCATTAAGTATATGTGAAGACAGACCCCTTCCTTGTGTTTAGTGGGAAATTAAAGGGGTGGGTTGCGCAGTTTTTTAAGTTGGATTAATAAATCTTTGTATCCCCACTCCATTTCATTGCAAAGGCAAAATCCACGACAACCCACGGTACCTCTGCCTGCTTGCCCCTCCTCTCGCTTGATACTCGTGCGTGGGCTGAACAACGCGGGTTCACCTACTCGCCTAACCGGCGACTCGCTGTCCGAGGCAAATCCTCTACAGTAGTTCCTTTTTGGCGAGTCCGCACGTGTGGAGGGGGTGGGCTCCCGGTATGGCCGAAACCCCGACCAGAAAGGGCGGACCGCATGGAAGCCCCGTCCAATCAAGGCGGACAGTGACGTCAGCTTCACCAAGGCCCCTCCCGCTGAGGAGATGGATAAATTACGACACCATCCTCAGGGTGGAGTGCTTGGAGTTCGGAGAGTTCGTAAAGTGCTGAGACGGTTCATTCTGTGCTGGAGTCTTGAGTTCTTTGGGGGTCTGGAAAATAAGCGAAACTGCAACAGACGCTTGGAAGCCCGAATCCTGTCCCAAGCAGGATCGTTTAAAGAAAGATCTGTGGAGGATCCAAGGAGTTCTTTGGGGGTCGTTCGTGAGAGTGAGGGAGTGAGAGACCCAAAGACTCAGCCTCATCGCGGGAGATGCCCAATGATCCTGGCTGCCTTGGATTCCACACACGACACGAACTCCACACGTGCGGCTGTGGGCCAAGCTGCGCGACCATGTCAGGTGCCGCACCACGGAGTATTCCTTTCCCCGGAACTCAGGTACCGAGAACTGCAACCTCAACTCCCTCCCTCCCAGGCAACAAAAGTCCTTTGCCTTCAACTGGGTTTATATTTTGTCTGAGTGTGTGGCGCCGTCCATTAAGTAGAACTGTATAAGTTATTCGAACCTTGTAAATCTTGCCTGTATTATTCTTCGCGACAAGTCTGTCTTGTGTCTGCTTTATTAAGTTGCTGTAAAATTGTCGCACCACATCTTTCTCTCATCTTCCCCTGCATAACACCCCATAAACCTTTACCTGTACCACATAACTTTCCACGCTTTATTGTAAATAAATTATTGTAGAAATGTTCCCAGTTCGTTTTTGTCTTTTCCTCCATTGGTCGAGCATGGTTCGGATCTAAGTTTTTTAGCCGGTCTTTATCCGATAATCTGTTCATCCTAGCCGGTACGTTCTTGGCGGGTCCTCTCGGCTGCATCCAAACCGGAAATGTAGTTGGTAGGTTGTAGAGTGATCGCGTTCGGGCAAAGGCATACCGAGGCGTGGTTCCCCGGTAGAAGACACCCCGTGGTGAATTAGCTAAATTGTTAGAGACAAAAGACCCTACGCTACGCGGTGGAGGTATTGTTACGAATCTGGAAGCCTTTTGCACACAACACAGCCGTCCCCATAGCTTAGTTTATTTCGATAAGTATGTGTTTATAGTTAGGGTCCCCTAACCTATGTCTAATGGGAATTAACATGTGTGTGCTGCGAAGTTTTTTATAGTTATTTTTTTTTTAGCAACAAATCTCCTTCACTTCACTTCCACACCGACGCCATTGCCCACGTGCGTCTCGACCACGTACGTGGCGGAGATTTTCATCGCCTCAGCTCCGACTCCACCCCTTGTCCAATCACGCACAGGTGGCGACTTCCCACGACACCCCAGCCAATGAGGGTTGAGATGGCCACAGAGGGCGACTTCCCACGACACCCTGGCCAATGAGGGTTGAGATGGCCACGTGGGGCGACTTTCCATGACACCCCGGCCAATGAGGGTTGAGATGGCCACGGAGGGCGACTTTCCCACGACACCCCGGTCAATGAGGGTTGAGATGGCCACAGAGGGCGACTTTCCCACGACACCCCGGCCAATGATGGTTGGAATGGCCACAGAGGGCGACTTTCCGCGACACCCCGGCCAATGAGGGTGGAGATTGCCACAGAGGGCGACTTTCCACGACACCCCGGCCAATGAGGGTGGAGATCGCCTCAGTGGCGGATTTTCTCACCCCAGACAAGAAAGATATAAAGGAACGCCAGGCTGGGGAGGGTTGGTCGTCTCTTGGGGGTCACGGGTCTTGGTGCTGCCTGGTTCATCTGGCCTGGGTCATCGTCGTCTCTGGTCTTCTCCTTGTCTTGGTTCGTGCTGGTTGGAGAGCGCGGTCCCTGGTGCTTGTGCGGCGATGAAGGTGTGGGTTCGAGCCCCACACCCCCCCCCCCGAACCAGCTCGTCTCGACCACACCGCACGAGGCGGAAAGGTGCCGACCGAATTTTTACCCTCAGCTCACCTTCCTCCTGAGCTGAAGGGTCAAATAAAAGGCCGCGGCCACCATTTCTATGGGTGTGTGCGTGTGTGTCTGTGTGCCCAGTCTATAAGTAGTAATTGTTTAAGTGGCTTGTACATTGTAAATTGCATTTCTGATAGTCAGTTTAACTCTGCTTTTTTGTGCTCCCTGCCCATTATAAATAAACCCCCAATTGTTCAATGTACCAGCTCGTTGTTGTGCTTTCTATTATTGACACAGCATGGCCAGTAAGCGTTGGTGCCCGTAGTTGTCATTAGGACCGGCGCGGCGCTTGGTAACTCGCGCTCGGTTTACGCCGGATCCGAGTCGGTACCCTGCGACTCGGTTCGGG
The DNA here is from genome assembly GCA_035128595.1 of Eptatretus atami. Taxonomy (NCBI): domain Eukaryota; kingdom Metazoa; phylum Chordata; class Myxini; order Myxiniformes; family Myxinidae; genus Eptatretus; species Eptatretus atami. The sequence continues at coordinate 6,258,451 of CM068959.1, read as the reverse complement.
ACAGAGTTTGGCGATGGTGTGATTCCCCGGTAATTTGAACGACGTGGGTACTTGGGTATATTTGAAAATTTGGCTATTGACCCTACCCCACGCCGTCAGAGAATGGCGATCCGGTCCTTTAAGTGCCCGTCGAGGCTCCGAGTTATCCGGGGTTGACGACCTTTTAATTCCGGGTGTTCGGTGGGAGACGGCTCTACTGCTCCACCTGGCGGCCGTTCCTCGCCACTAACCCCCGGCCCACAACAGTATTGGCGTCCACGGTCGGTTAAGCGACCCGCCGCGTCACGGAATTATCCGGAGCAACGGCCTACAATTCCGGGAGTCTGGTGGGAGACGACGTAACTTCCCCCACCTAGCGGTCGTTCTCGCCACCGGACCCCAGCCCGCAACAATATAATTCCTTTGATTCTGGGGTACTGAAATTTAAAATAATGGATCCATTTGTCAAGTTCTTTTAAAGATAATGACTAAACAGACAAAATCGACAGAATCAGGAGCCATACACATATTACATACACAAGCAAGGGGAGGATGAGGATTAGAAAATGAAGTGGTAGGGGTGGAAGAGATGAGAAAAACAAAGGGCTGTGCAAGTGGATTTTCCTTGTTCGGATGGAGCACAAGCCTGCGGGGTAGCATCATTGCTGGGGCCACAGCTTAGCTGTGCTGCTGATGAAGTGCTCACCTACACTCTACGAAGGATACAGTGGGATCTTCAACATCCATTAGCTGATGCTAGCAGACGGGACACCCACTTAACGTCTGTCCGAAGGACGGCACACACGTTTCCGTGGTGAAACACCAGGGTACGAGTTTATAGTTGGGTTGGGATTTGAACGCAGGCTAGACATCTGAGAGTTGAGTTTGCATACCTTTAGGCTATCTTGTGAGCCCATAAACAATGTGGAATGGAAGGAATGAGATGTAAGCTTAGCAGTTGGAGAATAATCATTATCTGCAGGTGTCTCGCTGACCTCTCATAAATTGGGCGCTCAGCGGACAAAAAAAATAGAGGTTGGTTGGTATTGCGAGGTAGCGCGACCTCATGTAATGGGTGTTGGATGCGTCTTACTGCCGTGTTTGCAAATCGACTTGTGCCAAAGGACCATGCAGATGGATAGCTGAGAGCTGGCCGTTAAGATGGGCATCGACAGGATGAGAAGGTCAGAAAAGCTCGGAAAGGCTCGCAACCATAATACGTCCCCCCCGGGTGCCCGAGGAATAATTTGGCACGAAGTGGACGGGCTCAGCCCAACCTGGCAGCGGCCCTTTGGCCTGGCCCGAGCTAACTGGTCGGCGGCAATCGATTTCCGGATTTAGTCGTCGGCACACCCTAGTAAACACGCGAACGGCCTGGCTCGTGGCCCGTTCAGAGGTCAATGTAAGGTAAGGCACGGACATTGCCACAGTCCATTGGACGCGCACGGCCACCGAGCGATTGCGCAGCATTGCAGCCTACACAGTGGTACGATCTGCGAAGCTGAGGGACGTATAACATCAAAGGAAGAACGCCCCAGAGGGGGTCTCCAGAAGGGGGTCTTTCGAGTCATGGGGCTGGAAAAAAAGCGAAACTGCAACAGACGCTTGAACGAACCCCCGAAATCCCTGTCCAGACAGGATCGTTTAAAGAAAGATCTGTGGAGGATCCAAGGAGTTCTTTGGGGTCGTTCGTTGAAGTGAGAGAGTGAGAGACCCAAAGACTCAGCTCATCGCGGGAGATCCAATGATCCTGGCTGCCTTGGATTCCACACACACACGAACTCCACACTGCGGCTGTGGGCCAGCTGCGCGACCATGTCAGGTGCCGCACACAGGAGAATCCTTTCCCCGGAACTCAGGTACCCGAGAACTGCGACCTCACTCCTCCCCTCCCAGGCACAAAAGTCCTTTGCCTTCAACTGGGTTTTATTTTGTCTGAGTGTGTGGCGCCGTCCATTAAGTAGAACTGTATAAGTTATTCGACCTTGTAAATCTTGCCTGTATTATTCTCGCGACAAGTCTGCTCTGTGTCTGCTTTATAAGTTGCTGTAAAATTGCGCACAACATCTTTCTCTCATCTTCCCTGCATAACACCCAATAAACCTGTTTACCTGTACCACATAATATTCCACGCTTTATTGTAAATAAATTATTGTAGAAATGTTCCCAGTTCGTTTTTGTCTTTTCCCTCCATTGGTCGAAGCATGGTTCGGATCTAAGTTTTTTAGCCGGTCTTTATCCCGATAATCTGTTCATCCTAGCCGGTACGTTCTTGGCGGGTCTCTCGGCTGCATCAAACCGGAAATGTAGTTGGTAGTTGTAGAGTGATCGCGTTCGGGCAAAGGCATACCGAGGGCGTGGTTCCCCGGTAGAAGACACCCGTGTGGAATTAGCTAAATTGGTTAGAGACAAAAAGACCCTACGCTACGCGGTGGAGGTATTGTTACGAATCTGGAAGCCTTTTGCACACAAAACACAAGCCGTCCCTAGCTTAGTTATTTTCGATAAGTATGTGTTTATAGTTAGGGTCCCCTACCTATGTCTAATGGGAATTACATGTGTTGCTGCGAAGTTTCTTTATAGTTATTTTTTTTACAACAAATCTCCTTCACTTCACTTCCACACACGACGCCATTGCCCACGTGCGTTCGACCACGTACGTGGCGAGATTTTCATCGCCTCAGCTCCGACTCCACCCCTTGTCCAATCACGCACAGGTGGCGACTTTCCCAGACACCCCAGCCAATGAGGTTGAGATGGCCACAGAGGGCGACTTTCCCAGACCACCCGGCCAATGAGGTTGAGATGGCCAGGGGGCGACTTTCCCATGACACGCCGGCCAATGAGGTGAGATGGCACACGAGGGCGACTTTCCCACGACACCTCCTGGTCCACATGCAGACGGATTGAGATGGCCACGAGGGCGACTTTCCCACGACACCCGGCAAATGAGGTTGAGATGGCCACGGAGGGCGACTTTCCAGACACCCCGGCAATGAGGTGAGATGGCCACGGAGGGCGACTTTCCCACGACACCCCGGCCTGAGGGTTGAGATGGCCCAGAGGGCGACTTTCCCAGACACCGCCACTGGGGATGGCACGACTTCGCCACGCCAATGAGGGTGGAGATTGCCACAGAGGCGACTTTCCCGACACCCCGGCCATGAGGGTGGAGATCGCTCAGATGGCGATTTTCTCACCCCAGACAAGAAAGATATAAAGGAACGCCAGGCTGGGGAGGGTTGGTCGCTTGGGGGTCACGGGTCTTGGTGCTGCTGGTTCATCTGGTCCTGGGTCATCGTCGTCTCTGGTCTTCTCCTTGGTCTTGGTTCGTGGCTGGTTGGAGAGCGCGGTCCCTGGTGCTTGGTGCGGCGAGAAGGTGTGGGTTCGAGCCCCACCCCCCCCCCCCGAACCAGCTCGTCTCGACCACACCGCCCGAGGCGGAAAGGTGCCCGACCGAATTTACCCTCAGCTCACCTTCCCTCCTGAGCTGAAGGGTCAAATAAAGGCGCGGCCACCATTTCTATTGGGTGTTGCGTGTGTGTCTGTGTGCCCAGTCTATAAGTAGTAATTGTTTAAGTGGCTTGTACATTGTAAATTGCATTCTGATAGTCAGTTTAACTCTGCTCTTTTTGTGCTCCTGCCCATTATAAATAAACCCCCAATTGTTCAATGTAACCAGCTCGTTGTGTGCTTTCTATTATTGACACAGCATGGCCAGTAAGCCGTTGGTGCCGTAAGTTGTCATTAGGACCGGCGCGGCTCTGGTAACTCCGCTCGGTTACGCCGGATCCGAGTCGGTACCTGCGACTCGGTTCGGACAGAGTTGGCCGATGGTGTGATTTCCCCGGTAATTTGACGACGTGGGTACTTGGGTATATTGAAATTTGGCTATTGACCCTACCCCACGCCGTCAGAGAATTGGCGATCACGGTCCTTTAAGTGGCCCGTCGACTCCGGAGTTATCCGGGGTGACGACCTTTTTAATTCCGGGTGTTCGGTGGGAGACGGCTCTACTGCTCCACCTGGCGGCCGTTCCTCGCCACTAACCCCGGCCCACAACAGTATTGGCGTCCACGGTCGGTTAAGCGACCCGCCGCGTCACGGAATTATCCGGAGCAACGGCTACTACAATTCGGGAGTCTGGTGGAGACGACGTAACTTCCCCCACCTAGCGGTCGTTTCGCCACCGGACCCCAGCCCGCAACAATATAATTCCTTTGATTCTGGGGTACTGAAATTTAAAATAATGGATCCATTTGTCAAGTTCTTTAAAGATAATGACTAAACAGACAAAATCGACAGAATCAGGAGCCATACACATATTACATACACAAGCAAGGGGAGGATGAGGATTAGAAAATGAAGTGGTAGGGGTGGAAGAGATGAGAAAAACAAAGGGCTGTGCAAGTGGATTTTCCTTGTTCGGATGGAGCACAAGCCTGCGGGGTAGCATCATTGCTGGGGCCACAGCTTTAGCTGTGCTGCTGATGAAGTGCTCACCTACACTCTACGAAGGATACAGTGGGATCTTCAACATCCATTAGCTGATGCTAGCAGACGGGACACCCACTTAACGTCTGTCCGAAGGACGGCACACACGTTTCCGTGGTGAAACACCAGGGTAACGAGTTTATAGTTGGGTTGGGATTTGAACGCAGGCTAGACATCTGAGAGTTGAGTTTGCATACCTTTAGGAGCACCATATCTTGAGCCATAAATGTGATGAAGTATGAATAGCTTAGCATTGAGATAACATTATCTGCAGGTGTTGACCTCACCTGGGTTTGTAGTACTCTTCTGCCTCTTCGGTGTTCCTCTCGCTGATTGCATTATACTCTCCACGGATCTGAGACAGGATTGCGGCCAGATCCACTGAGCGGTTGTCCACCTCTCGATTGCACTCGAGTCATGAGTGTTTAACTTGATTCCAACCCTGGCCAATTCCTGTTGAAGGCAACGAATGAGAAACTGTACAAATGTATGGTCATTAAAATTTGGTAAATAACGTCAACAAAGTGGAAGGAACGCAGGAAGTTGATTGCAATGTCAGGAGGACTTCTCTATACGGGAGAATAAAGTGGAATGTACTTTAAGTTCAAGGGGTTTTACATCCGTTGGATCCATTTTCATTTGTGATGGATTATTATCTGGTTCTTTTCTTTGTATTAAATGATCACTCAGAATGTTTGTGTTCATTTGTGTTCCTTACTTCCTCCTGTGTTTCTTTCAGGTACTCGATCTCCTCTATAAGCATGTTGTACTTGTTTCGAGGTCCGCTTTGATTTCCATGGCAGCCTCCAGGTCCTGAAGTATAAGGTAAAGTTTCAAAGTGAAGTTGTTCAATCGTTTACAGTTTGCACATTGCACACCTTTGGTATTTCTCTGTTTTACCTTTGGGGTCGTTCCATTGATGTTTTATTGTTTCCTTTTGCTTGAATGGTGAATGGTTTTTTTTGTTTTTATTACAGGTGTTAGAATTCATCAGGCGGAACCTTTCTGTAAGATCCCCCAAAATAAAGCCTTCCACAATGGAATGGAGTTTTTGGATCCTAATCACAAATTTCATCAGCTCAAAACCCACATGTGGTTTGTACTATTAAGTGGAATCTTCAGGTGGTTTGTAAAAAAAAGTGATTTTTTTGTGAAAATGTACGTTTAAAAGTTCGTGATAGCATGAGCCATGAATGGTTCAAGTCGTACTGTGAAATGTGGGTACCTCGCATGCTGACAATGTCCGATTCAAGCTGGCTTTTCACACCAATTTTCGAAGTCAATACCTGTCAAACAAAAGAGGAGTACATTTCATTTGGTGTTAAAAGATAAAGTTTTGAACTAATTA
>CM068959.1:6214053-6235215 GCA_035128595.1 Eptatretus atami | reverse complement strand
AATAGTTGAAGGTGGCCTTGAGCCACTCAATGTTTCTAGCAGCATGGCAACTGTCCTTGATTGTCTGCCAAAAACCGGACCTAGAAAGCTGGAACGTGAGTTTTGTGCTTCTCTCGCCCGTCGGTTGTGACTCTATTGCATTGGCGACGCTCTCTCCTCGCAGCCGACTCGCTTGCCTGGCTCGTTCATGAGCCGAGTATAATCGCAGTTAAGACGACTCTCTCTCTCTTTGCAGCTGACTCCGTTGCCTGGCTCTGTTCATGAGCAGATTATCAGCAGTAGCTGTTGCCGTGCGCCGTGCAGTTCGAATTCAAATAAACAGAGGAGAATGTGTATTGTTAAAAGTCAACGAATACGAACATTTTGTATTTCAAAAAACCCTAGCGTTTTTAACCATGAAGCCTTTTGTTATGATTAATACGCCGGCGCACTATTCGAAAGCCATTTTTTTTTCTAATGAGAAATTTTTTTATTTTATTTATATATATATATTTTTTAATATAAATATTTTTTCATTTTTATGGAGAGCCACTTAGCGCATCCTGGAGCTGAATGTTAGTTCTATATATGTGTAAAGTTTTCATCAAGATCGGTTCACTGGTCTAGGAGCTTATTCGTCACAAAAAAACAGACAGACAGACGGACAGAAGAGGACTGCCATTTTATAGTAGATATACAGTGGGGAGAACAAGTATTTGATACACTGCCGATTTTGCAGGTTTTCCCACTTACAAAGCACGTAGAGGTCTGTAATTTTTATCATAGGTACACTTTCAACTGTGAAAAGACGAATCTAAAACAAAAATCCTAAAAAATCACATTGTATGATTTAAAATAATTAATTTGCATTTATTGCATGAAATAAGTATTTGATACATCAGAAAAACAGAACTTAATATTTGGTACAGAAACCTTTGTGCAATTACAGAGATCAGACGTTCCTGTAGTTCTTAACCAGGTTTGCACGACTAGAGCAGGGATTTTGGCCCACTCCTCCATACAGATCTTCTCCAGTTCCTTTCAGGTGTTCGGGGCTGTCGCTGGGCAAACACAGACATTTCAGCTCCCTCCAAAGATTTTCTAATGGGTTCAGGTCTGGAGAGCTGGCTAGGCCACCCCAGGACCTTGAGATGCTTCTTACGGAGCCACTCCTTAGTTGACCTGGCTGTGTGTTTCGGTCGTTGTCATGCTGGAAGACCCAGCCACGCCCCATCTTCAATGCTCTTGTTGAGGAAGGAGTTGTTGGCCAAATCTCGCGATACATGGCCCCATCCATCCTCCCCTCAATACGGTGCAGTCGTCCTGTCCCCTTTGCAGAAAAGCATCCCCAAAGAATGATGTTCCACCTCCACTGCTTCACGGGCGAATGGTGTTCTTGGGGTTGTACTCATCCTTCTTCTTCCTCCAAACACGGCGAGTGGAGTTTAAACAAAAAGCACTATTTTGGTCTCATCAGACCACATGACCTTCTCCCATTCCTCCTCTGGATCATCCAGATGGTCATTGGCAAACTTCAACGGGCGCTGGACATGCGCTGGCTTGAGCAGAGGGACCCTTGCGTGCGCTGCAGATTTTAATCCATGACGGCGTAGTGTGTTACTTATGGTTTTCTTGATACTGTGGTCCCAGCTCTCTTTCAGGTCATTGACCAGGTCCTGCCGTGTAGTTCTGGGCTGATCCCTCACCTTTCTTCATGATCATTGAGGCTCCACGAGGTGAGATCTTGATGGAGCCCAAGACCGAGGGAGATTGAACTGTTATCTTGAACTTCTTCCATTTTCTAATAATTGCGCCAACAGTTGTTGCTTCTCACCAAGCTGCTTGCCTATTGTCCTGTAGCCCATCCCAGCCTTTGTGCAAGTCTGCAATTTTGTCCCTGAGTCCTTAGACAGCTCTCTGGTCTTGCCCATTGTGGAGAGGTTGGAGTCTGATTGATTGAGTGTGGACAGCTGTCTTTTATGCAGATAACAAGTTCAAACAGGTGCAGTTAATACAGGTAATGAGTGAAGAATGGGAGGGCTTCTTAAAGACAAAAACTAACAGGTCTGTGAGAGCCAGAATTCTTACTGGTTGTAGGTATCAAATACTTATTTCATGCAATAAATGCAAATAATATATTAAATCATACAATGTGTAATTTTCAGGATTTTTGTTTTAGATTCCGTCTTTCACAGTTGAAGTTGTACCTATGATAAAAATTAGACCTCTACGTGCTTTGTAAGTGGAAAACCTGCAAAATCGGCAGTGTATCAAATACTTGTTTCCCCACTGTACATACATACATACATACACCGGGCGTAGTGGCGTGCGCCTGTAATCCGGCTACTCTGAGGCTTGGGTTGGAGATCGCTTGAGGACTGTGCTCTGCGCTGGCCGCGCTATGAGAGGGGTTAGGCAGCCGGATCATGGCGAAACCCAATCCTTATCCCTGTGTCGTAAGAGGCGACCAGGGTTGCGTAGAAGGGCACCGGCGTAAAACCTATGCCAAATCAGATGCGGATCAACGGATGATCCGCTGTGGCGACCCCTAACGGAGCAGTCGAAAGAATAAGAAGATATATACATACATACATATATTATACAGTTGTGGGAGTAGATGGAGGAATTTCAGAGGAAAGTTAGGATTGAATAGAGTTGTTTGGTCCGTGGACGTGCAGGAGACATCTCGATGTAAATTAAGTCGGGAGACTGTAGAGCTTAAGTGTAAGTGTCACCACATGGTGGTGTGGGGGTTGCATTGTCATTTAGATAGGGATTTAAGATAAGTTACCCCAGAATGTAATTCCCCCCCCCCCCCCCCCCGTGACTTTTCCCTATTATTTTTTGTTTTACAAACCATGGAAGAATTACGTTTTCGGAACATGACCAAGTTGGACAGAAGCCCAGCCTCCAAGGTGACGGCAGACGAAGTCACGCCCCCAAGGCTGATGATTGAGGGGCTTGACCGTGAATGGCAGAAAGAAGAAGAGGGCGTTGGAGGCACATGAACAGACAGGACGGGAAAGTAGCTCGAAGTGAGAAGGAACGCACGAGTCCAGAGAGATCTGTAGCAACGCACGATGTCGGTGTGAGGAGGGCAGTTGTAGTCGTGGTAGGAACATGGCGAGGATAGAATATCTCACTTTTCTCTTCTCTCGACCACGACAAAATGCTTTCCTTCGATGCATGAATAAGACGGCACCGATTTCTCATATTCGTGCTGAGGCGAATTGGCTCGCATGGTGAAGTGAGATGCTGGCCTTGGACTCTTGGCTAGTATAAGAACGTGCCTCAAAGCCTCGTGTATGTCACCGAAGGGGACAGCGCCATTCTCAGTTGCACGGGTCTCTGAGCCTTGGTTGGAATACCACTCACGAATGCCTGACATACTTCTGTCCTGCTGCGAGAGAGACGACATGGGAGCAAATTTTGCGTGCGCCTACTTGTAATATAGAACTGTCTCGATTCCATATGCCATAAAGACCATCTCTGGACCAAGCTAAATGCCAGGGATAAGGAGGATAACTTTTCTTTCGTTTTCCCCTTGTTTGTATTAGGTCTATGTGTAGAGGCACCTCGACTTCAGGATTTATTTACTTCACGTTATTATCATTACCTTTTTGAATTATTGTCCCTTGTAAATATTTGCTTCTTATTTTCATTAAATTCCACTGTTATTTTAAGTTGCTGTGTCCATGTATTTGTCATGGGGTTTGAGTATAAACCCCCTGTCTGCTGTTACCCATGCTTTCCTCAATCCGCCATTGCGCCCTGCCCCTCCCATGTACGTTATAATCTCTGAGGATAATGTGTCCTCACCTATTAAGGTAGAACTGCTTGCGAATCCGGGCTGACGGTGTTAACCGCCCGTCACCACAATTGGGTTGGTGGATTTTAACCTGGACTGCCAGCACCGACGATATATATATATAATATATAATATGAATTTGTCTCATATATTTATGTATATATATATATTATAGATATATTATATATATATATATATATATTATTATAATATTATATATATATATATAACGAGGTGTGTTCAAAAAGTATCCAACCTTAATTTTTCGTGCATAAACAAATGAAGCTAGGAGGCGTGTTTGGTGCACATAATGAGGCGATCCTAATCCGTATGCGTGAATAATTTCCCGCCTGCAGAAGCTGTCAGTCGCCGACAGACCGCCGATGAGTGAGGAAGTGTAAGTGAGCGCGTCGGATTTTCGTTTTTGACAAAATGACGGATCACTGTGGTCTCATCGTCAGTGATCACTGTGTTGAAGAAGTTGGGATCGCTGTTCACAGTCTCCAGCTTGTCTTGTGCGATCTCCAAACAGAGTTGCTTCTGCTCGATCGTAGCAGCTTTGGCACAACTTCGCTGAGATTCTCCTTAAGCCCAAATCCTCAGTCACAATGGAATGAACGGATCCAATGCTGATGCCCACCTCGTCTGCAAGTTCTCTGATCGTGATTCGACGATCCTGCATTCAGCAGGGCCCTCACTTTTTCAATGACGATCTCATTCGGGATGTTGAGGGCCTACCAGAACGTGCTTCACTTTCCACTGATGTGGCGACCATCTTTGAAGCGGTTGTACCACTCTTTTATCTGTGTGGTGCCCATTGCTTCGTTCCCGAAGGCCTTGCTGTGGATGAAAGCTTATATGTGGTCAGAGCTCAGGTGTCCAAAGAACGACTTTACACGATGAAGAATGCCCAGGCAGCGAACTTGCTTTGGAGGCCAGCTTGGAAATATGGCTATGCCAGGAAAGATCAGGCATGTGAATAGTGAGACCCAGAACACTTGAATGAAAGGATTTCATCAAGAGGGATTGTTCAAGAGTGGATTGGGTTAGGAGATGGGTGGAGGTGTGCCAGACGACGTTTCGAACGACATAGTGAGAGTGTGAGATTTGTCCGGATTGAAAGACATGTTCCACCTGTTGGACCAGTTTGTGATATTATCCAGATATGTAGAGAGTGAAGAGTTTGCTGCTTTCTGGTCTGAGGGATGACAGATGGTACAGCTGAGGGTGAGCCATCAGCAAAGAGATAAAGGATTTACCAGAGAGTTGGAGAGAATCATTGATAAAACCAGAAAAAGAACAAGCCCAGAACACTGCTGAGGAACTCCAGCCTGACAGGAAGAGGGGATGAGAGAACTCCATTTAGGCCACACGTTGACTGCGACAGGAAGGAAGTCTGCGAGCCATGAGTAGGATGGCCTTGGATAACCATAGGAAGAGAGTTTCTGAGCAGGACGGACGGGTGCCAGACTGTATAGAAATCAGCAAATGTCTTAGGGAGATGGCTCTGAATCTCAAATCTTTGGCATTAGGATCTCCATCCATTGTTGGGAAAGCAGAAGCAGCTTGTTCAGGGTGGAGTGACCTCGTCTGAATCCAATTGTGATCGTAATCAAGCCATTGGAGAAGAAGAAAGATTTAATGTCAGAAGCGATGATGATTCCATAACCTTTCTGATGATTGGAGAAGGCTGATTGGTCTGTAGTTGCAGGGATCTGTTTTTACCCCTTTCTTATCCAGAGGTGGTAATGCTTGCTGATTTCTAAGCAGATGACAAAGACTTGAGTAAATGACAGGGTGAAGCGAACAGAGAGAGGGTGAGCCAAGAGGCAGCAGAGCAGGTTTTTTGACACATGAGCTGATGCCGTCTGGACCGGTTGTGGAATCTGAGTCGATGTTGACAGCATATCCCTACCTTGTCAGAGAAAAGGACACAGAGCCCAGGAATGGCTGCGTGTGAGCTGGTAAGGTGGGTACAGAAAGCGATGGTTTATGACACAAGATTAGAAACAGACACGAAGTTGAGGCGTTCAGCCTTTTCATGTGCAGTGTCATCTGTGCGGCCATTTGAGGTAAGGGAGGGAATGGAGGGGACATACACCAGAAACAGACTTAACTTGATGCCACCAGGATTTGGAGGAGGGAGACAGGTTTTGAGAGTTCAGACTTGAGATTAGAAAGATGGTGTTTCCTGGCTCTCCTAAAGGTTGACACACTTGTTCCGAGCTTTGTGCAAGGAACTGACACTGCTTCATTTGGGTTCGCCTTCATGAGGCAAAGTCAAGTTCTTTCACGACAACTGTATCGGCACAAGCTTCAGGTGTACCATCGGCGGAGGAATGTATGACAATTGAAGACGAGCTGGGATAAATCTCTGCATGAGAGTGAGCAAGTTTCTTTGAAAGAATTCTCAGGACGAGTTTATGTCGGAGAAAGTGAGATGGGAGACAGTCGAGAAGTTTGATGGCTGTTTGAAGTCTCTGCAGTCAGCCTGAGTGAAATGCCAGACTCTACGGCACTGAGGGTTCTTTATTAACTACCAGAGAGATGTGTACTTTGACAAGCATGTGTTCAGATGAACCGATTGGAGCGAGGAAGAACAGCACATAATATCAGGGAAATTGGTCAAAATCATATCCAGAAGAAATGGAGTACTGTTGGATGAGATTTGTTATTCATGCCTGTTGTATGTGTCCATTATGATGTCCTTTAAAATGGTAAGTTCCTGTTTTGGAATGATTCCAATTTGATGAACTGCAATACAGGCAGACAGAATAAAATATCATCTCACTCCTCTCAAAGCAATGTGCAATCAGGAGATTCTGAGCCAATGTGCAGTAAAATGGAGGGCTGTCTTCCTATTCATGTTATTGATCGTTTCAAAATATAACATTCAATTGAAATAAGTTTTCCCGCTCATAAACTCATGAAAACAGATAGACGGGCAGACAGGCAGATGGATGTACATAAGCAATGCTCAAGACCACTTTATCTTCGTGTATGAGGTTTAATAAACTCTCATAATAGCAACACCTATTATCTTTGCTGTCCAAGGAGCTGAATAACTCACCCCACATTCCGCATGCAGTCTCGCATCACAGCACAGTTACCAGAGGTGAGGACCAGTTTACAACTCGCCCATGTGTAACCCTGCTTGAGTAAGCACCGCCGTGGGAACATCAATTCCCGACATGTCACAAACTCCAAGATGTTAAAGATGTCACAATGCCCAAATGTAATTTCATGCATTGACAGACAAGCCAGCAGTGGGTGTAGTCCATACTTAGATTTATTTGACAAGTAAAATGCAGCACTCAAAAACAGCATTGTTCACAGCAAAGCAAGTCATGACTCGCCCTTCTTCTCCCATTCCTCACCCCTTTCACTCTGCTTTCCCATTTATATAAATACTGGTATGTGCAGAGAGATAACATTAACAGTGATAACTTCTGCTAGATGATTCTATATCCAGAGGTACCAGAAATCTCCAAATTCTGGCGATATTCCCACACAGCTTAAAGCCGAGCGAAACTAGAACACCACTCAGTTGAGTCACACCTCCAGGCTGAACAGTCTACGTTGTGTATCCCACTAATAGGTCGAACCTCCATGCCATCCATGTCTAACCAAAATCGAATCGACTTTTCTTAAGTTACCGACCCAACTCATCACAAAGTATTGTCATTATCCATCACAACATATTGAAATATTATGCTATACAGTATATCGTTTTTGGCTCCATTTCTCAATGATGAAGAATCGCTTTAAAAAATTTCTCAGATCCGGATCCTGTCAAACACCCAACCTGTCCACCAAGTTTCGTCCGAATCCAGTTTTAGGGGCTTTTTTAATACGTAGTTGAGACTCGTAGAGCTAGTAAGAGTACACTGAACGGATTCAGGCAAAAGAAAACACCAAGAGAGAGAGAGAGGAGGGGGGGAATGCAAGGCTAGACCAAGGGAGGCAGAAAAACAATGGGTGTGGGGAGAATTTGGGGGGGGAAGCAGGGGAAGAAGCATGGGGTGGAGAAGATGGATACAGAAGGGAACTCTCAGGGGGGAAAACTGGAAATTTGGAGGAGGGATTGAGATTGGGTTAAAAGGCAGAAAAGATCATTGTTTTGGATTAGGAATGATCTGAGATTGTGTGAACAGCTGCTTGAAGACCTGGAGGGATGGATGAGATTGAAGAGGATGTGTAAGTTGTTCCACAGGTGGGAAAAAAAGAAAAGAACAAACAAATGAGTGGAGGTGAGCAGTGATCTTGGACTTGAGTAGTTTCACCAGAAAAAGTCGATGGTGACCATGTGGAGCCCTGCAGAAAGCTGGAGGGGAGGGGAGGGGGGAAACAAAGACGGAAAAGAGCAGGGGGGTGCAAGACCAGAAAGAGGCGTGGAGAAGATGGAGACCACCGACCTGTCTGTTGATAGAGAATTGAAAAGCCAATAGACTTCAGCTTCATCGTGGGAGATATCCAATAATATTAAAGGCCTTGGAGGGTGTAAAAAGCAAGCAAGATGTGAGGCAGGTGAGCCAGCCCAAAGGGAGAGTAGTACTCCATTCAAGCTGCAGCAGATTGAGGCCTTGCAGGTGTGTAGGAGTTCGTTGTGCCAGGAAGGACTTTGTATGAATGGAGAATGCCCAGACGCACTGCTTTTAGGCCAACTTGTAAATGTGTTTCCAAGAGTGAGACCCAGGAGTTTGAATGACTGAATTCCTCAAGAGGAATGTAAGAAAGTAGATGGTAATGTTTGCCAGAACGTCCTTTTGGAGAGAGAAAGTGAGAGTGTGAGATTTTCAGAATTCAAATACATTTCCAAGTGTTGACCATTTGTGATTTTGTTAAAGGTCTGAAGAGAGGGAAAGGCTGCAGCCTGCCTGTCTGAAGGATGAGGGATGTCACTACAAAAGGGTGGAGTCATCAGTTTATAACTTTTTGAGATATCCTGCTCATGGACAAATAGGCAGACCAAACAATAAAGACGTCAGACATAGCATGATACTCGCAAAATCCATAAAATATATTTCATCTTAAAAATATTGGTGATTTAATTCCAGTGACTTTATATGCAAATCCTCTTCAATTTCAGTCAATCAGATGAAAATGAGGATTTTAGAAATGTGGTCTATGTTGACCTTTTGACCTCAAAATCAATAGGCTCTTACTTATGACGAACTCTACCATTTGGTGAAGTTTTGTGAAGCTCGGCTTAAAATTGTGACCTGCAAGCGATTGACATACAAACAGACAGGGGTGAAAACATAAACTCTGCCACCTTCGTGACCGAGGTAACTGGAACGGGTACTCGGTGGAGTGCATACCTCTGCTTAGACTGAACGGTCTACGTTTTGTATTCCACTGATAGCCAGATCTTCATCCAGACCATTCGTCTGTTACACACCAAAATCGAATCGGCTTGTTTCTGTCACCTCCCCGACTCGTCCACCAAGTTTTGTCATAACTCATCGACAGCTTTTTGAGAAATCGTGCTATATACCGTTTTTGTCCCTATCTCTCAATGGTGAAGAATCACTTTTTAAAGTCTCGTATTCGGATTTCGCCAAAATCATTATATTCGTCCTTGTCAAACATCCAAACTGTCCACCAAGTTCGTCTAAATCCGTCCACAACATTTTGAGACATCCTGCTCACAACATACCTCCGTCCACCTCGATGGCGGAGGTAATTTACACTCATTACTTTTTCACTCTCCTTAACTCTTCGAGTAAAATCTCACCTCAACAAGCATTGCACGGGATGTTGAACAACCAAACAATTTCAGATGCATCATGGGCATGCAAGCTTGAACCGCACTGAACCAGTCCACTGCCAACAATGTAATTTGAAGATGTGACGGTGAAACAGAACCCCTTTTTCCAACTACTCATGGTCTGGTTGTCCAGTTGGCAGTGGACTTTGGAGGCCAACCTGCTATATGGTTTTCCACAAGTAAAGGTGATTGATGATGGTGAAGCCCAAAGGTGTGAGGAACTGACTTTTGAGAGGTTTTTTTTTCAACGAAGTTTGGTTACGAGGACCCCAATTTTTCTCTGCTTAAAGTGACATTTGTTATGTTTGGGAAACGGTAGTGACGTCATGGCATGCAACATTGGTGACGAGGATGGCTGATATTTCATTACCCCCGCCTTGTACCATTCCTGCTAGTTCCAGCCAGCCCACAGTAACATGGCACCAATGCATCGTCATTTGAAATTACTTGCTGGCACTGGTTTTGCAAGACATTGGCTGCCCCACATAAGCGACCATTCTTATATGCTGCTTGGGTGCGAAAGGCCAGCGGTCACAATTTTAAACCGATCTTCAAAAAACTTCACCAAATGGTACAGCCTATTGATTTTGAACCGGTGAATGACACGTTCCAAGCAGCTGTTGATGCCCTGTCTGCACATTCAGTTCCTGCAGTCTTCTCCTTAATCGCTTTCTGTTACATCAGCGATCGGGTGAGTCAATGATCCAATTTGGTCTGCACTGAGAGGTAGTACAGCACTGCAAATCAGGACACTGCAGGACAGATTCATAAGGGATCAGTTCGTTGAAAAATCGTCTTGTGCACAGCTGAGTGAGTGCCTGTTATAGAATCTGATGATCCATCATAGGGAACAGCAGTACGCGGATATCATGAAGCAAATTGAAGCTGCATTACCAGTAACGTGTACACTAGCAAACACCTCTACAGCGCCATCTTTGAACACATCACAAGTGTACAATAAAGTACAAAAATGCCTCCGCGTTGCACTAACTGAGGATCACTCAGACATGCAGCCCGGTCCCTGGAGTTCCTGCAACTGGCCAGTGCTGTCGGAATTGCAAAAAACTGCACCAACTTTGCCCGGGGGTGCCGCTCATCACCCCCCATTGGCTCCTGCATCTGCACAGCAACTTCAGTCACCAGGAGCATCAACTCGGTTCCCAGCCAGGTCACTTGATTCAAAAACTTGGATGCTATGCAAAGACACTTTGATTCTGCTTCTGATTGATGCAGGCACCAATGTCTCCATCTAAAGAGGCAATGTATGACATTTTTCACACATTCCGCTGAAACACGTCCTTAAGTGTTTCAATTTACAGGCTGGGTTTCTTAAATTTTTTTTTTTTACATTTCCTGCAATGTTTACAGGCCTGGCATGCATCTTTGACTTGCCCCAGTCAACTCTGCTGTTTCGCCAGCATTCAACCACTGTGGAGAGTGCCTTGTCCCTCTGGGACCAGGTCACAGCCAAACTACAACACCTCCTTGACTCTGACATAATACAATCCATCAACACTCACCTTGGATTTTGAACTTGGTCATTTGCACAGAAAAAAATATTGGGAGCTGCAACTGTGTGTGACTTCCATGCAGTGAACAAGGCCATTAATCCGGATAATATATACCCTGCCCACCGCGAGTCAGGTCAAGCCAGATTAGATCTGTGACTTGCTAAAGGTACCATGTAAACTTGTACTAACCTGTTTTATGGTGGGGTTGCAGCGACTAAAACTGTCCCCCCCCCACCATTTGCTGGTGAGGAGGATGTACAGATATGGACACCCAGCAGGATTAAAACAAAAAATGTCAAAGGTGGAGGAGCTCCTTGTGAGCCAACCACCATCCATTTTTGTGCCAAACTGTGTCTGTGGACATCCCCCTGCAGTTGGGTGCTTTTATTTTATTTTTAGGAGGTTGGTGGTAGATTTTCACTCCGGCCACCATAAAACACTTAATTCCGCCAAAACCAAAAAATGTTAATATGAAAACTGACTCGTGAAAGTACCTCGTGCTGCTGCCGTCCGAAAGGTAGCTCACCGGATGTCAGGATTAGGACAAACCCTTCGGGCATCCCTTAATGATAGGAGGAAACCACAGGGTAAACCTTCAGGGTGTCAAATTGTGGTGCGGTGTTGGCGGAAAATGGTGCTGAGGTCGTCCACCAGACGGCGGTCTCCTTGGTTAACCTGAGGCGGTCCCTTTGTGGGTGGTGCCTGGAATGTCCTATCTTCTAAGAGCAGATGATCACTTGTCTCTGTTATCATCTCAGCTCAAGTGTTGAACATAGGTATTGCAGCCACCTCTAAGGTTCGGAGACTGGATGGCTGGCGAGATCATCGTGGGTGGTTACACCGACTATTGGTCTGGTCGCTTCTGATGGTACCATGCCCAAGGAGTTGCTGTAGCTTTGTCCAACAAGCTGACTCCAATGATAATTGAGGGAAAACCAGTCAACGAGCGATTATGAGATTAAGGATTTGTCACTCCTTGGGTGTCGTTCCCGAGGTCTCTGTATATGCTCCAACTGAGGCGAGGATCTCACTGTGAAGGACGCATCATATGGCCCCCCTCGAGTCTGAAGTGATCAGTGCCCAGGCGAAGATACTCTTCTAGTCTTGGGATTTCAATGCTCAACGGGAACTGAAAGGGATGGTTATGAGAAGATGTGTTGTCCCCGTGGGTCCGAACTGTGAACCTGAATAGCACTAAGTTCGTTGACTTTGCAAGAAGTCATGGACTTAGGGTGGCTGGTTCATGGTTTCAGCACCCACAGCTCATCGCTGGACTGGGTATTCCAATGCTGGTGGTGTGGCAAAGGAGATTGACCATACGATCGTTGATGGTCGCTGGATGATGACCAGAACTGCAAGGGTCTAACGGAATGCTCAGTTCTCAATACTGACCACAGCTTGTTGTCGCAACTCCGAAGTTGCAGCTTAAATTCAGGAGAATGGTACCATCCAAGCCGAGGCTGGATGTTGGCAAGCTCAAGGATGAGGGGTAGCTGAGGAGTTGCGAAACAGGCTGAGTGGGATTTGGGGGGTCTGGGTGCTTTGGCGAACTCTGAAGAGCTATGAAAGCCTTCAAGACCACCGTCCTTGATGTTGCCGGTGGATGTCTTGAACTCACCGTGAGACGAAGAAGAATTTTGTGTCTCAAGCGACACTGATACCATTGACCAGAGTTGCAGTGCAAGACTTAATGGCAGAAGCTGAAGCTGTCAGGGAGCTGAGGTGTAAAAACTGTACAGACTCAAAGTGTGACAAGGATGGCCTGTGTGTGAGGAATCTGTGAGGGAGTAGAGCAACACTTGTGGTCAAGTGATCTTCATTCTGCCTTACAGGGGAATTCGCGCATTGCATCCTCCAAGCCGGTCCCTTGGTTACTGCAGTTAAGACGGAGGGTGGTGGGGTCTTGACAGAGGAGTCTGAAGTGAAGGCCTCTTGGGCTGGTTACTTTGAGCGGTGTACCAGGCTGATCCACCAGCTGTCGAGTTGGTATGTCAGGGGTGTTTCTATCACTATTGGCTGACCTGTCCAATCAACTATGATCCACCTTCATTTGTGGGAAACACAAAGCTGCGGTGAACTGATTGAAATGGGGGTAAAGCTCCAGGGATTCGTGGAATCCACGCTGGACTTCTCAAGGCTGGGAAATGCTGATACTCATGTCATTGCATGCAGTTCTGTGCTCTGCCTGCAAACAAAGCATCATCCCAACTGACTGAAGTGGGGCCTTGTTGTCCCTCTCTGGAAAGGGAAGGGGTGATTGCCAGGACTGCAACAAACTACCGAGGTGACGCTGCTTCTCAGTGCCGGGTGAGGTCTTGCTTGGATAATTCTTGATAGGGTTCGGCCACCATCTGTTGTGAGCACTGTGACCAGAGCAGTCAGACTTTACACCATAAGGTCAATGATTGACCATATCCTTGCTCTTTCGGTCCTCACCGAATGCAGACGAGTTTCATCAGGGGCTGCTTGCAGCCGATTGTTGATCTCTGCAAAGCATTCAATCAGTGAATCTGGATGCTGTCTGGAGGTTTCTTGGTCTTCATGGAGTGCCACCAAAACTGATCAATCTGATTCTCTGAACGTATACTGTGGTCGTAAAAGTGCTGTGAGATGTGTGATACCATCTCAGATTATTTGCAGTTATTAATGGAGTATATCAGGAGTGTGTACTGGCCCCCACACTTTTCAGTGCTGTTATGGACTGGATTCTGGAGAAGATGTCGGAGAGATCAAGCTGCTGTGCATTGTTTGGGAATATCAAGATCTCTGACCTTGATTCACAGATGATGCAGTCATCTTTGGGGAGCTTGGTGATATCCTTTTGGAGCCATCGAGGTGCTGAATGAGTAGTCGGAGCCACTGGATTACGGGTTTCCTGGGTCAAAACTGAGATCCAGGCTTTCAATGACATCTTGGATGCTGCTATCCCGTCTGTACCTGTTTGTGGTGAGATTGTGAGGTCACGGAGAGGATTCAGTTACCTTGGCAGTGATATTCGTGTCTCTCGCTGGCTACTAAGCCAGAGGTCAAATGGATGTCTGGTTGGCTTGCGGAGTCATGGATTCACTGGATCATAGGGTGTGGCACTGTCAGTACCTGTGCAGGAGGATGAAAAGTCAAGGCTTCAGATCCTTGGTGCTTCCAGTCTTGCTCCATGGATGTGAGACTTGGACTCTGACCAGGGATCTGGGACAGAGGACTTAATTCCTTGGTACCAGTCTCTTTGGTAAAATCCTTGGGCTATCGCTGTTGGACTTTGGTCTTACAAGCAGTTGCTGAGAGAGATTCAAATGAGATTTGTTACCTGCATAGTCTGTGAGCCTCAGCTGCAGCTATATGGACAATGTGGCTCGTTTTCCTGACGCTGATCCTCCTCACCAGATTCTCTCAGCGAGGGAGCCGGTGAGTGGAGGAGGCCAAATGGCCGACACATTCTTGTGGTTGCAGCAGGTTGATCAGCATCTCAAGGAGATGAGGATGGCCAGGCATCTGCCTGGGGATCGCCAGACGAGGCCCCTGGAGTACCGGCGGAAAGTGGATGCAGTGACGCCTTGTTCTGCATATGCTCCGATACCTGACCTGGACCACCACAGAGAACTCCCATACATTTACACGGGCCCCCCACTGTTTTCAGCAAACTGAATTTAAAGACAATGTTACTTCCAAGTGCTAGGCACCAGTCAGCAGAGGACCTCACATCCTTTGTATGCACATAGGAGTTTTGCGTTACAAGCGCATTGCCTTTTCGTCTCAGCTCCGCCAACAAGGTGCTTTCAGAAAATTCCTCTTCTCGCCAGCATACCTGGAGTCTCAATCTACTTCGATGATGTGTGGTTGCATGGCATATCCCAGCCTCAACATGATGCTTGCTACCACAAGTTTTTCATCAGCTCTCTGCCCATTGGGTACACATCAACACTGCAAAATGCCTTCTTCAGCATTCCAGAGATACCTTTGTACCCCACAAACTATCAGGGTAGTAACACTTCTACCTTGTCGTATCTTGATGCCATCCATACCTTTCCGAACCACGTCAGTATCCAAACTGGCATCCTTCCTGGGTATGCCACATTATTACCCTCTGCTTCTCCCACAGTTTTCTCCACTGCAGCCCCACAATTCCACTCCTCAAAAGGATGTACCTTGGGGGTGCACCATGGCTTGTGTCGCACTGTCTAGAAGATTAAACATCAAATCACTTGTGCCCCCATTCGAGTGCACTTCAGTCTCACAGCATCCACGATGGTTATCTGTTACACCTCTGTCATTGCACTGGGTGCTGTGCTGGCACAGCTTCATGATGGTGTCGAGAACCTGTGGTGTTGATGATGCTCCTCTCATTACAGCTGAACAAAAGTACTCAGTGGTGAGAGGGAAGGTTGCATGCATTTGGGATGTGAGCACTAGCATCGTCTACCTCTAACGCAGAGTCTTCACAATGTCTGAACTGACCATAAGCTCTCACAGCACATTTTACCAAATAGCGGCTCTGACATGAAGCACTACAGCTACTCAGGTGGGAAGACCACTGATCCAGTACAATGTTACTTTAGAATCACCAGACTTTAGAGCCACCAGATCACAGTTGCAGACCTGTCAAGCGTGGTTTTCCATCGTCAATGGCCCAGCAAATAACAGACACTGAACTGAATCGAAGTGCAACTGCTTCAGGCACCCCTGTCTACTGTTTCATGGAACTGCTTGTAAAGAGTCCAGGGTGATGCTCTGTTTACCACACTCCATACCCACATTAGAGGTGGGTGGCCATTGTGGAAACTGAATTGTTGATTGAATTTATAATGAGGAAAATGCCAATTAGCTTTATTAGTGCTTTGAGAAGAATGTAATAAATATATGCGGGAAAGCTAGTAGGAGGTAAATGTACATTCCTCTCTAGTTGTAAAACCTTGTGTAAAGCCTTATCTCTTGCTCAGGTTACTCAGAAGGAATCACATATTCTCCCCCCTCCCCCCCCCCCCCAATTTTGTTTGGAACAACAATTTGTTGTTCCAGGATATCATTACACAGACAATGGGCCCCAATTAATTTTATCTGACTTTACAACTTTCCTCAGCTGTGTACATCTTCAGGCTAACTTTTACAACAGTGTGTACAATCCTCAGGCTAATGGAGGTGTGGAGCCTCAACCAGACAGATTGGCAGAATTCAAATTATATTATGAAGATGAGAGTAGTGAAGATTGAAAGGAATAGACAATGTTATTGATGAACATCTTATTGTGCATTACAGACTCCAACTGAGACAAAATGTTTGAAGTACTTAATTACCCATCCCAGAGTTGTTGCAATCACCTTTGGGTTGTCTGTTGTCTGTGCTGTACCTTTTGCCATTTCAGCTTTGTGTCATCAAATTGTCAACAAGCTCTTATTAAGAGAATATGGAGATAAATTATAATTTTGTCAAAAGGTCAAAAGTACGTTTAGCAAATGAGAGAAGTCTGAATACAAAGCGGACGGGGTTTCCATTTCAGATGCTTCTTATTTTTAGTCTAAGTTGCACAGTAATGTCTGTATGCCTTTTATGGTGTCGGTTCTTATAAATTTAATTGTTGATTCAGTAGGTACATCATGCACAGGGAATATTTTGTTCAAGTATTTGAGTTAGTTTGATCCAATTGTGGGGAAAATAATGTCTGTAGTTATGGGTTCATCTGTAGTATATTAATGTCTGTAGTTATAACTAGAATTTTAGTTATGTTTGGAGTGTTTATTGTTCCCTATATTATGTTAACCGGAGATTTTGTGTGATAAGTCATTGACGAAGGAACTGCACACATGTGAAATGTGTATTAATTCCAGATAAAAAGTGAAAATGCATGTTGTTGCTTCAGAATGGGGAAAAAACGGACACATCAACATGTTTGAACAAATTGCTTTACACTTTTAACAAGTAATAAATATCTTAACACAAGCTGAATACACCGAGGCAATTGGCCAAACAAGCAAATTTTAAAGCTGTGAGGACCATTTTCTTCCAAAAATTATGGCCAAAAATTCCCTGTGGGAATTGGATGTTGCCCATGGAATATTTTACTGTTCCTCAATGAGTGGATTGCTTACTCATTTGTTCTATTCATCCCTTTCCTCCTATATGCATGTCCATCCATCCTTCCAAGGAAGAAGCCACTTCGAACCATGATAGGAGTTAAAACAGGGGCATTGTTTGAGATCAGTGAGGGAGTAGTTGGGATAATTTATGGTGCTGGTGTTTATTTGATGCTCACATTGTTTTTAGAAGTTTATTACTGATTTGGTTACGTTTGAACATTTCATGGGAATAACCTTGAAGTTGTAATTGTTAATTGATCAATGAAAAATGTTTAATTAATACCTTTGTGTTTAACATGTAAAAAAGACATACATGTAAATTGCCCCCTTGTTTTAGTTATTTTTGTATGGAAGTTAAAGGGCGAGCCCGTTTGTACAACTTAAAATGACCGTCAGCTCTACCAGTCGGCTATCTTTGATCAGATCTCAAATAAGGAGGTGCACGTGATATGCCATATGTAATGTGTTTGTGCCAAGTTTGAACAAAATCGACAATGCATGTCTGAGAAAGGTTAGGGCACATGTAAGCTACAAATGGCCACCAGTCGGCCATCTTGGATCTGATTCGAAAAAATGATGGGCATATTGTAATCCATCATTCGTTTTCGTAGCCAAGTTTGGTATACAACATCGGTAAATGCATGTCCGAGATATGGATGACGTGTTCAACACCGGGTTTTCTTTTTTACAACTAAATGCTGTCAGTCAGCCATCTTGGATCTTGATGTCGAAAAAAAAATATGACTCCATATGTATACCATCATGTGTTGCCTTGGCCAAGTAAGATTAAAATTGTTCATATATGTCGAAGATATGGTGCCGCACGCACACACGAAATCGAGACCAAATCATAAGCCCCCGTTTCGGACTAAATCCTCAGGGGGCTAATAAATATTTCAACTAGAAGGCACTCGTAAGCGCATACCCGTCACATTAATGCCTGATCCACGAGAACCGATATCAGGGCCTAATGCATTTTGAACAAGAAAAAGAGTCAATCAGAGATTTGCAGTACCCTTACCAGGACTTCTTTGAGTTGTATTTATAGGTTTATAGCGTAAATCCAAATGTTGCCTGCCAAACCAGTACCTATGATATCATATATGTGTGAATCTTTTGTTCTTCATGGACAAGTTTCATCGTTGAAAGTTTTCGACCTCAATTGTGGTCAGCCACTTCAGGAGAAGATTTTTGAAAGTTTTTTTTTAATAAAAAAACATGATTGCCGATCACTACCAAATTGACGCATGGATTATTCTTGGACTGTTTTATCCGAGATACCCTCAAAAATTATCATACTGATCGATGTGCATCTACATATGCCAATTATGACTCATAACGAGGGTACTATGACGTCATGTAAAAAATCGACACTCATTCCCCATGAGAGTACTTGCTATGTGCCAACTTTCATTTTTTCCTTGGTTGTGGTTGCAAGGACAGAAAGTACAACAGTTTTCATTTTTCCAATATGGCTGCCACACCACGCGGCTATGACGTCATATTATCAGCTAGAACAATCTAGAGTAGTCGCACAATTGATGAAATTTAGTCAATTCTTCAAGCGGTTGCACAAGAGAAAATATGAAGTCTGTGCGACAAACAAACAAACACAAACAAACAGACCAAAGTAATTACCCTCTCTCTGGCAAGGGTTAATATCGTGCTATACATCGTCTTGGCCCTTTCCTCTCAATGGTGAAGAATCACTTAAGATCTAGTAGGCAGGTCTGGATCCGGATCTTCACCAAATCGAATCAGTTGTCCTTGTCCACACCCCAAAGTGCCCACCAAATTCATCGATCGTCTACAACGTTTTTGAGAAGTCGTCCATACAAACAAAAAGACAGACAGACAGAAGGGGTTGAAACATACCTCCTTCACATCGGTGGTGCGGTAAACATCAAATCCATCCCTACTAGTTACTCTCTTTGTTGCTTGACAAAACACTCACACTTTGGTTTGACTAAACTTTTGTTAATTGAAGGGGATGTTCAGGTGAGTTTTGGAGTTTGATAATTAAATGGGTGAGGTGTGGGGTGGAGGGAAGGGAAGTGTTCTTGCGGAGTGTGAGCTCGCCCATTCTGTTCAAAAGAGGGGAGGGTGGGTCATACTTTTCAAGCATATTGCAACACAGTAGTAATAATAAAAGAGTGCTTTCTCTTTTGTCGTTATGACTTGCTCTTTAACCATCTCTCTCTTTTGTAAAGTTTCATCAAGATCGGTTCACTGGTCTAGGAGCTTATTCGTCACAAAAAAACAGACAGACAGACGGACAGAAGGACTGCCATTTATATAGTAGATATACAGTGGGGAGAACAAGTATTTGATACACTGCCGATTTTGCAGGTTTTCCCACTTACAAAGACGTAGAGGTCTGTAATTTTTATCATAGGTACACTTCAACTGTGAAAGACGGAATCTAAAACCAAATCCTAAAAATCACATTGTATGATTTAAAATAATTAATTTGCATTTTATTGCATGAAATAAGTATTTGATACATCAGAAAAACAGAACTTAATATTTGGTACAAACCTTTGTTTGCAATTACAGAGATCAGACGTTCCTGTAGTTCTTAACCAGGTTGCACAGACTAGAGCAGGGATTTTGGCCCACTCCTCCATACAGATCTTCTCCAGATCCTTCAGGTGTCGGGGCTGTCGCTGGGCAACACAGACTTTCAGCTCCCTCCAAAGATTTTCTAATGGGTTCAGGTCTGGAGACTGGCTAGGCCACTCCAGGACCTTGAGATGCTTCTTACGGAGGCCACTCCTTAGTTGACCTGGCTGTGTGTTTCGGGTCGTTGTCATGCTGGAAGACCCAGCCACGCCCCATCTTCAATGCTCTTGTTGAGGAAGGAGGTTGTTGGCCAGATCTCGCGATACATGGCCCCATCCATCCTCCCCTCAATACGGTGCAGTCGTCCTGTCCCCTTTGCAGAAAAGCATCCCCAAAGAATGATGTTTCCACCTCCATGCTTCACGGGCGGAATGGTGTTCTTGGGGTTGTACTCATCCTTCTTCTTCCTCCAAACACGGCGAGTGGAGTTTAAACCAAAAAGCACTATTTTGGTCTCATCAGACCACATGACCTTCTCCCATTCCTCCTCTGGATCATCCAGATGGTCATTGGCAAACTTCAGACGGGCCTGGACATGCGCTGGCTTGAGCAGAGGGACCTTGCGTGCGCTGCAGGATTTTAATCCATGACGGCGTAGTGTGTTACTTATGGTTTTCTTTGATACTGTGGTCCCAGCTCTCTTCAGGTCATTGACCAGGTCCTGCCGTGTAGTTCTGGGCTGATCCCTCACCTTTCTCATGATCATTGAGGCTCCACGAGGTGAGATCTTGCATGGAGCCCCAGACCGAGGGAGATTGACTGTTATCTTGAACTTCTTCCATTTTCTAATAATTGCGCCAACAGTGTTTGCCTTCTCACCAAGCTGCTTGCCTATTGTCCTGTAGCCCATCCCAGCCTTGTGCAAGTCTGCAATTTTGTCCCTGATGTCCTAGACAGCTCTCTGGTCTTGCCCATTGTGGAGAGGTTGGAGTCTGATTGATTGAGTGTGGACAGCTGTCTTTTATGCAGATAACAAGTTCAAACAGTGCAGTTAATACAGGTAATGAGTGAAGAATGGGAGGGCTTCTTAAAGACAAAACTAACAGGTCTGTGAGAGCCAGAATTCTTACTGGTTGGTAGGTATCAAATACTTATTTCATGCAATAAAATGCAAATTAATTATTTAAAAATCATACAATGTGATTTCAGGATTTTTGTTTTAGATTCCGTCTTTCACAGTTGAAGTGTACCTATGATAAAAATTAGACCTCTACGTGCTTTGTAAGTGGAAAACCTGCAAAATCGGCAGTGTATCAAATACTTGTTCTCCCCACTGTACATACATACATACATACACCGGGCGTAGTGGCGTGCGCCTGTAATCCGGCTACTCTGAGGCTTGGGTTGGAGGATCGCTTGAGGACTGGTGCTCTGCGCTGGGCCGCGCTATGAGAGGGTGTAGGG
>CM068959.1:6185133-6203207 GCA_035128595.1 Eptatretus atami | reverse complement strand
CTGTCGAGTTGGATGTCAGGGGTGTTACTATCACTATTGCTGACCTTCCAATCAACTATGATCCACCTTCATTTGTGGAAACACAAGCTGCGGTGAACTGATTGAAATGGGGTAAAGCTCCAGGGATCTGTGGAATCCACGCTGGACTTCTCAAGGCTGGTGGAAATGCTGTACTCATGTCATTGCATGCAGTTCTGTGCTCTGCCTGCAACACAAGCATCATCCCAACTGACTTGAAGTGGGGCCTTGTTGTCCCTCTCTGGAAAGGGAAGGGTGATTGCCAGGACTGCAACAACTACCGAGGGGTGACGCTGCTCTCAGTGCCGGGTGAGGTCTTTGCTTGGATAATTCTTGATAGGGTTCGCCACCATCTGTTTGAGCACCTGTGACCAGAGCAGTCAGACTTTACACCATAGAGGTCAATGATTGACCATATCCTTGCTCTTCGGGTCCTCACCGAATGCAGACGAGTTTCATCAGGGGCTGCTTGCAGCCGATGTTGATCTCTGCAAAGCATTCAATTCAGTGAATCTGGATGCTGTCTGGAGGTTTCTTGGTCTTCATGGAGTGCCACCAAAACTGATCAATCTGATCTCTGAACTATACTGTGGTCGTAAAAGTGCTGTGAGATGTGGTGATACCATCTCAGACTTATTTGCAGTTATTAATGGAGTATATCAGGAGTGTGTACTGGCCCCCACACTTTTCAGTGCTGTTATGGACTGGATTCTGGAGAAGATGTCGGAGAGATCAAGCTGCTGTGCATTGTTTGGGAATATCAAGATCTCTGACCTTGATTTCACAGATGATGCAGTCATCTTTGGGGAGGCTTGTGATATCCTTTTTGGAGCCATCGAGGTGCTGAATGAGTAGTCGGAGCCACTGGGATTACGGGTTTCCTGGGTCAAAACTGAGATCCAGGCTTTCAATGACATCTTGGATGCTGCTATCCCGTCTGTACCTGTTTGTGGTGAGATTGTTGAGGTCACGGAGAGATTCAGTTACCTTGGCAGTGATATTCGTGTCTCTGCTGGCTCTAAGCCAGAGGTCAATGGATGTCTGGTTTGGGCTTGCGGAGTCATGGATTCACTGGATCATAGGGTGTGGCACTGTCAGTACCTGTGCAGGAGGATGAAAGTCCAAGGCTTCAGATCCTTGGTGCTTCCAGTCTTGCTCCATGGATGTGAGACTTGGACTCTGACCAGGGATCTGGGACAGAGACTTAATTCCTTTGGTACCAGGTCTCTTTGGAAAATCCTTGGCTATCGCTGGTTGGACTTTGTGTCTTACAAGCAGTTGCTGAGAGAGATTCAAATGAGATTTGTTACCTGCATAGTCTGTGAGCCTCAGCTGCAGCTATATGGACATGTGGCTCGTTTTCCTGACGCTGATCCTCCTCACCAGATTCTCTCAGCGAGGGAGCCGGGTGAGTGGAGGAGGCCAAATGGCCGACCACATTCCTTGTGGTTGCAGCAGGTTGATCAGCATCTCAAGGAGATGAGGATGGGCCAGGCATCTGCCTGGGGGATCGCCAGACGGAGGCCCCTGGAGTACCGGCGGAAAGTGGATGCAGTGACGCCTTGTTCCTGCATATGCTCCGATACCTGACCTGACCACCACAGAAGAACTCCCCATACATTTACACGGCCCCACTGTTTTCAGCAAACTGAATTTAAAGCAATGTTACTTCCAAGTGCTATGGCACCAGTCAGCAGAGACCTCACATCCTTTGGTATGCACATAGGAGTTTTGCGTTACAAGCGCATGCCTTTTCGTCTCAGCTCCGCCACAAGGTGCTTTCAGAAAATGCCTCTTCTCGCCAGCATACCTGGAGTCTCAATCTACTTCGATGATGTTGTGGTGCATGGCATATCCCAGCCTCAACATGATGCTTGTCTACCACAAGTTTTTCATCAGCTCTCTGCCCATTGGGTCACACTCAACACTGCAAAATGCCTCTTCAGCATTCCAGAGATACCTTGTACCCCACAAACTATCAGGGTAAGGTATCACTTCTACCTTGTCGTATGTTGATGCCATCCATACCTTTCCTGAACCACGGTCAGTATCCAAACTGGCATCCTTCCTGGGTATGGCCACATTATTACCTCTGCTTCCTCCCACAGTTTTCCTCCACTGCAGCCCCACAATTCCACCTCCTCAAAAAGGATGTACCTTGGGGGTGCACCATGGCTTGTAGTCGCACTGTCTAGAAGATTAAACATCAAATCACTTGTGCCCCCATTCGAGTGCACTTCAGTCTCACAGCATCCACGATGGTTATCTGTTACACCTCTGTCATTGCACTGGGTGCTGTGCTGTCACAGCTTCATGATGGTGTCGAGAAACCTGTGGTGTTTGATTGATGCTCCCTCATTACAGCTGAACAAAAGTACTCAGTGGGTGAGAGGGAAGCGTTGGCATGCATTTGGGCATGTGAGCACTAGCATCTCTACCTCTAACGCAGAGTCTTCACAATGTGAACTGACCATCAAGCTCTCACAGCACATTTTACCAATAGCGGCTCTGGACATGAAGCACTACAGCTACTCAGGTGGGAAGACCACTTGATCCAGTACAATGTTACTTTAGAATTCACCAGACTTTAGAAGCCACCAGATCACAGTTGCAGACCTGTCAAGCGTGGTTTTTCCATCGTCAATGGCCCAGCAAATAACAGACACTGAACTGAATCGAGTGCAACTGCTTCAGGCACCCCTGTGTACTGTTTTCATGGAACTGCTTTGTAAAGAGTCCCAGGATGATGCTCTGTTTACCACACTCCATACCCACATTAGAGGTGGGTGGCCATTGTGGGAAACTGAATTGTTAATTGAATTTATAATGAGGTAAAATGCCAATTAGCTTTAGTTAGTGCTTTGAGAAAGAATGTAATAAATATATGCTGGGAAAGCTAGTAGGGAGGTAAAATGTACATTCCTCTCTAGTTGTAAAACCTTGTAAAGCCTTATCTCTTGCCTCAGGTTATCCAGCAAGGAATCACATATTCTCCCCCCTCCCCCCCCAATTTTGTTTGGAACAACAATTTGTTGTTATCCAGGATATCATTACCACAGACAATGGGCCCCAATTAATTTCATCTGACTTTACAACTTTCCTCAGCTGTGTACCATCTTCAGGCTAACTTTTACAACAGCTGTGTACAATCCTCAGGCTAATGGAGGTGTGGAGCCTCAACCAGACAGATTGGCAGATTCAATATTTAGTAATGAAGATGAGAGTAGTGAAGATGAAAGAATAGACAATGTTATTGATGAACATCTTATTGTGCATTACAGACTTCCAACTGAGACAAAATGTTTGAAGTACTTATTACCCATCCCCAGAGTTTTGCAATCACCTTTGGGTGTGTCTGTGTGTCTGTGCTGTAACCTTTTTGCCATTTCAGCTTTTGTCATCAAATTTTCAACAAAGCTTTATTAAGAGAATATGGAGAAGATAAATTAATAATTTTGTCAAAAGGTCAAAAGTACGGTTTAGCATAAGGAAGAAGAAGTCTGAATACAAAGCGGACGGGGTTTCCATTTTCAGATGCTTTCTTATTTTTAGTCTAAGTTTGCACACGTGTCTGTCATGCCTTTATGGTGTCGGTTCTATAAATTGTAATTGTGAGTGTCAGTAGGTACATACATGCAACAGGGAATATTTTGTTCAAGTATTTGAGTAGTTTGATCCAATTGTGGGGAAAATAATGTCTGTAGTTATGGTTCATCTGTAGTTATAATTAATGTCTGTAGTTATAATATATAATTTTAGTTATGGTTTGGAGTGTTTATTTGTTCCGCTATATTATGTTACCGGAGATTTTGTGTGATAAGTCATTGGACGAAGGAACTTGCACACATGTGAAATGTGATATTAATTCCAGATAAAAATGTTGAAAAATGCATTTTGTTGCTTCAGAATGGGGAAAAACAGGACACATCCAAATGTTTGAACAATTGCTTTACACTTTTAACAGTAATAAAAATATCTGTAACACAGCTGAATACACCGAGGCAATTGGCAAACAAGCAAATTTTAAAGCTGTAGGACCCATATTCTTCCAAAATTATGGTCCAGAAAATTCCCTGTGGGAATTTGGAATGTGGCCCATGGAATATTTACTGTTCCTCAATGAGTGGATTGTTACTCATTTTGTCTTATTCATCCCTTTCCTCCTTATGCATGTCCATCCATCCTCCAAAGGAAGAAGCCACTTCGAACCATGATATGGAGTTAAAACAGGTGCATTGTGAGATCAGTGAGGTGAGTAGTTGGTGATAATTTATGGTGCTGGTGTTTATTTGATGCTCCACATGTTTTAGAAGTTTATTACTATTTGGTACAGTTTGAACATTCATGGAATATACCTGTGAAGTTGTTAAATTGTAAATTGATCAATGAAAATTGTTTAATTAATGACCTTTGTGTTAAACATGTAAAAAAGACATACATGTAATTGCCCCCATTGTTTTAGTTATTTTTCTGTATGGAGTTAAAGGGCGAGCCCGTATTTTTGTACAACTTAAATGGCCGTCAGTCTACCAGTCGGCTATCTTTGATCAGATCTCAAAATAAAGGGAGGTGCACGTGTATGCCATCATGTAATGTGTTTGTGCCAAGTTTGAACAAAATCGGACAATGCATGTCTGAGAAATGGTTAGGGACACATGTAAGCTACAAAATGGCCACCAGTCGGCCATCTTGGATCTGATCTCGGAAAAAAATGATGTGCATATGTAATCCATCATTCGTTATCTGTGAGCCAAGTTTGTACAACATCGGTAAATGCATGTCCGAGATATGGATGAGGACGTGTTCAACACCGGGTTTTCTTTTTTACAACTAAAATGGCTGTCAGTCAGCCATCTTGGATCTGATGTCGAAAAAAAAATATGACTCATATGTATACCATCATGTGTTGCCTTTGTGCCAAGTAAGAATAAAATTGTTTCATATATGTCGAAGATATGGTTGCGCACGCACACACGAAAATCGAGACCAAATCTATAAGCCCCCGTTTCGGACTAAATCCTCAGGGGGCTAATAATATTTCAACTAGAAGGGCACTCGGTAGAGCGCATACCTCCGTCACATAATGCCTGATCCACGAGAACATATCGGGCCTAATGCATTTTTGAACAAGAAAAAGAGCAATCAGAGATTGCAGACCCTTACCAGGACTTCTTTTGAGTGTTGTATTTATAGGTTTTAGCGTAAATCCAATGTGCCTGCCAAACCATGTGACCTATGATATCATATGTGTGAATCTTTTGTTCTTCATGGACAAGTTGTCATACGTGTAAAGTTTCGACTCAATTTGGTCAGCCACTTCAGAGAAGAAGATTTTTGAAAGTTTTTTTTTTAATAAAAAAAACATGGTTGCCGAATCACGTGACCAATGACGTCATGATTTTATTTCTGTGGACTATTTTATCCCGAGATTACCCTCAAAAATTATCATACTGATCGGATGTGGCATTCTACATATGCAATTATGATGTCATAACGAGGGTACCTATGACGTCATTAAAAAATCGCACTCATTCCCCATGAGGAGTACTTGCTATGTGCCAACTTTCAATTTTTTCCTTGGTGTGGTTGCAGAGACAGAAGTACAAAGTTTTTCCATTTTTCCAATATGGCTGCCACACCACGCGAGCTATGACGTCATAATTATCATTAGAACAATCTAGAGTAGTCGCACAATTGATGAAAATTTAGTCAATTCTTCAAGCGGTTGCAAAGAAAAATATGAAAGTTCTGTGCGGACAAACAAACAAACCGACAAACAAACAGACCCAAAAGTAATACCCTCTCCTCTGGCAAGGGTAAATATCGTGCTATACATCGTCTTGGCCCTTTCTCTCAATGGTGAAGAATCACTTTAAGAATTCTAGTAGGCAGGTCTGGATCCGGATCTTCACCAAAATCGAATCAGTTTGTCCTTGTCACACACCCAAAGTGCCCACCAAATTTCATCCGGACTCGTCTACAACGTTTTGAGATATCGTCCATACAAACAAACAGACAGACAGACAGAGAGGGGTGAAAACATAACCTCCTTCACATTCGGTGGTGGCGGTAAACATCAATCCAACCCTACCTAGTACTCTCTTTTGTTGTTGCAAACACACACTTTGAGTTTGACTAAACTTTTGTTAATGAAGGAGGATGTTCCAGGTGAGTTTGGGACAGTTGTCATGGATAATTAATGGGTGAGGTGTGGAGGTGGAGGGAAGGGAAGTGTTGCGGATGGAGCTCGCACCATTCTGTTCAAGAGGGGAGGGGTGGGGTCATATTTTCCAGCATATTGCAACACAGTATGTAATAAATAAAAGAGATGCTTTCTCTTTTGTCTGTTATGACTTGCTCCTTTAACCCTTTCCATTCCCCCATGTTGTATTTCTCAGAGCTGATAAATGTATAATTGTATGTCATAAATAGCAAATAATTATTTCACCAGCAAATACCACACGTCGCTTCACTGATGGTAAAACTAAAGGGGGAGGGAGAAAAAGAGGGGGGAAGAGGGAGAGAGAGTGGGGAGAGTGAAGAGGTGGAGGGGAAAGGAGAGAGGAGGGAGGGGAAGCGAGGAAGGGTGGGGGAAGGGAAGACAGTGAGAGGTGAGAGAAAGGGAAGGCAGACGTGTGGTGGAGTGTCAATTACCATTCATACTGTTTCATCAAAATGATTCTGCATAGAATAACAGAGAAGACGGAAACAAAATAATGTCTGAAATCCATTTTCTACCGGTCATACTATAAACACGGTCCGGAGACAAACTCCCGTCCAGAGACAAACTCCTGTCCGGACATGTCTGGAGACAAACCCCAAGTCCAGACATAAATACCGCCCGGACGTATCCAAAGCTAAGCTGTCTGGAGACAAACACCTCCCGGACGCGTCTTCTCTGTCATAAATATTATTTCATTGAATTGCAACAGATAAGCTTTATTGAATTTTTGCAAATAACATCAGAGAACCATCGATTGTTATCCCAACAATACCAAGCACAGCAAAAAGGCAAGGAGAGTAAATCATTGGCAATATATTGAAGCTCAAACAGAGAAAGACAGCATAACCCCCAACCTTCTCAGGTCAGACAATAACCTGGTCTGAAACCTTGTAGGATTCATCATGTTATTTATTGAATGATTTTGGTTGATGTACTTTCCGAAACAATTTCTCCATCTTGCATCTCAAACACCTGCGTGGTGATTTTCTTGGTGATGAGAGGCGTCGTTCTCTCGGTGATTATCTCTTTGGTGGTTGTCGAAGTGGTCTGTCCCACCTCACCTGTGCTGCAACCACTATACTGTGCCATACTGCTCTGGCTGCCGGCACCTGCACGAATACCAAGAGGCATTGTGAAGGATTTCTGAAAATCATCTTTTCAAGAATTCAACGCTGGTAATCAAGCAATGGATGAAACTCATTTATTCAATTTGGCAAATTGTGTTTGAACATTTTGTGGTTAATGGGTGGGGTAGAGAAGTTTTTCTTTCTTTATAGGAGCAAGGCTCATGAAAGAGGATATAAAAAATGACAGTAGGACAAATATTAAATACCATTGTAACAAATGCTGCCCATCTCTATCACCCCAACTGGCTACTGCCTTTCGCACAAGGTTTGGTACCGTCTGAACCATCTCCAGGCAAGTGTTAGGTGCTTCAACGTTTGCATGGGCTCCTGGAACCCGGCTGACCCTGTAGCTTGTGATTGCGATGAGATACAGTCAGCAGACCACTTTGTGGAGGAGTGCCCCATACACCAACTTGATGGAGGATGGAATCTGCTGCAACAGCTCACTGTGCAAGCCCAAGAGTGGATGAGGACTCCCTATTTCCACAGCGAGTTCACTCAACACCAATCAATCCATTCGAAGGAAATTTTAAACTTTTTTTTTTAATGGAATTTTTTAATGATCAATATTCCCACATCCGTGCTTTGAAACACATCTTTCTCCCCTTCTGTTTTGATTCCCCCTTTCTCTCATTCCATGGGTAACTTTTTTTTTTGGTATAACAAGTGGAGTGTCGTGTAAGAGCTAACAAACAAATCATATAACAAGGCAGGAGACGGGTGGGCGAGGGAAGCACAAAATAGTGGGGAACAGAGACAACAGGAGATCGATGGAAGGGAGAGGGATGGCGCGGGGTACACGGTATAAACAACATGGGACACTACAGGGACTTTCAGGAAGGAAAACAGCGAATTTGAAGGAGCTGGGTTTGTGGTGGATTAACGGGAGGAGAAAAGATCAAGATTTTGGATGGGGGAAGATATGAGATGGTGGTGAATAGGTGTTTTGAAGACCGAGAGGAGGAGAGGGATTGAAGAGAGTGTGGACTTTCTTCCAGAGGTGGAAAAAAAGAATGAAAGAGTGAAGGTGAGCAGTAATTCTTGATTTTGGCAGTTTCACTAGAAGGGGGTTTTTGGCGGACCTTGAGCGCCCTGCGGAAATGTGGGGGGGGGGGGGGGGACAGATAAAGACAGAGCAAGGGGGCAAGCTGGAGAGGAGACTGTAGAAGACAGAAAGACCACTGACCTGCCTGGGTGAGAGAGAGACACCCAAAGACTCAGCCTCATCACAGGTGATACCAATGATCCTAAATGCCTTGGTTTCCACAACATGAAGTCGAGCTAGGTGGGAGGCAGGAGCATCACCCCAAAGGGAGAGCAGTACTCTATCAGACTGCAGATGAAAGCTTTGTAAGTGGTTTGAAGCTTAGGTGTGCCAAGGTGGCTTTCCCAAGAAAGATCGTGTGCAGATCGTGAGGCCCAAAAGCTTGAATGAAAGGACTTCAAGAGGATTGTTGAAAAAGTAGATGCGGGGGGGGGGGGGGGGGTTCCAGACGGTTCTTTCGGAGAGACATAGTGAGAGTGTGAGATTTGTCAGGATTGAAAGACATGTTCCTTGTGTTTGACCAGATTTTAATTTTATCCAGGTCTGCAGAGAGTGAAGAGGCTGCTGTTTGCTGATCTGATAGATGAGAAATGGCATGGCAGAGGGTGGAATCATCAGCAAAGAGATAGAGGATTTTCTAGAGAGTCGGAGAGATCATTGATGAAAACGAGAAAAAGCACAGGGCCGAGAACACTGCCTTGAGGAACTCCAGCCTATACAGGAAGAGGGGATGAGAGAATTCCAATTAAGAGCCGTGCTTTGACTGCGACAGGAGAGGAAATTGCCTTGGATATCAAAAGAAGAGAGTTTGGCGAGCAGTGCCAAATGCCAGACGTATCGAAAGCTCACGATATGTCGTGGAAGATGGCTCTGATCTCATGTTTGGCATTTCGGACCTCCATCCATTGACAAGAAAGCAGGAGCAGCATGCCCATGTGGTTGAGTGACCTGGTCTGATGGTCGAAAATCAAGCCATTTGAGAAGAGGAGGATTTTATGTCGGAAGTAATGATGGATTCCATAAACTTGTGTCTCATCCACCATGGTGTTCATTTAGCGCTGTCTTTCTTTCATGCCTTCAATCATCTTTTCCATCCCAATTCTGTTGGCTGTCTTCATCTCCTTTATAATGTACCAAGGAACCAATACCCCAGGTCCCTTACCTTTTGGGTGATATGACTAATAGATCTGTGTAATATGAAAGCCAAATCTTGACTTTTTTTGTTTTGTTTTTTTGAAATATCGTGTACACAAGCCAAGTTACCGAGATGGTTGCCATGGCAACATAATTCAGCCAATCACAGCTGTGATCTCATCATGTTGAGATAATATCATGAGGAAAATATGAAAGCAAAATGTTCAACGTCTTTTTTTGAAATATCACGCACACAAAAGTACATGGAGAGATAATCTGTCGGTCGTGTGGTCGATCAGTCAGTCCTCATTTGAATGTCCCCCATCTCGATCTTTTTTTAGGGACGGGGAGAAAAAGTCTTGTTTTCCTTCTGCCGCTTCTCATATCTTGGTGAAACTAGCAAATAAAATGCTTGGGTTAGGGGAGGTTTATGGAGGTAATATTGATAATGGGGCAGAATTGAACATGACAAAAGACGGGATGCACTGCTTGCTTGAAGTCCTGGAGAGAAGAGTGAGAAAAAAACAGCCTTTGGAAGATGGTTCTATAGGTGGGAGAAGAGAGCAATAAAAGATTTGAGATTTGTAGAAAACCTTTATTTTGGAACTTTAACCAGGATGTGTTCTGGAAGGACATGCACATCCTGGAGTTGCTGGGGAGGGTTGGAAGACAGTGAGCAGATCGGGAAATGTTGGAAAATAGATGGCAGAAAACAGAGATCACCATCCTGCCTGTGATGACAGAGTAATGCACCTTGTGCTTCAACGTCATCAGGGGAGAGTGCAATAATTTGGAGAGCTTGAGATTTCACCGAATGCAGGAGAGACAGATGTGATGCTGAGACGCCAGCCCGTGCCTCGCTATGTGGTTGGCACAGGAAAGGTCGTGCCTCGTGGTGATGCCTCAAACATCAAGAGACTGAACCTCTTCCAGTGGATGACCAATGGAATAGATAGATGGTTTCATTTGACGATCCTTTCGGAGCGATAGGGTGCCATTGTGAGGTTTTCAAGGATTGAAGGCCATGTTCCACTTATCAGACCAAGAGTCTAATCATTTCCAGATTTGCAGAGAAAGATGCAGCTGGTGACAACATTACCATCGGTTCATGTCTCTTTCTCTTGGTGCTTCCACAAACGTTTTGTATCGTGTCATCTAATGTCCGGTGATAGAGACCAGTAGTCATTGTTTTGTGCTTTTTTCTCTCCGAGTCTGGTCAAGCTGAGGACATTGTTGTTCACAAATTCCGGTGAAATCGATTGTTTTGGGTAAGAATACAAATAACATCAAAAATTTCACGAGAAACGATGTCAACATGGTATGCATGACATGCACAAAAAAACATGCACAAAATGAATATGTTTAATGAACATTTACATTTCATGATTGCCTTTTTATTGAGTGCTGTGATTTGTGTAAGTTGGAGACTGTGGGACTCACTGCTGGATTGGGAATGGTGGTCTATTTGCACTTGTCCTGTACTGCCGGTACTTGAGGTGCTGAATTGTGATGTGGTGCTGGTTTGAGCACAACCACCAATGTTCATGTCTATTCCTGTCACACTGGGGAAAAGAAACACGTGGAGATTTTGAAATTTTTTTCTGCAAGTGTGATGTCTCATGAATTGTGAATCAAAGACTATGCATACTTGAAAACACTTGGTTAGTATCCTCGCCATCAAACTATGGTGATCCATTTTGGATCTCCTTACCCAACTCATCCACCAAGTTTTGTCATCCATCCACAACTTTTTGAAATATCATGCTACATATCGTTTTTGGCCCGATCTCTCGATGGTGAAAAATCACTTATAATGTCAAAACAATTCCCGTATCTCAGTCAGGATCTTCACCAAAATCGAATCGATTCGTCCTTGTCACACATCCATGATGTCCACAAATTTTCGTCCGAATCCATCCATAACTTTTTTTGTATATCATGCTCATGGACAAACACACACAGGGGTGAAACAACCTCTGTCCACTTTTGGAGTTAGAGATAACAAACTTACTTCAGAGATACACCCTCTAAAATCTTCCTATAAGTGGCAATTTCTTGATCAAGAGCAATCTTGATGTCCATCAGGGTCTTGTAGTCCCCCAGCTGTCTCTGTAGCTCTGCCCTGTGATGCTCCATTGAGGACTCGTGCTGCATTACTTGGCTCTGCAGTGAACCGATCTGGTTTTGGAATTGTCCTTCAAGCTCCATCAGCATTTGCTGCAGTGAGCTGTCCTGTAGGAGAGGGTCCATCAAGAACGGTATTGAGCATGTGTTTGTCACTCACTGCATCCCACCCCCAGTCCCACCACCATCGTGAGAGTTAATCATCAACATCTGTTCTGTATCAAACACTCATCAGGTGTTTTGGGGTGAAAGGTGAATGCTGTGATGGGAGTTACAGGGTGGTCAATTCATGTCGAAACACATAAAGATCTCCAAACAAGTTGAGGAGAAATTCGATCTTCAGAGTGGTTGTAATTTTCAAAACACTTTGGTGATCTTACTAAACAAGAGGTTTGTTTTCATCTCTTTCACCCAATGAGCTCACACAATGACATTCCCAGAACTTGATAGCCCTGTTGGTATGACAATTAATTCTAAACTAGAGGGGGAGCACTCGGGAGAGTGCAAAACCTCCGCCACCAATACTGCTGGGTCACTCAAGTGAACCTTTTTTCTTATTCATTAAATATGATGTCAACAGTGCTGACAGTTATAGTTCTTTTCTCCAACAATTTTTTTTGGGGGGGGGGGGGTTGGAAATCACTTAAAACATGTAGAAATGCAAAAAAAAAAAATTCTCTTTTTTTGAGGGGGGGGGGGGGGTTGGAAATCACTTAAAACATGTAGAAAAAGCAAAAAAAAAACAAAAAAAACATTTTCTCTAACAATTTTTTTTTGGGGGGGGTAACAATTTTTTTTGGGGGGGGGGGGGGTTGGAAATCTTAAAACATGTAGAAATGCAAAAAATATATATTTTTTTTTGGTGGGGGGGGGGGGGTTGGACAGTGAAATCACTTAAAACATGTAGAAATCCAAAAAAAAACAATTTTTTTTTTGGGGGGGGTAACAATTTTTTTTTGGGGGGGGGGGGGGTTGGAAATCACTTAAAACATGTAGAAATCCAAAAAAAAAAAAATCCTTTTTTTGGTGGGGGGGGGGTAACAATTTTTTTGGGGGGGGTTGGAAATCACTTAAAACATGTAGAAATGCAAAAAAAAACAAAAACATTTCTCTTAATTTTTTTTGTGGGGGGGGGGGACCAAGTCCAAAATTTAATGGCATGATCCTTGGACCATACCTAACCCCCCCACCAAGTTTCGTCGAAATCCGTCGAGGAGTTTTTCCGTAATACTGTTCACAAACAAACAAACAAACACAAACAAACAAACAGAAAGGGGTGAAAACAGTAACCTCCATCCATCTTCGAAGATGGCGGAGGCTAATTAAAGGAATGAGAAAACAATTGGGGAAGAGATTTCCAGACATGTTTAACAACTATCAATCAATCTCTGAATTGTTGTTCTTGAGATATTTTAAATAATCACAAGATCTATGGAAGGGTGATGCCGTGATTTTAAACCACCCAAACCGTACCCGCATCTGTAAACCCTGGAGCTGCATCTGCATCTCTGGACGGTCTTGGTGATCTCAATCGTTTCTGTGTTTGTTGTTGTCACGACTGCTGCTGCTTCCCTGCTTTCAAGTTCGAAGCGCTGCATCTGAAAATTGAGTTTGCCATCGATTTATGATCATGATATTCAAACAAACAAGAACAAAAATATTATATATATCAACCAATGGTGTCCGGCATTCTGCGGGTAACGGTGGATTCCTTCCTCCCGCCCCCTTCCTCTCCCTCCTCCCGCCCCTTCCTCTCCCTCCTCCCACCACTTCCTCTTCCTCCACCCACCCCTTCCTCTCCTCCTCCCGCCCCTTCCTCTCCCTCCACCCGCCCCTTCTCTCCCTCCTCCCGCCCCTTCCTCTCCTCCTCCCGCCCCTTCCCCTCCCGCCTCCCGCCCTGTCCCTCTTTCGTCCCGCCCCGTCCCCTCCTTCGTCCCACCCTTCCCCAAACCTCCTCCACCCCTTCCCCAAACCTCCTCCCACCCCTTCCCCAAACCTCCTCCCACCCTTTCCCCAAACCTCCTCCCACCCCTTCCCCAAACCTCCTCCCGCCCCTTCCCTCTCTCCACCCATTCATTCCTCTCCTTCATACCACCCCTCCCTATTCCTCCTCCTAACTCACCCCTCCTCCCTCTGGACTCCCACCCCACACCTTCCCCCTCCTTCCGGACTCCCACCTCCCCTTCACATGCCTCCCCTGATTAGTGGAGGTTGGCTTTGGGACTTCCCACTCAGTCTGTGTTCAGCGGAAAAATGTAAGTTATCTCCACAGCTGACTTTCAATACCCTCTGCCACCACCACTGGGTAGCACTACATGATACACATTTACCTAGAGAATTTTTGTCGACCTTCCTTCCCGAACCCCCATGACTACAGATGAAACCAAGTGGCCCATATTCACCACGATGTCGACCTTGGTCCGTGTGCCAAATTTGGCGGCAATTGGCCCAGTAGTTTTGGCATGATTCGTGTTATACACAGACAGACAGACAGAAAATTATATTTATTTATTAGATTAGCAAACAACCCATCACTTTGCTGAAGGGAATATTAGGGGCGGGGAGGAAGACTGAGAGAGCAGGGAGAGGGAGGAGGAGGGGGGAGGTGAGAGAAAGGAGGTGGGGGGGGGGGGTGGGAGAGAAGGGAGAGAGGAGGTGGGGGAGTGAGAAGGGGTTCAAGTATGGGGTGGTGAGCTAGGAGTGGTGAGGAAGCGGAGGGCGGGGAGACGACGACCTCACCAAAAGTTGCTATACACTACGGGAGGGAGGTGGGAGCGAGGAGGATGTGGAGTGGGGAGGTGTTTTGGAGGATGTAAGCGTGGGGGGAGGGATTTCTGGACTTGCATTTGATTGTGGGACTTGTGAAGAAAGGGAGGTATGGTATCCCAGGCAAAAATAGCATTCCTTTCCCATAGTAATTCTCTGCAGACTACTGAAGTAGGACCTGTTACCAACTATAGTATATGAGAGTAGTACTCTCATATACTGTAGTTCTTACTGCAGCATTTTAGCTTGGGACAGAAATGAATGAAATGAGGTATGTTAAAACAGCACATTAATACAGCACACGTAGACCAGCCGGAGATGTCCATTGTGGGTGGAGAGAGGAGGGGATTTGGGAGGAGGCAAGTGTAAGGGGAGGGAGAGGGAAATAGGTATGAGAGGAAGGGAATACAGTGTGATGGGAGGGGGAGGCAAGGCAGCGTGGGGGGAAGGGAAGGCAGCGTGGGGGGAAGGGAAGGCAGCGTGAGGGGAGAGGAAGGGAAGGGCGATAAAACACATTCAAACAGCAACATTTTCTTTTTAACCACGGGGTTCTATTTCTAACCAGGTGGAAGCATTTAAAACCCACGCTATCTTCCTGGAAAAGGCCTTCCATAACTCCAAAGCCTTGAAACCTCGTGGCCCCAAACTTTGCAAGCATACTAAGGGAACTCCAAGGTAGTGCATGAATGAAAACCAGGTGTTTGGATTAATTTAAACACCCCTTTTGAAGATAATTAACGGCCTCACTTAATTATGTCCTTTATCAAGCTGCATTCTCAGTCACCTCACTCTCCCTTGCCGGGGGTCTTAAGGTGCATCCTCGATCACCTTGCTATCCCTAGCTCAGGTCTTAATTCGCCATTTTGTTTGGCCTGCTCAACAATGCCTCGACTTGGAACAGGCCACAACCGTTTATTATCGATAAAGTTTTTTTTTCACTTGATACCATCGTAAGCCTCATCTACATACCTACGAATCGGTGCATAAATCGCTTTTGTAAGTGTTATAG
Source organism: Eptatretus atami (assembly GCA_035128595.1). Lineage (NCBI taxonomy): Eukaryota > Metazoa > Chordata > Myxini > Myxiniformes > Myxinidae > Eptatretus > Eptatretus atami. Next base: position 6,187,761 of record CM068959.1, on the reverse strand, counting down.
TTTTCAAATTCGGACATTGGAGCAATTTTATGCATTAAATGATGTGATTTTCCACGATCTACTCTTTTGGACTAATGAAAGTATATCATTGAAATATAATTTGAGTTTGGAGGATCGGATCATGTGGACTAAATAACTCGAAGTCTGGAGTGAAATCTGAATTTCTTTTAATGAATTAGCGATTTTTATAACTTGGTGTATTTATTTAAGCAAAGCATTGAACTTCACTTTTTCTTCTGTTCAAACGATTGTCTTGATTGAAGAAAAGATTAAGGAATGTGCAGAAAGTGGTGTTTTGTTTTTGTGTGTATGTGCCATTACCATTCAACTTGCTATTGCTTGCCATTTTGCTTGCTTGCTTTTTGAAATTCCCCCAAAACAAGGGTGAGAGCTATTGAAGGGGTTTTGGTTGCATATAGTATGTACTGTAATCAGTAATCACACTGTGTGTGTGTGTGTGTTTCATGAGGCATAACATTAACTCTCTGCTAACACCCTTCCTCCCACATCTCTCTCTCTCTCTCTCTCTCTCTCTCTCTCTGTGTCTCTCTGTTCCATCCTCGCTCTGCCCCCTTCTAATACAGTGCAGCAACCTCCTTCCACACCCGGACGTGTCCAGGCGGTATTTATGTCCGGGCGGTGTTTCTCTCTGGGCGGTATTTATAGTATGACAGGTAGAAAATGGATTTCATACATTATTTTATATCCGTCCTCACTGTTATTCTGTGCAAAATCATTTTGATGAGACGGTATGAATCATAATTAACACTCCACCTCGTGCTGCCTTCCCTTCCCCCCACTCCTCCTCACTGCCCCACCACTCCTCACTCCCCCTCCTTCCTCACGCCCTTCCCACCCTCTCTCTTTCCTCTCCACATCCACACTCACCCTCTCCCTCTCCCCATTCTCCCTCTCCCCATTCTCCCTCTCCCCATTCTCCCTCTCCCCCACCCCTCTCTTTTTATCCTCCCCCTCCCCCCATGTCTTAGTATTCCCATCAGCGAAGCAACGGGTGGTATTTGCTCATAGATTATAATATAACAAGCTCCACTTGCTTTACACTGGTGTGTTTGTGTGTTTGTGTGTTTGTACGTTACTTTTTCACGGTTGAACCGTAGCATCTAGAGGCCCCAAATTTTAGGTGGTGGTACTTCAGAACCTGGGCAAGATTTTAAACCATCACAAGTTGTCTTGAATCCGTTTTAAGGCCACCAAAAGCCACTATAAAATGTATAATGGGATGTGCGGTCAGGCAGTGCTACCGCCGACCCGCAGGCAAAAGGTTTATGTGTTTGTTTTTTGAGATATCCTGTTCACAGACAAGCAAACAAAGACAGATAGACAGGCAGACAGAGAAACAAACAGACAGGGGTGAAAACGTAACCTCTGCCCACCTTCAGTGGCAGAGGTAAATTTGGGAAGAATGAGTATTCAAAATGAGAAAAAGAAATGGAAGGGCAAGTATATAAGGAGTGAGGAAGGAAATTAAAGAACAATGAGAAAATGATAAGTGGGAATTAAAGAGAATAGACGAGAAGATGGGGAGCAGCGATGGATTCACATTTTCTGGGCCTTAGGCTTAGTATGTATGACCGGGCCCTTTTATAAATATACTATAAAATTTTAATTTTCATTGAGGGAGTAATGCATAATACCGCACAAAACAAGTATATTTTTCACCAAAAAAAGTTCGGAAGTGCCTTCATGTTATGTTGATCTTATTTCGTTTTAGTTTGAATGTGATAAAAAGCAAAATTCTTTCAGTTTTCTTTTGTTAGGGTTAGTTTTACTTACGGATTAATGTATTTTAATTTTTATGGATCTCGTTTTCCGAAATAAATACTTTTGTTTGATTGTTATTTTTTTGCTTATACACATATTGTTGGCGGGCCCCGAAGACATCCAGGACTTAGGCTTCAGCCTATGCAGCCTATAGGGCTATTCGCCATTGATGAGGAGTAAGAATGAAAGGTGGAACAAACTTGCTCAACTTGAATTAAATAACAACCATAAAAAGGAGTAAAATGGAAACATCAGAAGAAAGGAATCGATAATATGATCAGAAAGTAGCAATATAAGGAGCAATGTAAATTAATTGGTTCTCCTCCCTAATCTATAAATCAGGTGGAACACCTGAAACATAGGAACTACCTACCTGGAGTGTGTTCCATTACCATTCAGTTTGCTATTGCTTACCAAGCTAGCCGTTCCTTATCAACCGTTTCATTGGAGTGCTTGCTTGAGTGCTTAAAGCCACTTGGCGAGCGCTCTACAAACTGACTTATAATGGAACACACCCCTGGTGAATTTGTTGTTGGAGTACACCGTCTCCATAGTCCTTACGGAAGCGGCAGGAAGGGTCATGCTATTATCCTCTGTGGGGTACATAGATCACAGTAGATGTCAGCTACGGTCCGTTGTTCTCTGGTGGACGCAACACGCAATAAGCACAGACTTCCTCAAGGATGTCTTGATTCCTCCAAATTTCTTTCAGTTAGTGTTAAACAGCAGTACCAACTGTTTAAAAAGGTAATCATAAAAAGGTTTGTGGTATTCTACGAAACGCCACGATAAGGCCACATAAAAAATTTACTTGTTTTGTGTCCCCGCCCAACCTGAGAAATGTCC
>CM068959.1:6160745-6176564 GCA_035128595.1 Eptatretus atami | reverse complement strand
TGAAACGTCATTCCTGTAATGTCCTCTTGTGACATGTGTCCCTGCCCGTATCCTTCCCTTCACGGATCTACCCTAAATGTCTGTTTCCCACTATGTTTTGTCTACTCGCCGCCCTCTTGTTTCATGCCCCTCTTGCTGCTGGCGTTGTGTGTTCGCTTCATTACGAGCATCGAAGAAGTTATACAAAAAAAAAAAAAAAAAAAAAAAAAAAAAAAAAAAAAAAAAAAAAAAAAAAAAAAAAAAAAAAAAAAAAAACAAAAAAAAAAAAAAAAAAAAAAAAAAAAAAAAAAAAAAACAACCGCAGATCAGCTGATATGATCAGATTAGTTGAGGTCCTTGGACACTGCTTTGTGGGAACCAGTCCGGAAATGAAGACAGCTTCAGTGCATATTTCAATTTTTCTTGGCATCTTCTTTTTTTCATTATTTCTTATGTGATGTATTTTGTTTGTAATTTTTCATTATGTATGTTACAGCTATTTCTCTGGTATGGGACGGTCGAGGGAGTATTGAACACCTCCAAGTCCTGATGAAATTTTTTAATTGGTACCGCTGCGTTCCTTGCTTGACATTGCAGCATTCAAGGAACACTGCATTGACAAAAAAACAACAGCGTGACAAATATAGCAGGTTCTTGATGGATCAAAGCTATCACTGTGTTTGACGTATCTGTTTTTTTATTATTGAAGTTTCTTTTGTTTGTTTTATGATTGAAGAGGAATCATTATTTATATTATTATTATTTATCTGGAGAGCACCATCAGAGATTCACCGCCTTTTACTACATAGGAAAAATTTTCGGCACTATGAGTATTTGGGCTCTGGTTACCAAAGGAAGGCACTAGAATCAGGCTTGATGCCACGACAGTGAGAAGAACAAGGGTTGAGAACGAAATCCCTCCAGAAGATGGCCTATTTCTTGTGTGCCTTCAGCGGAGATTGCCCATTTGCGTTCGTCAGAGAAGGAGTAATACAAGGTGAAAATGCCAGTTTATAAAGCAAATGGTTCTTATCAGAGATTAGCAGGTTGATTTAGGTAGTACAAACATGATCATGAACTCTCCATTACTTTGATATGATGGAGAGAAGGTTGACTAGGATCTGTAATTGGGTGTTCTAGTCAGCTTTGGAACCTATTGCTTGGTTCTGCCCCTGTGTTGGTTTGAACTTCCAATTGGAGGGAAAGTTGCCCATCCAGAAGGAATATGAACGAGTAGGAGAAATGGGAAAATAAATGTGATAGGGTAAAGGCACGAGTTCTTAGAAGATTGAGTCTTAGTGCCATCCAGGGACAAGTTGCGAGAGGTATCGGAGCTCGATAAAAAAATTCTCCACCATGACATGGGAGCTGTTCACAGCATGCTGTGTAGAACTTCGGTATGGAAGGAAGGGCATGATTTTTAGTTATGCAACCGATCTCACCTCGAGGAGGGGTAACCAGATACTCATATTGCAAAGTACCAAATTATTTTCTGAAAGGCCTAGTTTTAGGAGTTTTCAGAATGGTTGATGCCATTGAGAATGCTGTTCAAAATATTCAGAGCTTTTAAGTGACCCAACCCCTTAAAATCATATACAACTCTTGCATAGTGAAAAAAAATCAGCAAGAGTTATGAACTGTCAAAAAACAGCATGATGTTGAAGATGGTGAAGTTCCCCATGCACATATCACATCAAAGTGGCAATGTTAACTCTTCAAAGAATATCTATTGGCGGCTTTCATTACCTTGTGTTTGGCTTATGTTGGTTGGTAGTAAGGATATTTAGTGTCCTGAGTTCAAGCCTGTGGCTGCTGAATTATACCGGTGGGTTGACAGCTGTCATGCCTCCCGAAGGTCGAGAATTATGTACAAGGTATGTAGAGGGAGAATCATTCATTGGCACAGCCTAGTACATTTCTTTTATTGCCGTTTTTTTTCTTTCCACAATTTCTTTTCTTTCAAATTTTTGCTTTTTCTTCTCTTTCATTGTGTTTTTCTTCTCTCTTTTGTATCTATTCCTTAAGGAGAAGTGGATTCTTGCAGATTTTTCTGTTCGGCTCACTTGGTGCCTGGGGGTTTAGGGTTGTGGTAGCGGATAATCCTATCAAGTTCCTCTTGCTGACTCCATTCTTTATTCTTCGAGTTTCTTCTTGTCTTACCATTTATTGGTTCTGCCTAACTAATTCTGCTAATGTATTCCACTCTTTTCGATTCAAAGAAGCTTCTTCAATAAGGGACATACACACTCCCTGTTTGCTTGGATGTGGGTTGAAATTGTTGGGCTCATCCAATGAGCGATTTTGGGAATCATTTCATGGGCTCTTTCAGTGTGTTGGGTTTTTAATGGAGTGCAGGATTTGACATTCCGACTTCGGGATGTTTGCTGTAAGCACACACGAGCAAATATGTCAGGAAGGAGACTTCGAAGGCCATATATGCCTGAGAACGGGTTGATGGAAGTTTCTGCACTCCCGAATTGTGCAAGTTATTTCATGCATGCTGGGGAGGGGGAAGATCAAGCGAGAAAGAGAAGGTGAATATACTGGATGATGGGGGGATCGTGAGCTGCTGAAATATATGACAGATCGATTTTGTGCAATATAGTGTCAGACATCCAACTGATGTCACAAGACAGAGGAATATTTCAAGCTCTTTATCCCTTAATCCAGTGTTCAGTAATGAAAGGAGAAACTCATCGTGTGTTGTGTGGTGTTTGATTTCTTATCAGGTCATGTTACCTCAATGTTCCTCACGGCACAGAATACCCAGTGGGCTGATGTACCAGCTTCCAAAAAGGAATTCTCCCATGCGTTTGTGAGCAATGGGACCAACTACGGCAGGGGCAGAGCAATGCATTTATGCAGTGACGACGCTTGTTGCCGAAAACAGGTTGTGCAGAAAATTGCTGTCATGGGACTCAAGCCGTCCTGCTACCTAATCAATTAGGGGGTTTGATTTATATTATATAGTTAATGTGTTGTGTGTGTGTATTATACACATTGCTAGCGGTCGTAATGACAGGGTCAGTCGAGTGTCATTCTCAAATGAGTGTGTATTTGGTAGAAAAGGGAATTCGAGTGTAACATTCATGTGGACTATCGGCGTTAGTGGAGCTGGTAAGCTTGGACTCGTTTCTTCAGCAGTGAGATTCAATCCATGTTTGTATATAACTTGAGTAACACCTTGGGAAAGTTGAGGGTGATATTATGAAATTCTAGTTGCGGATAATTTGGACGTTTTGCCTACGCTGAGCAAGATTCCCACCAAAGTTCTTTCCTGCCATCGACAACTTTCAGGCACTACCTCTCCAAATCGCTTCTTTCAGTTCCAAATGTCTGGCTCTTCTTTCTTAGCTCCCATTAACTTTGCATTCAGCAAGTTTCATCAGGATTTCTCACAGCAATTTCATTTGGTGTTCCCGTTTGATGATCATGATCGACATTTTCGTTTCAACTGTTCTAATCGTTTCCGCTTTTTCTACATCAGTTTCAATTGGGTATCAGTTTTCGATTTGTCATTGCATTGTGACTGCGAACAGAATGAGGATGCGAAAAAGGAGGTCAAATTAATTTTAGGGGGAATCTTTTCGAATTTCAAAGGGTGTAGAGGGTCTAAGTGTTTTTTAAGGGTATAAAGGGGTCTAAAGTATTTAAAGGGTCAAGGAGTCTTAAATGGTGCTGAACGGGGTCTAAAATGGCGAAAGAGCAAACAGTGGTTCGAGTGTCCAAGTGGTCTGAGATTGTCAAAGAGGTCTTAAGATTTCAGGGCCTGAAATGCAAAAAGATCGAAGGCGGTGTACTTCTTTGAGGTCTAATGGGTATTAAAGTTTAGGTCTACAGGTCGATTAGGGTGTAAGCAGTGAAGCCGTAGTAAAGAAATTACTCAGTTAGTAAATATAAATTACTTATGGAGTGCAAACACAGCATAATGGACCAAAATGGAGCCCTCTTGACTGGTTTAACACCTTATTAGTGCTGTGGTTAAAAAATCTGTATAAGTTATGTCGTGAATTATTTTGGAGCTCAAGAGAAAGGTTCACAAACAAAAACATTTCGGTTTTATTCAGGACTGCAAATACAAACGCGTCGCTTTCACTGAGGGTAATAAGAAAGGGGGGAGGGAGAAAGAGGGGGATGGGGAGGGACAGGGAGATGTGAAGGGAATGGGGAAAGGAGAGGAGGGAGGAGAGCAAGAGGGTGGGGAAGGAAGACAGTCGAGGTGAGAGGAAGGTAAGGCAGACGTGCGGTGGAGCTGTATAATATACAGTCGTCGTTACTATGTTTCATCAGAATGGATTCTGCATGCGGATTTTAACATGAAGATGGAACAAATTATGTGTGATATTTTCTATGGTCATACTATAACATGTTCGGAGACACTTCCTGTCCAGATTTTGGACTGTCGGAGACAAACCCTACCAGACATAACACCGCTCAGTATGTTGCGGACAACACCTGCCAGAAGTCTGGAGACAAGAATACCGTCGGAAGGCGAAACAGGAAGAGAAGGAGAGGGAGGAAGAGCGCGGAGACGAAGAGAGGGTGGGTGGAGGGGTAAGGTGTGTGATTTGTTGCTTTATGAACAACACACAAACACACCAACAACACACAACACACACACACACCACACACCTGGTGGACGCACACAGCGCGTGACATCGGGGTAAATTTTTTGGAATGAATATGTGTATTCATATTTATATATTATTAATATTTATTTATTATTGTATAGTATATATGTTTATGTATATGTGGGGTGGTCCAAAGAAGTGCGGGGAGAAATGAATGTTGCCCGAAGGCTTAATATTATTCTTAATATGATTTCCAATTAACGGCTAAGTTTTTAGCTGATCGGAGTTGGTTTAAGGTTCGATCCTGGGAATGACGACTTTTTAGTTTCATGACTTGTTAATTCGGTTGAGTCAGGTATTTACGGTTACTTCTGGATGACCGAGGTGGAATGTGGATTTTCGAACTTTAGAGGTGTGGGGGGGTCGGTTTAATTCAAGAATCTGCAGCCGACATTGAATTCCTTACCATTTCGAAATATGACTAGGCGGAGAGTTTGTCATGGTGAGCGGATGGTGTAATTCTCCTATTTCGATTTCTTAATCTTAATTATTTATTTGTGTCGCTCTAAAACATGTTCTTAGGGGAGGGGAACGACCCCTGAGTTCGAAAATGATGTTCACTTTCCCCGGAGTTTAGAATGTGGAACGGTCGCATTCACATCTTTTATTATATAAATAAATAAATAATAACATATTGTGTGCGGACCGATGACTAACACGGATGTTGGGCGGCTGGTTAGTTTAGGCGGGAGTTGGACAGCATAGGCGGAGATGATTGTTGGTTATTTGGTATGAACGAATATTTTGTTGTTATTCCTTTTGAAAATTAGTGTATGGTGAGATGGAATCGTCACTTCTGAATTCTGTAGGTGAATGGGCATTTTGAACACAGTGGGATTCTCTGAAGAATGTTTAGTAGCGACAAATTATTATTAGATTAGAAAATATCGAAATGGTGGATTAGTTACTCAACGTTCATGTTTAATGATAAATTTGTTGTTAGCGTCTATTTTCGAGTGGGGAGGATAGTGAATTTTCAATGTCGGTGCAGTCATTTTTGAGTAACTCGACTCCGGTAGGTCGAAAATTGACTTATTTTCACTCGGATAGTAGGACCCGTTACGTTACTGCATACCTCATTTAACACATCTGAAACTAAAGTCGTCTATGGAGCGACCTTAAAATCACTCCGATTCAACTTAATTTTTATGCGCATTACTGATAAGTGGATAATGTAGGTTGTGGAGACAAATCTGAATTTTTTATTTTTTTTTTTGCTGGTTTTTGGACACCTAATCTATTTCATTATATATTGTATAATGTATATTTTATATTTATATTTATCTTTATTATTATTTATGTATATATCAGTTCAATATGTATATTTTATAATATATAATATATATTATATATATATATATATACATATTATGTATCATGAGGCCCGTGAGGAGAGTGATGGCAGCGACCTTTTTTATGAGCTATGGAGATGATGCTCGAGATGATAGACGGTAGGGTTAAAATAGGCTAGTAGGCATAAACTCCAAAATGGCCGATGTGTCCGCTTACATCATCTCTGCACGGCGGCCTTTATTTATATAATATATATATTATATATGTAAATTATTAATATGCATTGTATGTTCTTTAGTATATATTTATTCTATATAGTATATATGTTACGTATATGTGTATATTATAGTTAGTATATATTTATTTATAATATATTTTATACGTTGTGGAAATTTGGCACTTACACCATAAAGTGACTACAGGTTGATATTCGGTAAGTCCATGATGTAGTTAGCTGCAACCTTGCTATAGAGTGTGTGTGTGTTGTGTGTGTGCCTGCGACGCTTGGTTAGCCATTTTTTATCTTTCTCTATGATTTTGTCGACGTTAGCCGCAACCGCAACGCCACCTCGTTTACGCTTCACAATCCGATCCCGCAACATGCTTCACGCCATTCCAACGAACGCATCATCAAACCACCACGAACCTCGACCACCTTCGCTATTCTCTTCAAACAAACGCACACCTGTGAACACTACATGGCTGTCTATGGCGTTCGGCGAATTGGTGCCAAACGCACGAGCGAAAGGGCGCGAAGGCCGGCTTTCGATGGGGATTGGACCAAATGTCGCCATTCCTCTCGTAAGATGGCGCAGCGCGAGGCAGGCTTGGGCCCCTGCTCCAGGGTGTATGGAAGTCGTTGAAATATGCGGAAAAGGGAGGTTCACGCCCCCTTTTTTGCACCGACCAATGGGACAAACTGCCTGAGAGTGGGTGGCCGCTTCAATCGCTTTTGTCGCAGTATTTGACGGATCTGAAGTCGTATAAAATGATGCGAGCGCAAGCGCTCGCGCGGTGGTTGGTGGGGGAGTCGAAGAATATTTGGGAGAGGTTGGGAGGGTGTGAGGAGAGGCGCGGACGGCGAGGTTGCGTTGGGTTCTTGACTCGTCGCGTATTCTCCAGGCCAAGGGCCCCCCGATCCCCCTTCCTGAGCGATCAGGATTTCCCCCCCCCCATTCGTGCTGATGATAGTTGCCGTGGGGGCCCACGTTCCTCCCCTAAGTCACAGCAGGTGCAAAGACGCTCGTCCCCCGGCGGAGCACAGCGAGAGGATCCGACGACCACGCAAGGGCACGGAGTCGGGGCGAGCGGCCAGCGAACATTGGGCTGCGCCATCGCGTCACAGAGGCGGGGTTTAAACTCCCGTATGTGGCCTGGCCGATCCTCATGTCGTCATTGTTTTACGAAATGATTCTGCCTCCTCGCCAAGAGGTGGCGTTTCTTTTTCCTTTGCTTTTTGTATAAATGTTGTGGTTGGCGCGTTGTTAGTTTAATTGTTGTAAGTGTTGCGAAATGTGCGGTCTTAGTCCGGGTAGTTCTCTTTATTACTGTTCTCTGTGCTGTTGAATCGTGCTATTTTTAATATATTACTGTGATGAATACAGTGCCTTCTGTCTGTCTGAATCCTCGAAAACACCCGGTGTGTGAATAAATGTGCTTCTCGATTGTTCCCGTTTTGCTTGCGTCTTTTTTTTTATTGAATCTCAATTGCATGCTAAGAGCTTTTAGGTTAGTGTGGTTAGTTCCCGGTAATTGAACGTCAGAGTCGACCGATAATCCTCGGTATATCTCGCAGTACCGAAGAAACGTTAGGTTCGTGTCCGAAGGACTGCGTGCGGATCAATCGCCGAATTAACCTATGCGTGGTACTTAGGACTGGCGAGTATTGGACAACCTTATCCTACGGAGTGGCATTGGCAACGATTGTTAGGTGAGGTCGAAAGACCAACCCGTGACTAAGCTCCCGCGTTGTTCCGAGAGAGGTCACGTGAATTGTCTCCGGTGCGACGTGCGCGATGAGTTACTGTGGACGATCCGCCCCACGGGGTCCGGGCGGCGCGAATTCGCAACATGGTGTCAGAGACGGAAACACTCTCCCGTCTCCAGTAAATTCGCGACACCCAGGGGTGTGCGAAGCGCCCCGTATTCCGCGTCGCATTATAACTATGATAAATCTATTAGTACTAGATCTCTCTTACGAAATAAGATGGAGTTTCAAGGCTGAGGGGAGCGGCGGTAGATCTGGATTACTTCTAGATGTGTAGAATCCATGTCCAGGTGAAGATCCCTTGCAGGACTTGCCTTGTATGCGGAACAAATTCACCCCGCCCAACTAGAACCAGAGCTCGAATGGGCGGCGGCCCGCGGCTTTATCGACACCCCCCTCTCCCCTCCTCGTAGGTCCCTCCCCCGGTCCCCGGCGAATCCGCCTAGATGATGGGACAGCAGACTAGCCACAGGACACTTACATGGGCAGCTATTTACTGTTTTGTGGCAAAGATTGGATACCAACAAATGAATAAAACACGGAATGAATGAACAAAATGAAAAAGGGAATTGCACGGGGTGAGATGCAGAACATTCTGGCTGGGCGCAGGAGGATAAGGCCATTGTGTAGCGCGAAAACGGAGGTGGGTCATGACGCGGCCACGGGCTGGACGAACGAGCTTAGGGGGGAGATGCAACGGCTAGGCCGCAATGGAGGCGGGTGAGGCGAATTATTCGTGAGACGTCGTTGGGGGAGACGCTGGAGGTGACGGAAACTGATGACGTGACGAACTGTGACCGGTGCATATGACGGACTGTCAGGCGCAATGGAGGCGGATAGGGCGAATTAATTCGGCGCGGAGTGTTGGGAGCGACAAAGTGAGAGGTGACCGGCACTGTGAAACCAACGGTGACGCAGGGGAAAAATAATCGCCAAAGGGGTGCGGAGAACCGAACGTGTGGACGGACACGAGAAGGCGGTGACGCAGGAGAATAAAATGTAAGAGACCGGGAGTAGCAGGTGCATTGGACGTGGTTGAAAGACGAGCACCAACACGTGGTACGTGGGCGACAATGGGTGTGAGCGTGCGGAGCGTTTGTTGTAGGGACCGGGCGGGCAGCGGATGCCTCTTCGGGAACGCGAGGGAGACGCTGTGCCCCTTGGAGGCGGACGGCAGTGGGTATCGTCTGCTTTGCGGAGGTCGAGGGGATGGTCTGCGAACGCGGTGCACGAAGATTGGGGGGTGATAGAGACCCCGGAACCTTGTCGGCTGCGTGAGTCCGGTCGGGTGATTGTCCCGGCGTGAATGTCCGGTGTGTGTCGGTGAGAGGTGTGCGTGGACAGCGGTATGGGTGAAGCCCGCGTGTGCCAGAACCCCGTGTGTTGAGTGGATTGTTGCGAGTGTGCTGTGAGTGGTTGCTTCCGCCGCGCGTGTGGGATGGGGCAGCGGGTGAGGCCGGGTGGAATTGCAGTAGAAAATATGTGTGTGGGGACGGCATGAGTGAGTGGCGCCTGACGAGGTGCCAGGGAGAGGAACAGAGGTGTGAGGCTTGCGTGTCGCAGGGAGATGATCGTCGGCTGCGTGAGCAATGCAGCCGCATATCGGGTGAGTGGATTGTGTGTGTAGTGCAGATTCGTGACCGTGGGGTTTGAGCGCGTGATGTCGAAAGGGAGGGATGTCGACTTGCGACAATTCGGGAGACAAGGAGCCGCGTAGCGGCCGTAGTTATTGGGGACGGCCAGCGTTTAGCGCAGCGGCGCGAGGTCGTGGTGTGCCGCGCACGAGGCGCCACGTGCTCGCTTGCGGAGTGAAGCCGTCGGACGCCACGGGTGGATTTGCCAATCGCGGAAGCCAGGACAAAGGTCTGGCAGGATTTAAGGAGGTTAAGATGGTCTCACGGCGAGTTGATGTTAAGTCGAACGGCAAGCACATGATGTTCGCACGTGACGGGAACCCGAGACGCGAGGCTGTGTTTTTTTATTGCGCGGGTGACGTGCAAGTGGCCTGCGATGTATGGTTCGATCCGCGGGGGTGATCCCTGCGGATGACCGTCCAAGCAGGGACGCAGGGGGCGAACAGCTGCATGACGTCACGCCACGATGCGCGGTGTGACATGCGCGCTGGTTGCGCAGGTTGCGAGTGCCGCGTAGGTAGTGGCCCTGGCAAAAAAAAGAGGAAACAAGCTCCGATTGAGGTGACAGGATTCCCGAACATGGGGTGAGAAACCTAGGCTGGGAACAGGAGACACTAGTCAGGAACGGTTTAGTTAGCTAGAACGGCTTCATGGGGCAGGGCTAAGTCATCTGAGAGCACGTTTGGAATGATTAGGTAGAGGGATATTTAGTGAGATTTAGGATGCGAAATGATGTTTTGAGATTTGGACAGTGACAGCTGTGGAGTGTATAAGTGGGACAATAGCTTAGTACGTACAGTGTTTAATGGAACGTGCTGTAGGTGTAAGGGTGCGTGGGGCACGAGTAGTTAGGGGATTTAAGTGAGCACGGATGGCGAGATTCAGCGATGTCGTGTGTTGAAAGTTGCACTCGAGGTTGAGCTACATGATGATAGTGGTGAGGCCAGGCGAGGTCTGTGTGTATGAGTGATGGGAATGCATGGTGCGATGGGTGAATTGGGGCGAGAGTGACTCGACGCAAGGGACCCGGGTGGTCAGAATGGTTAGCTGGAGGTAGTCAAATTAACAAAAATGGAAGTCGTTTTGCTTGTTGGTGGGAAGTAGGTCAGAAACCCTTTGGAGGGAGATGGCAGGGAGACGCTCGTGACGGGCTGGAGAGCGTGGGTGCGAAAGGTGAATATCGCTGAGTGTACCCCGGAGGGCTCGATCCGACCGCATCGTGGCAAGGAGGCATGGAGCCCAAGCGGCCCGGGATATAGCATAGTGGCACAGGGTGAGGCCCGCATGAATTGCGAGGCCCGGCGGCGCCGATAGCCGCCTAGGGGAGTGCAGTTGGGCAAGGGCCACCCAGGGAAGGGGCACGGGGCGCAATACGCCATAAGTGAGCCGTTTTCAGGGAAGTCGCCATGGGAGGGCACTCCAACGGTGTTTAGGGAGCTGTGACTCGAGCAGTGAGTGCCGGGGTAGCATTGTATAGAGAAATCGGCAGGGGTAGTGCCTGCAAAGGGCAGCCAAACGCTCCCGCCGACGCTTAGGGCACGAAGGAAAATTGGGGGGCAGGCCCGAAATTGTAGAGGACACAAAACAGGCGAGGGAATGGCGTGATAGACCGAGATAGACTTAAGCAGAGAGGCGGCTTGTTGGAAGCACCGGGTAGTTTAGAGGTAATGGTTAGGGTAGATTAAGAGTGTACCTCCGCACATCCATCCCTTTGCTCCGTTGTGGCGTGGTAACCACTTTGGGTTACCGAATCGTGAAGTCTGGGGAGGCCATTACTGAGGCTTCGTTGAGGCCCTCGACACAGGGCTAGTACTCCCTTTTTCCCTCCAGGAAGGGAACGTAGGGTTGGGAGAGGCTAGGAGAACGGATCAGTGTTAGCGAACCAGGACGATAAAGGGGTTACGGACGACGTCATAGTGGCGAGGAGTTAGAAAAAGAAATGAAACAAAAAATTCAATTGGGCTAAATTGGTTATACTCTCACAAATTACGCGGAAGGGCAAGTGGGTTATTGAGACAGAGACAGGCAAAGGCGATAGGTGGGACGCGGAGATGGAGTGAAGGTAGGTCGACCCTCATTGACGAGTGGCCGCACCACCCGCCACCTGCTCTCAACCAACCTCCATGAAGCATAGGTGGCCACTTCATCGGACCTGGCTCTTACTTCAAGCCCCTGCGTGCGGCCACTTATTGGCTGGCTGTTTTGCTGCAAGAGGCCTGTGACGGTCGAGATCGTCCGACGGCTGAGTTTTACTGCAAGGCCCTGTGCACACGAGCCCTAATCTATCAGGCGGTGTGCTGCGAGCCAATTACAGCACGGACTCGTCTGCAGCGCTGGCTTAATCTCCAGAAGGCCATTTACCTGTCGACGCGGTCAGCTTCACTGCGGCTTGGTTTGACTACGCAGCCTTGCCAATGCCTTGCCTCCTGCTTTGCCCTATCCTATGCTGTGCCCTCCGTCAAATTTTCCCTTTCTGTTCTGCATTCCCCCCCCTCCCCCCCCCACTTAGTTCATATGCCAATGCTGCACCCAGGACATCCTCGCGCAAATTTGCAGGGACTGCCACTCGCAATGGCAGGCTGAACGGACTGCCCAGAGACCCAGCCCGTTGGTGCTTTGAACACATCCATTCAAGTCCTCGTATTTGATGTCGGCTGACGGCTACCGCAGCCTGTTCACTGTTGACCGGCGGACTGCCATCAGTGGCGAACCGCACAAGGAACGACTGACGTCAATTATAGCCAGACATGCACCGTTGTGTTCAACTTGACTATCATTTAGAAAAAGGGAAAGGCCTGGACTGCGTGTGAGCAGCAGGCCGTCATCACCTGAGTCACCTCGCATTATGCTTGGCCGAGACTGCATGCGAGCAGCTTGCTCCCTGACCTAACTGGCTAATTCTGACTGCAGATTCATGATCTGGGCCAATGTTTTAGATGGTAAATTAATATATAAGAGTTAGCTCGTTAAGTGTGTATACTGTATCTGAGTGCGCCCCGGCAGTGTCATGTCTTAAAGGACCCCAGTCACACTGACGTTTAATTAGCAGCGATCCGGCAAACGTTATTAACATTGTAATGAGTAACAACGCTGGCTTACGACTTAACTTTGTGTTTTTTTAAAAGAATACTCGACGTAAGTTCATACACGACTTCAGGTCTTATGTTAACCGTATTGAGAGATCTTACGAACGTTTTTCGTTGATGATTAACGCTACTATATACCAAGAATGCCTGAACCTGTTGTCGGCACATACACAAACTTGACCCAACATAGTACTCTTGCAATCCCGCACGTAATGCTGCACCGTATCGCCGACCAATACGTGAGTGCTACTTAAAAGGCGAGCCACATGATTCATCATACCGCGCAGAAGGACAGTGTCAACTGGAAGTACAAGCAATATGGCGATCTTCCAAGCGCATATGCCAGAACACGCTAAGAAAACATGTGTCCTAAACGCTGCAGCTGCACAGTCGAAATACGGTATGGATAAAGTTTCGGCCCTATACTGTGATAAGAACTCACGTCCCCGCTACTCATACGTGGCGTCCCCGCTCACCGCTGCGCCAAGATACCGCAGCTCAAGTACAATGTCAACATTGTTCAAAAATTTTCGAACCGACGTAACTTGGCGCCTATTGACACACGTTACGAATGCGTGGAGAATAAGTTCTGTCACCCACACGATATCAAGCGGCCTACACACGTCGACAAAACGCTACTAGATAAGCACTCATAAAGTCGAAACACGTCAGCTAAGGTAATGTCTGTTTTTACGCGGAAACACTTATATATCTAATTATGTTTAGACGTGCGTTGAACCAATATTCCTTTACGTTTGTCCAACGCACATTGACGTTGTAGACTTATTGCCATTGAGGTCTTCCAGGTCGACAAAAAAACACTTACCATGACCGTGCTTTTAATGACACTGCCACCTATAATAGATGACGTGTTCCAGCGTTCTCTGGGAATTGGTATATAAATTGGTTCCAGGGGGACCCAAATCAGTTGTTTTTCGATCCTTTTGAGGCTCGATGTCAGTCATGGTCAGCAAGAACAGTATCAGATATTCAGTATCACAATATCTTCCGCTATAGCTTCGCTTTCAATCCGTTCCGCTAAGTAGCTAAGCTGAGTGTGATGGCGGGAGAGGTGACGTCATGGATGGTCACTTCTATGAGGTCAGGTCACATCGGCAGTAGGAGAATCTCTTGCACACATGTGTCTCGAAGTTCTTCGCCGGCTATTTTTTGGGTTCTCATATCAAACATGAGCTAATGGCTCCTGTTTTTACGTTATAGTCGTATTCCATAAGGTTCGACCAAATGAAAAGGTACTAATAAGTGTAAAGAGAGGCTCTACCTACATATTAGATACGGTTTCACCAGAATGAATTAATCGTGTAGCGGCGTTCACCAACCTCAGTCGCCAACGATACACCCTAACTTCATCCATATACCGGCGGCAGTCTTATCTTTGCCCGGTGGTGCGGTTTGTCACTAGGCAGGCACTCAAAGATTTACAATGGCTTGCAACCTCCATATTGAAGTAGCGCTTGCGCCATCAACAACTTAGGATTTTTTTACACTCAACCAACTCTTTTACAACCGGTGCACTAACTATCAACTTGTTACTACAATGGAACTCGATTTATTGCCTGTCACTCGCTCTTGTTTTACTGACCGCTGCGCCGCTCGGAAAATTGCAAGCGCTTTTCTACTCCAGTGCTAAAATCGCATCAACAATACTATTGAAATGACACGATTCGCGACCGCCACACAATCGCACCATATGTTACACTTAAAGTCTGTTCTATCGGTGCAAATCAACTGTATTTAATCGCGACTTGCAATCACAATCGCCGATCCATCGGTCGTCACCCCAGTTCTCTCTACTCCGTTCAACGTTCATCTCTATCTCATCGGTTCTTCATTGGCACGCCAACTGGGACTGCCAGTGCCCAAATCGACTGCTGATATGCCTGATGTTGGGAGACAAGCTAAGATAATTGTTAAGTTCATCCGTTGGCACGCAGATTACACTCCATCTTCTCGTGAATTTCGCATCACACCTGTCTCCGCTCATGTAGTCTTGCAACACTGCACGGGTTCATCCTCAAGTGAACCCAGCTTTTTCATATTACCTCCAATTCCCTAATCGCTCCATTACATCCAATTAATCTGGTGGTTAGTAGGTTGGCGGACTCGTCTCAGTTAAGTTCTGTAAGTGTATGTAAACTCACAATCGTTCTCCTTCTTCACTTAGTGTGCTGGTGGGTCTGGAGAAGAAGATTTTTGAAGAAATTTACTAAGTCGGCCATTTTGACATACTTAAAGTCAAGTGACCGGAACGAGCTTTGCAATTCCTGTTCCCAGTCTCAAGAGGAACGTTGCTGCAAAATTTCAGCCAGATTGGCCCAGCGGTTTGGCCGGAGAAGTCGAAAAATCTAAAAATACAATGTTATGTTGTAACAGCTTATGGTGTTGACAGGAAAGTGCAAAGCCTGACAGAGAATGCCATGCTGGAGGCAGAAGCTGCTGAAACTCACCGGCAGCACGTCCCTCTCCATTGAACCGAGCCCCAGTGGATGCAAGTGCCCGCTTCCTGGAGCTTCGGACCACTTTGAAACCGACTTTACAGCCACAAATGTGCGCTTGGAACGGAGCTGGAACTTGTGACCATGGCTGGAGAAAATTGCAGGCAAAGTAAGGATTTACTGCTTATCTCTCTCATGTAAAAACTCATCACAAACAAAATAAATGTTATTTCTAAGTCGATGAATCCACTGTGACACACAGGTTCCCAAATTGTAACCTCTGGTTATTTAAAACACAGTACAACATAACATTGTATTTAGATTTCGACTTCTCCTGCCAAAACCGCTGGCCAAATCTGGCTGAAATTTTCAGCAACGTTCCTCTTGGACTTGGAACAAGAATGCAAGCGCAGTTCCGGTCACTTTGACTTAAGTATGTCAAAAATGCCCGACTTAGTAAATTCTTCAAAAATCTTCTTTCCAGACCCACCATCAGAATACAACAATTTTTTTTTTGTATACCTGTTCAGCTCATAGAGAGCAACCCACAACTCCACAAAGGCATCGAACATGGGCGAGGAAGACAAAAACAGTGGAACAGAGAACATTAGGAGATCGTGGAAGGGAGAGGGATGGGGCGGGGAACATGGGGAATAAGATGGACACTGCAGGACTTCAGGAAGGAAAGCAGGGAATTTGAACAGGTGCTTGGTGATTACGGGAAGAAAATATCGAGGATTTGGATGGGGACGA
>CM068959.1:6138307-6149102 GCA_035128595.1 Eptatretus atami | reverse complement strand
CCTTCTCCTCCTTCTCCTTCTCCTTCTCCTCCTTCTCCTTCTCCTTCTCCTTCTCCTTCTCCTCCTCCTCCTTCTCCTCCTTATCCTTCTCCTCCTTCTCCTCCTTCTCTTCCTTCTCCTCCTTCTCCTCCTCCTTCTCTTCCCTCAAAAAGGGGGTGAGGTCCGATGGCACCAAGCTTCTGCCCTGCTTTGACCACGATACACCTCCACCTCCCTCTATCCTCCACCTCCCTCTATCCTCCACCTCCCTCTATCCTCAGCCAACTCCGTCCACTCTCCAACCACCCCTGCCTTACAGATACCTAGATATTGGTGTGTGCATTGATAAGCTCATTAATTATGTTCGCACACACTGCATCTTCAGAAAGTTCATTCCTATGATGAACAGCCTTCTGGTTCTGGGAACTAAATCTCGAGCAAATAAGTTATCTGGGTGAAAATTAAGTAATCTGGGAATAACTTATTACTTGGTGAAGGGCGCTGCCCCTGCAGAGTCCCTGAGCCCACAATATTGACTAAAGTAGGATCCAGGTGATATGCTAAATACTTGTATGATAACTTATGTTCTTCGCAAAAACTTCTGAGCTTAAGTTGAATTTATAAAACCTCACACGAAACTGTTGACTTTCCTACCCATGCTTTCATTTGCCAATCATTCTTTTAGCTCTTTCAGGTACCACAAGTATGCCTGTGGTTTGCTTTGGAATGAAACAAGAGACACAACTTGTGAAACGGGCTTGTTTGGCTTGTTCCTATCCCCAGGCAGATTCATGATGTTTCTTCAGAAGCAGGTCACCCAGGTAAATAGACTTGCTGTGGGGAAACAACTTTAGGGGTGGGAAGGTGTGGACCGGGGCAGGTTATCCTCACCTACAGCAGTTGAGGTTTATCTCTCAAAAACGTACTCATTTGAGTCGCTGTTCTGAAGTTGAACTACTGATGGAATATAGTTTGTGGTTGCCATTCCATAAGTTTTCAACAACTATCTTGTTCAACAGAAAATATTAAAATAAACTCAGGTGATAGAACTATTCTCGACAGGTAAACTTGTACTTTTTGATTCCGATAGAAGCTGAACAATTTTTTTCATTCCAGGTACAGCATTCCCATTTCCTTCAGTGTTCCCTAATCCGGACACAACGTATAGCAGGTCCATGGGGAATTGAAGAGGAATGTGTCGATATATACAACCCGTCGCTCCATTGATGGGAATATTAAGATAGAGCGGGAGGGGGGGAGAACGTGGCCTCAACACACAACGCTATATACTCTGGGAGGGGATAGGGAGCAAATAAGATGGGGAGAGAGAGAGATAGTGATGAGGTGAATGTGGTGTTCTGGACATGAGTTTGATCCAGGGACTTGAGGGAAAGCGGGGGGGGGGGGGGGGGGGGGTGCCCCTATGCCGGCATTAGTACAGAATGAACGAAATTAGGTATGTCAAACAGCATGTTCAAATAAGTCGAAGTAAACAACGCCCCGACACGCCCAGAGGCATCCTTGAGGGTGAGTGGCTTTAGGAGGAGGTGAGCATGAACCACGCCAGTGTTTGTTCCTTCATTTAATTCCACACATGCCATAAGCTCGAGAATCCCTTCATGTGAGACGAATTCTGAATTGATCTGAAACAGAAGTTCTGACTAAAAAAAAAAAAAAATCTTTCATTTGTCCAATTTCACATTCATTGACACCCCTTCCTCTCCTCAACCCCTGGGAGAGTTGTATGGTAGTGGAGGGTGTTTGGGAGCGGGTGGCGTACGGAGGGGTGCGGAAGGGAACATGAGGGAAGGGGAGGCAGCGAGAGAGGGGATGGGAAGTGGCATGGGGGGATGGGAAGGCAGCATGGGGTGGGAAGGCAGTGTGAGGGAGGGAATGGGAAGGCGGCATGAGGGGAGGGAATGGAGGAGTGGCGTGAGGGGAGGGAATGGGAAGGCAGCGTGAGCGGAGTAATGGAAAGGCAGCGTGAGGGAGGAGATGGAAGCAGTGAGGAGAGGAATGAAGCAGCGTGAGGAGGGGATGGAAAGCGCATGGGGTGGGAAGCAGTGTGAGGGAGGGACATAGTTGGGAAGCGCGGCGGTGGGAGCGGGAGGAAATGGGAAGGCGGCGTGAGGGAGGGGATGGAAGGCGGCGTGAGGGAGGATGGAAGCGCCGTGAGGGAGGGAGATGGGAAGGCGGCGTGAGGGGAGGAATGGGAAGGCGGTGAGGGGAGGGAATGGAAGGCGCGTGAGGGAGAGGGAATGGGAAGGCGGCAGTGAGTGAGAGAATGGGAAGGATACGTGAGGGAGGGAATGGGAAGGCGCATGAGGGGAGGGAATGGAAGGCATGAGCGGGAGGGAATGGGAAGGCGGCATGAGGAGGATGGAAGGGCGGTGAGGGAGGGAATGGGGAAGGCGGCGTGAGGGAGGAATGGGAAGGCGGCGTGGGGGGAATGGGAAGCGGCTGAGGGGAGCGAGAATGGGAAGGCGCGTGAGGAGGAAGGGAAGGCGGCGTGAGGGGAGGGAATGGGAAGGCGGCGTGAGGGGGAATGAAGCGCATGAGGAGAATGGGAAGGCCGCATGAGGGAGGGAATGGAAGGAGCGTGAGGAGGGAATGGAAGGCGCGTGAGGAGGAATGGAACGCGGCGTGAGGGAGGAATGGAAGGGCGGAGGGGGGAATGAGAAGAGGCGTAGAGAGGAGGGGAAGTGGGAAGGAGGCGTGAGGGGAGGGAAGGGAAGGCAGGCTGTGAGGAGGGAATGGAAGGCAGGTAGTGAGGGAGAATGGGAAGGGGCAGTAAGGGGAGGAATGGGAAGGCATGTGTGCGGAGGGAGGGAATGGGAACGGTAGGCCATGAGGGAGGAATGGAAGGTGGCAATAGGGCGAGAATGAATGCGCATGAGGGGAGGGAATGGGAAGGCGGCATGAGGGGAGGGAATGGGAAGGTGGCATGAGAGGAGGGAATGTGAAGGTAGTGTGAAGGGAGTGGGAGGGAAACCAGTGTAAGGGGAGGGTAGGCAGTGTACCAGGGCGTTACTGCGGCGATAAAATGCACCCAAACATCAATGTTTTCTTTTTTAATTGCCTCGTTCTATATAAAACCGGGTGGTAGCATTTAAAAATAAAAACCCATGCTCTCCACCTGGCAAAAGCCTGCCTGCATGCTCCCCCTCCCCCACCACCACCACATGCATTCCCCTAACCTCCTTACACACACACACACACACACACACACACACACACACACACACACACACACACACACACACACACACACACACGTCCGTGTATGCTATCTATGTTCCTTTTCATTTTCAGCAACTGCGGACTATTAATATATAGAGTATTTTAACAACTATTAGTGTATTTGTATTAATATTTTGTGATGAAAGCAGATTGCACAAACGGTGAAAAAGGCAAACTAGTATGGTAATTGCCAAAAATAAGGACCCGTGTGGACTGTATCGCCATGGCTTGCAAAAACAGTTTACAGATCAAGCACGAATAAAGAGTGACAACGAAATCTTCTTATAACCCTCTCCTGAACGGTGTTTCTCCACCACTTCATTTCTGACTTCTTTGGAAAACTACTTGGTCTTCATTTTTGCATTGTTGGTTGACCAAGTGAGTTGCACTTTAAAACTCCTTCGATAAGTGGGGGAGATTAATTTTTAAGTTAAACCACTGATTACATACAGGTGAAACCTTTCAAATATTAACTGGTCCGGAAGTGATTTCGGGTGAATTAGGTAAAGGGGTTGAAATCTTATGTAACTGAGAATCATCTGATTTTCTTGGTTAATCTAACTTATTCACATTTTATCTGAATTTTTTTTACCTTTATCACTTTGTAGTTTTTATGCCTCTGGTGACGAAGTCGCCGGTGGCATTATGTGTTTTTGGTTGTCCGTCCGTCCGTATGTACATATGTACGTACGTCCATCCGTGCATGCAAATTTTCTGTTTTCTCTACAACCGCTTATCCAAGTGACACGAAATCTTCACCATCGATGTGACTACTCATGCGTAATTTTAAAATGATAATTACGACGTCATGGATCATGGTGGGTGGCAGCCATATTGGAAAAATGGAAAAACTTTGGACCTCTGTATCTCCGAAACCGCACCATGAAAAATATTGAAACTTGGCAGCTGACAACTGTGCTACATGGGGAATAAGAGTGATTTGACTATGACACCGTCGGTGTGATCAGTATGAAAATTTGTTAGGTTCATCGAGGGATAGATTGGTGAACAGAATTTTTTTTTTGACGTCATTGGTCATGTGGTTTGGCATGATATATTATTTTTTTTTTAAAGGAAAGAAGAATCTTCTCCAGAACCGCTTTAAAGATCGAAGTGAAACTGCACATAAATGATTAACTAGGCATTTTAATAAAGTTTGATAACTATGATGTCATAGGTCACATGGTATGGAGCCATCTTGGATTTACCCTCAAATCTTCAAAAATCTTCTTCTCCAGAACAGCTGGACAGATCGAGGGTAAACTTCACATATGTATTCACCATGCCTTGATGATACTAGGGCGATAAAGAATGATTGATAAGTTACGTGGTTCGGTGGCCATATTGGATTGTAGAAAAATATTAAATAATGTTTTCTCTTGAACCGCTCATCTAATCGAAGCAAAATTTACCAAATATCATTGAACTCTATAGCTGCATACATTGTGTGAATGATGACATCATATGTCACGTCGTGTAGCAGCCATGTTGGATAGAGAAACAAAACATCAGATCAAAACGAAACGTCTCAAACATGATCCTCTACCAAATCATGGGCAAAGTCCAAATTTTCAATGCCATAAGTCACGTGGTTTGGCAGCCATGTTAGTTTAAAAACCAAAAATAAAAAACCGTTTTCTCCAAAACTGCTTAACGGATCGATGTGAAACATTTTGCCTTACATGGAGCAACTGCAGTGGATCACAACTGCAAAGTTTCACATCGATCTCCACAGCGGTTTCCGAAATATAATTTTTGAATATTATCCTTGAAACCAATGTGGCTGCCACACCACGTGACATCATTTAAGTCAAATGTATGCAGCAAGGGCCGTGGATCATAAGTGCAAAGTCTAGTATTGGTAGGTTAAACGGTTTCAGAGAAATAATTGTTTAATTATCTCCTTAAAACCAATCATGACTGATGAGGTCATTCTTAAATAAAATATTTGAAGCAACAGTCGTGGATTATCACTGCAAAGTCTCGCATCGAAAGGCTAAGCGGTTTCAGAGAAATATATATTTTTTAATATTATCGACTCGGCATTGGGAATATTGGTTGAAAATTTCAACATCATCAGTCACATGATCTCGCAGCCACGTTGGGCAAAAAACCTTATCCGATGAACGCGAAACTCCAAAGACGTGATCGGCCACCCATTCTGAATTTCATTTGATAAAGAGGACGTTGTGGGTCAGGTGTCCGATCGAAGTGTGGTTGAATCGAAGCGGGACGGCATGGTTTGTTTTTTTTAACCATAGAAATTTCACTAAATTTTCACCATAGATGCAATGACTCATGTGGAATGTTTTGTGAAAACTATGACGTCATAGGTCACGTGGTGTGGCAGCCATGTTGGAAAAAAGGAAAAAGTTTGGACCTCTGTGGCTCAAACTGCTCCATGGAAAAAAATTGAAACTTTGCACATGTAAGTACTCCCCATGGGAAACAAGTGTGATTTTTTTTTTGATGACATTATACGTGGCTTCGTTATGACGTCATAATTGCAAATGTCAAATGCTTTATGCAATCAGAATGAAAATTTTTGAGTCATCTACGGCTAAATTGGTATTCGCAAAAAAATGATGATGTCATCTGTCAGGTGGTTTGGTCACAACATAAAACCTTCAAAGATCTTCTCCGTAACGGCTGAACAGATCAAGGCGAAATTTTACAGGCACGATCGCCTATCCATGAGGAACAAAAAGTTATCCACCTATGACGTCATAGGTCACATGGTTTTGACAACTATGATTTTTTGAAGAATAAACATTTTAAAATATTTTTCTCCAGAACGGCTTGACAGATCAAGGAGAAACTTCACTTACTTGTTCTCCAAACCTAGGGAATACCAGGGTGTTCATGAATAATTAATAGTCACATGGTCTGGCAGCCATATTGGTTTGAACAAAATTCTTTAAAAAAAATAAAATATTGAACCGTTTCATCAATCGATGTGAAACATCACAGTTATGATCGAGTAGACATGTGGAATATGTGTTTTAAATTTCAACCTGATCGGACGCATGGTCTGGCAACCAGAATTATTTAATATTTTCAATCTGGTGTAAGTCAAACTTGATACAAGTATGTATAATGATGTAATAACGTTGGCGAAGACATATGTGGCAGCGTCACATCGTCGAAGATTGTCAATCTAGTTTATCTTTTTATTTTTTTTTATACATGGTCGAAGCTTGTGGAAGAATATGGCACAGAACAAATCAGGACACAACATAACAAAGGGAACAGCAGGAGAAAGGGGAAACACCCAGAGCAGGGCGGAACGGGAAAAAGTATATGGAGACCGACAAACAAGGGATGCAGATAACGACGAGGGTAAGGATAGACAATAGATCGTAAGAACGCAAAGGATAGACAATAAGGATACATCAGTAAAATTGGGGCGGGGGGGGGTTGTATAACGGTTGTAGAAAATCATGATTTGGATGGAGGATGACTAAGAATGGTGGTGAACAGCTGTCTTGAAGACCCGGAGGGAAGAATGAGATTGAAGAGAGTATGGAAGGTGGTTCCCCAGGCAGGAAAAAAACAGAGGAATAATGAATGGAGGTGAGCAGTGGTTCTGGATTTAGGCGGTTTCACTCAGATGGGGTTGCTGGTGAACCACGGGTGTCCAGTTCCACCTGAGTGGAACAAAGCATGGAGAGGGCAGAAGGTGCAAGACCAGAAATGAGATGGAAGAAGACAGAGAAACCACCAAGTTGTCAGCGAAGTGATAAGCCCAAAGACTCAACTTCATCGCGAGAGATTCCAATGATCTTGGAAGCCTTGGTCTCCACGGGGTGTCGAGTTGATAAAGATGAGGCAAGGAAGCCAACCCAGTAGTCCATCGAGCTATGGATGAAAGCCTTGAATGTGGATAGGAGTTCAGGTGTGCCAAGAAAAGACTTTGCATGACAGGATGCCCAGTCAGCATCGTTTGTGAAGACTACATATTGTTTGATTTGAAGGCATCGTGAAATGAGCTCAAGTGGCATCAAAATGTGAAAACTTTTTGGCGGGGGTGAATACTTTTGCAGGCCACTGTATGTAGCCTAGAGTGGTGCAGAGTACGGGTGGATTTTCAAGTCGAAACTTGCACCGAAAAGCTTTGTGACCTTTAAAAAAAAAACTTGTCAGACTACCAGTGAAAACTCGAGACATTTAATTGTTCGTATCTAAAAAGAGGATGAGCAAAATACTGACAATGCACAAGAATTGATAAAATACCACAATTTAGAGAACAATTTGTTCTACACCTCTTGGGATATGAGGATGTTCTTTCTGGAGAATTTCAAACTGTCTATGGACGATTGGGCTTTCACTGCTCCATCAATCGAATTCCAAAGATGACGACCAAAAAAAAAATCTCATTGTAATCTTGGAGTATCATGTGCGAGTACATGGGAAAAAAAGAAATTTTTGGGGGATCTGGTGCAATAAATGTGTTTATCATGTATGAAGGTGAAGTAAGAAGAGAGTGCAAGGAAGAAAATTGTGGACATAGTTGAACATAAAAAAAACCCTGTGTGTAATTTATTAACAACGCGGAGAGTCAAAGTGTTGAATGGAACGAAAAGAGGTGCGGTGTGCTTTCGAGGATGACAGAAGATTCTGATCCTTGTGACCCTTTTTTGAGTTACAATGAGTAAATGAGGTTTATCGGTACTAGTGTGTGCCTAGACGGTATAACAGTAAGATTGGTGTGTTATCGAGTGACATTATGATAGTTGAGGGTAGAAATGAACGTATTCTAGACGATACACCCTGTATTGAGAGAGACAGTTTTAATGATAGAGGAAATGTGCTCAGACATACCAAACGTATCAATGATGACTCTTAGAAATTGGGATGACCTATGATATTGTCAATTTCGATGAGCTTTGTGCTATTCGGAGATTATTTGGAAGAGAAAGAAAATCGTGTATTTTGTTAGCCCGTCTGTCCGCATCGTCGGAGACGGGGTTTTGCAATTGCTTGTGTCTGTCCAGGCCGTGACGTTTTTACCATTTGAGCTTTTGTCGTTGAATTTTCAACAAACCTTCATGATGAAAATAATAGTAACAAATTAATAATTGGGTCAAAAGGTCAAGGTCACAAAATCGTCAATTTTCATCCGATTGAGGTGAAATTTGAACACGGTTTCAATATTGGGTCTCTGAATTGGCTCACAAATCAAAATCTAGAAGGCTATTGTTTTTGAGGTCAAAAGGTCAAGGATGCATAACATCATCAATTTTCATCCTATTTACTTGAAATTTGAACATAATTTGCATATTCGGTTACTGAATCTGTTCACCAAAGAAAGGCTAGAAGACTATTGTTTTTGAGGTCAAAAGGTCAAGGTCACAGTGACTTTTTGCAAGTACCGGTCTCGGACTGCTTTTGTCTGTCTGTCTGTCTGTCCAGGCCATAACTTTTTTTTTACCATTTGAGCTTTTGTCATTATATTTTCAACAAACCTTTATTCTGAGAATACAGAGAACACTAATTTAGACATTTTTATTTATTTTATTTTTTTGTTGGTGTTTTCATCAAGTTTAGTTTGAGTACAAAGTAGACATGGATGGGCTTTTGCATTTTGAGATGCTTTGTAGTTTTATTACGGTTAAAGGAAAGTTTGTTGGCTTTGAACCACAGGGAGACCTTCTGACCTCACACACGTGAAGCGTAAAACGGGGTCAAGCAATTATTGGTTCATTTCGTTTGTCTGAATGTCTGTAGACATCAGTCTATTATGGAGGAATTACTTAATTTCAATTGAATTACGCATTTTAAGCAATGTAGAACACGAATCGGAACACGAACCTGCAGTTTAGCAGTAGTTTGGCTCTGAATTTGGCAAATTGTACGGAACCTTGTTCTGATTAAACATGTGCAGAGAGGATCACATGTGATCAAACTTCTGAAAAAGAAAAAATAAAATATTTCCTACAGCTTTTAAAATCTTTATTTTATTTCAATTGAATTATATACTTGCACACTGTGGAACAGAAATCTCCTTCCTGGCACTTTCAGAAACCTGTTTAGCAGTACTTGGACAAAATATTCATGCTGTCTCATGCCCTGAGGATAGAGTAACTGTGAGGTTTTGCATTCAGACAAATATGGGGGTGCCCAGCACTGTTTCACTCTCAGCGTTGGGGAATATCGACTCACTCACTCACTCACTCACTGACACTGCTCGATCGCATAAGCTCACTGGTTTAAAGTCAAGGTGAGCTAAAAATAAATATCTGTTATTATCCTATCAAACTTTGATTGAAGTGGTTAGTAAGTTTTGAATCTGTACATGGAGAGATTAAATAGTTACAAGATTATTGTTTCATTGTTCACCACTCCTTCCCCCCTTCTCTCTCTCCAGGTGCTACACGATGTCATCGCCGGGGCACCGAAGGAAGAGAGTACTCAGTTTTTACTCAGGTTGTTACTTAGAGGAAAAACATTTTCGCCAAGTGTGTTGCTCTGTAGCGTTTGTCTGTCTGTCTGTCTGTCTGTCTGTCTGTGTGTGTTACTTGGCGAAATATTGGCTTTGTGACGAGGAATAATTGTTTCGATTTTGGTGAAGATCCGTATCCAGATTCGATAATTTTTTTTAAGTGATTCTTCACCATTGAGAGATGGCGCCAAAAACTATGCACAGCATGACATCTCTAAAAGTTGTGGACGAGTTATAACAAAACGAGGTGGAAGAGTTGGTGATGGGCCAAGAAGAAGCCGATTCGATTTTGGTGAAAGTCCCGAATCGGATCCGGCCTATCAGTAGGATACAAAATGTAAACGAGTCAGCCTGGTGGTTGTATGTGCTCTACCGAGTGCCGTTCCGATTCGCCAAGTGTCACTCCTTGAGTGATTTTGCCTGTTTGTTTGTTTGTTTTTCTGGGCGATATCTCGGCCATCCTTTGAGCTCGGAAGCTGAAATTTGGGGACAAAAGTGAAGATGTACTTTTGCAAAAACTCTATATTTTTTTATGTTTGATAAATCAGTTAATTGATTAATTAATTATTATCGATTTATTGATTATTGATTTTGCTTTCTCATCTGGGTAATACCTTTGATTAGACCCTAATCTATTGATACTCTTGTTTAATACTGTTGTTGTTGTTCGTCCTTCGGGTTCGAAGATGACCATGACTTCACTTTCAGTTGGAGGATTGGTGACTGTGGGTCCGGGAGTGACTGGTGAGGCCAATCCGGGCCCGGAAGGCACGCCCACACGTAGGACATAAATGGATGGGTGCTGCAGTGGAAGTGGATGTAGCGCGGGCCTTGCGCGCGGTGCGTTTCTTCTGGGCCTCTGCAGTGCGTCTGTTCTCTGCTGCACAGGCTCCTGTGGTGAGCTTGCTATGCCAGGTTGGACGGTCTAGATCAAGAGATTCCCAAGTGCTGAGGTTGATGTCCAAGTCTTTGAGGGACACTTTGAGGCAGTCCTTAAACGTTTCTTCTGTCCCATGAAGCGTTACCGACACAGTTCTCCATACAGAAGCTGTTTTGGCAGTCGACTGTCGGGCATTCTAACTACACGACCTGCCCATCTGACTTGGGCTTTCCGTAGAAGGGTGTGGACGCTGG
>CM068959.1:6120960-6131359 GCA_035128595.1 Eptatretus atami | reverse complement strand
AGAAATTGTTGTAGCTTCATAGGCGTATTGAAGTCAAGAAATGATCCAGTAAAATGCCAGTCATCCGTTTTTGTGATTTCCCTGCGAATAATCTGAGATGCCTTGAACACTGTTTCCATCTCATCTCCTCCGACGTTTTCATGCAGTTTTGGCGTTCATTTAACTTTTCCTTGGTCAGTGTGAGAAAATTTTTCTGGCTTCGGTCCACGCTTTGCAAAGTCTATTCCTGGTACTTTTCCAGCAAGATATTCTTGATATGTTTCTGTAAGATGTTTTAGGGTGTGTTGTCACACCTTGTTCTTCAAGAAGGAGTTTATATGTGTCCTCTCAGAATTCATGTCAAAGCAGGAAATTCTGATTCACTATCATCTTTAATCATAAACTCTACAATTTGTGTTATTTCTATATCACACACTGCCTTGATAAAATATTGACAGCTGTCAGTAGTAGATGTGGATGAGCCCATAGCTCTTGTTTCATTTCTCAAGCAATTAATATATTTCATATTTTGAGCAAAAGCATCTTTTTCATTGTAAAGATAAGCAAGTCTAGCAGCAACTTCCTCACTTTTAGTGGACTCCTTGATTGCCAAAAATTTTTCCCATGTCACTGGAGGAAACACTATGCACTGCACTATTTTCATTCTTTGGCAAAATATGCAAAGCTCCTGATCAATGTTTTCTCGTTTTAGATGAAGAAGGCTCAATGCTTGTTCTCCCGCGTTTCTTACTTTCCGCAGCTGATGCTTGTCATCCTCGTATTTCTTTTGAGCTCGTACCAGATTACCTTTATGGCACAGAGACTGGTAACACTTTCTATGGTAGATGTGTTTGGTGTCATCAGAAAATATCAGATCTCTCACTCGGTTTAGAATATCAAAATTCTGTCCGATTTTAGTCCAGTCTTCACAAAAGGATTGTATGGTCTCTAAGGACTTTTGACTTGCAACTGAATAGGACCACGCCTGACTCTTTGCAAATGATGCTTCATCCATTTTTTCAAAGTTGATATGATCAAGCTGTCAACAGATGTACCTACAGCTCACCAGTTGTCTTGAATCTGGAAAGAGAGATAAGATCGCGGTAGTATTATTGATGCCATACAATTTAAATAGTTATGCATTTTTTTTAGCTTTTAAAATAATGAAATGGACACAGTGGCATTAAATTTGTTTTATGAAATAAAATTATTGTGTAAAAAATAAATATTCTGGCAGAAATATAGTTTGCAATGTATCTAACACATGTAGTTTCCCATATTATTGCACCCGATATTATGCGAAAGTTTAAAGCATTGGCATTTCAAGAAAAAATTACATAGAAACTTGACAACAAGTTGAATTCCATTTATTTACACCTAAACCTTATGAATATGTAAAGAAACTGGAGTTGGCAAAAAAAACGAAGTAGTGCCATGATATGAACAAATGCCGCCTGACTATGTCCTCGACTACAAATGTCAAGATTATTGTGATCAGATCACCGTTTGTGGTTTTCGTTCCCAAAATAAGCAATTTTGAATTTTTTTTTTAACTTTCACTTAGGTTGTTTTTATCAAATTCGGTGACATTTTAGAAGTATTTCATTGAGAACAACCTGCCCTCAAACCTATTATGAAAACGACCCATTGGTGGAGGCTGCATTTAAGGGGTCAACTGCGTCTCTGTATGGAAAAATAAAAAAAGTATCGCCAATCTCCCGAAACTGACCCCTTAATTACCATTACAACCCCCAATATCAACAAAGTCATATAACTTGATAACTAATCAACATAGCTAATTCTGGAATCGAGCTGTTGATATTTGGATTGAAACCAAAATCAGACCAATTAGAACATTCCTTATTAACATTACTCCAAAATTACACTTTCAACGACTGCCAAAATGACCCCCGGTATCAACTAATACACCAAAAAGATCAAATACCATGTAATATCCGAGCTTGACTGATCCATCTAAAATCTAAAATGAGTACGGATCACAGTGATTTCAAAAGGAACAGCGCGTCTAACCAAGATCCACTCGGCTAATCCATGTCTAACCAAGATCCACTCGGCTAATCCACGTCTAACCAAGATCCACTCGGCTAATCCACGTCTAACCAAGATCCACTCGGCTAATCCACGTCTAACCAAGATCCACTCGGCTAATCCACGTCTAACCAAGATTCACTCGGCTAATCCACGTCTAACCAAGATCCAAGATCCACTTTGGAGAATTTGGAAGTGGTCCCATGACCAAGTGATCCAATTTTGGGTCAAACAGGCAAGAACAAACCTAAATGTCTCGTGACGTTTCATCCCCTTCCCGGCAGACCTCCTCAGGCCAAAATATCTATGCCACAACACGTGGCTGCTTTTATTTCCACACAGCCATTTCCAGTCACGTGCTGGTCCACGAGTGAAATGCATGGGTAGAACGTGACAGTCCATGCACGACACGTCAGGGTATGTGCAACACTGTGAATGTGGGGGATCTGGTTGCAATAGATACAAGTACAGTTATCCAGTGGTGTGGATTGGGTTCTCGGTAAACCTCTGTATCCAAAAAGGTTAAATTTCGTATTTTTCAATCTCTTTCATGAAATCTATGCTGTGAAAGACTCGGTCTAACGTTGTTCGAGAAGTTAAAGCTAAAGTTGTTTGAGAAGGCGAAGCGCAGCGGTGAAAGTGTCATCATCATACCTGTTCCAGTAGCGTCTAAGCTGGGTACCAATCTGGCTGTGAACGTCACATAAGATCGGTTAAAACAATCGGACGATTGTAAAATAGTCGATGACAACAGCCGTTTGACACCAGATGATATTTGTGGCCTGCTTGGAGACGTGTTTGAGTCGCACAACCTTCATTTACAACGAGACACACCATCGACAGATATTTGATATAGCTACTAGTTTGCAGGTGTTTATGGTTGAGTTTTTGAGACCTGGCATGTTAGAGTCCAAGAAAATTGTCTAACTTGGGAGACGTCGGATAAAGTCACGCAGTATGATACCCATTCGATGGTGTGTCAAAGTGAAAATCTCAAATCCACTGCACTCACAGTCAAAGATCTGTTCTGGATGGCCGATGGAACTGGAGAGTTGTTATGGATACATGGATAGCCAATGGAACTGGAGAGAACCGCACAGATTTATTACCACGTCCCATACATCTGCCAAGGTCTGAGCGAAGACATGTTTTTGGGATTTGTCACTTTTATACACCTTTACTGCCTGTTAGACTTCATCCTCATTCTTTGGTAAAAGGAGGACAATGGCATGGGAGATTAATTTAATTCAGAAGTGACGGAGGCCTTCGTCGACATGACTCGGTGTGCACGATACCTTGAACACCAGGTGATATCAGTTGAGAAAGCTAAAGTACTACATTGCTGTGCTTTACGTTAAGACGAGCAACGTGCAGTCCATGAATGAGGAAAGGCAGAACTATTCTGTAAGAAATATACTGTTAGCACCCGAACCTTCCACCTCAAACTAAGGGAAATGCACTTTTGTCAGATTTTTTTCACTTGTGTATGTATTTAAGTATATTTTAATGTGGTGAGATACATTTCAGTAATTTTTTTAATGCATGTTAATGTTAATATATAATTAATGCTTGAGTGGTAGCCACGCAGCCCTGAGGAGATGAGTGGAGGAGTCGGAGAAGATGCCGTCGCGTGGTATCTCGCTGGGCTGGGTGTCTCCACACAAAACCGTGTCACATGTTCGTGCGCTGGCTTGGTATGACACACGCTTTGTAGAAAGGCACCATCCGGTGGAAAACATTCTTCAGGTGGTATTTAAGGCATTCACTGAACTGGTGAAGTGTGACCGCAAGAGCCGAAACGGCTGTGGAAGCAGATCCCTGGGTATGCGCACGGACTTGTCCGACTGATGCGGTGGTCATCACACCTTGTCTTTTGTCCTCAGAGGTCACGAGACTCGTCTTGGTTTTCAAAGTCGAGAAGTTCAAAGTTGTCTCTAATTCTACTGAAAAACCGAGAAGGGAAAATACATCCGTTCAATACGTGCTGTTACTTAATGTACAGCCGAATGCTTTACGTACGTGACACCTGCTATGATATGTTTTACAAACACACAAGGGAATAATGTGCCTCAAGTTACTTCAAGAGGTGAAGCCTGGTGTTGGCTCAGGATCTTAGGGTCCTGAGTTCCAGCCCAGTTCGCTGCTGAATTAACACCGGGTAGGGTTGACTCAGCCTGTCATCCTTCCGAGGTTGACGAAATGAGTTCCAGCGTCCTGGTAGAGTGGCACAGCATCAGCAGCACAGCCGCACTTCCAAGAAATGATAGCTACCCGGCAGCCAGGCTGCCATGTGCAAGAACAGAACAGAACTTCAAAAAGTTCAATAACACATTGAGATTCAGTTTACCTCTATCCTCGGGTCAGGTATTAAAGAGAAAACATCGATAATGGAGCTGATCAGTTTCTTCGTTCATCACGAGCAAACAGTTGGGCAAGAAGAAAACAGGAATGTAAGAATGCGGTCGCGCCGTACAAATGGTACAAGAAGTCACAACAGAACTTGCACAACCAACAGCTACAACCGAACTGAGACCCAAATTTGGACACAACATGTCTTTTGCCGAAAGAGTTTTGCTTGTCGAATTTGAGTGGTTTGTCAAATATGTTTACGTAAGCAACTAGAACGGCACTTGTGGAGCGCGTACCGTCGTGGACAAAACTATTGCACCCTTGCACTTTGTTCAAATAATTCACCATTTGCTCCAGAAATTGTGAAATTAAAAAAATATTTTGTTCTCCACAGATGTATTTGTTGTTTTGCAGTGGAACAAAACAAAAAGCTGAAAAGAATTACTAAATCTTAGCTTATTGCACACAGAAATCCTAAAATGCCCGGACAATATTATTGGCACCTTTTAGAAGGTTAGAAATAATTAGATTTCAAGCAGGTGATTCTCCTTCACTTTGGAATTGAACTCACTGTGTGAGTTGCGGTGCCTCCAATATAAAAATCACTCATTCAACAGTTTGAATTGAGAAAAGGAGTCATTCTGCTGTTTTGTGTCCACTGTGTCCACAATGAGCATGGAGAAAAGAAAGAAAACCAGAGAATTGTCTGAGGGGTCAGACACAAGATTGTAGCCAAGCGTGGACAATCTCAAGGTGACAAGTCCATCTCCAGAGACCTTGATGTTCCTGTGTCCACCGTACACAATGTTATCAGGAGGTTTAAGGCCATGGTACTGTAGCACACCTCCTGGACGTGGCCGCAAGAGAAAACATGATCGAAGATTGCAGCGAAGGATGTTCGAATGTGGAGAAAGCACCTCGATCAACTGCCTAACAGATTCAAGCTGACCTTCACACACATGGTACGACAGTTTAAACTCACACCATCCGTCACCAACTCGATGAAAGGGGTTCTATGGAAGGACACCCATGAGGACCCCGCTGCTGAGAGACAGAGAACAAAGAGCCTGACTGGAGTTTGCCCAAACACATCTGAACAAGCCACTGGGAGATGTCTTGTGGACAGATGAGACAAAATTAGAGCTTTTTGGTGAAGCACATCATCTCTGTACAGAAAACAAAATGAAGCCTTCAAAGAAAAGAACACCTTCCCTACAGTCAACCATGGTGGAGGTTCAGTGATGTTTTGGGGTTGCTGTGCTGCCTCTGGCACTGGGTGCCTTGAATGGTGCATGGCATCATGAAATCAGGAGATTACCAAGGAGGCATTTTGGCGGCAATGTTCAACCCAGTGTCAGAAAGCTGGGTCTCCGTCGAAGGTCATGGGTCTTGCAGCAGGACAATGACCCAAACACACTTCAAGAAGCACCAGGAATGGTTCAAGACAAAACACTGGACTGTTCTGAAGTGGCCAGCAATGAGTGCAGATCGAAATCCCATTGAACATCTGTGGGGAGATCTGAAAACAGCAGTTGAGAAGGCACCCTTCAAATCTGGGAGAACTGGAGCAGTTTGCACAGAAAGAGTGGGTCAAACTACCATGTGAGGTGTAGGAAGCACATTCATGGACATAGGAAGCGCTTGAATTGCAGTTATTTTGTCCAAAGACTGAGGAAATTGTGAGTTATTTGAAAAAAGTGCAAAAGGGTGACAATATTTTTGGCCACGACTGTACCTCCACCAAGCTGAGCAGTTGATGTTTTGTTTACCGGTGATAGGCTGGATCTGCATCCGAACCATTCATCCTTGTCACACTCCAAAATCCAATCGGCTTGTTCTTGTCACCTACCCAACCTATCCACCAGATTTTGTCATAATCCGTCCACAACTTTTTGAGATACCATGCCATATCATGTCGTGTATATCGTTTTTGGCCCCACTCTCAATGGTGAAGAATTACTTGAAGAATTAAAACAAAAAAGATCCGGATGTTCACCAAAATCTAATCATTTCTTCCTTGCCATACACTCAACCTGTCCACCAAACTTCGTCCGAATCCATCCAAAACTTTTTGAGATATCATGTTCACAGACAAACAAGAAAGATGTCTTGCATGGCATGATATTTGCGAAATTCAAATAAACAAAAGTTTCCATGGAAACATCAATTTCGTAATTTGGTATATTTGACCTAGTATCAAGTGTTTTACATGATGGGATGTTTGGCATAAATCTGGTTGATACATTTTCTAATTGTGGCCTTGTAGGTGTTTTACATGTTTTGGATGGCATTGACCTTGATCTTTGACCAATTTTGAGCAGATTGTATACACACACGAGCACAGTGCCCACTCCCCGGTGGGTCGAGTTTGCACATTACTTGCTGAAAAAAGTATCGTGTGTTTTGCAAGAAGACTATAGATGTTTGCTCGGTGTGCTCCTAAAACGTTTGAGATGGTCTTAAGGTTTAAAGGATGGATACGTTCCTATAGTAGTTGGGGTCTAAGGGATCAAAAGGGTCTAATCTCTCAAGCATGTGAAAAAGCTCCAAAAAGGTCTAAGTGGTATAAAGCTCGAAATCTTGAGGTTTGAAACAGTCTTAAGGAGTCTTTGTGGTGTCAAGGGGTCTCAAAGTTTCGAGGGGTCTCAGAGGTCTAAAGGACGTAAATGTCTAACGGCGTCTCAAGGGTCTTAACGGATCTTCAAAGGTCTTAGGAGTCTCAGCAGTTTCAAGGGTCTGTCGTGTACTTTTCATCGGTGTCAATTTCTTTGTACTTTTACATCATTAACTTTGTTCCATTTACTTGTCCAACCAATGACAGTAGTGTAGGTGTGGTTTTTTAAAAAAAATTAAGCTGGTCTCTAACCAATCATTTTGCCCCACACTACTATCGGACACTTGGACCTCTCCCTTGGACGACGAGCGGTGAGGAAAGCTTTTACGAAAGTGTGACGACGCTTTCCTGACTGGCAGCTTGCATTTTACACCGTCATGGAAATGACTCACACACTTGAGTTTCACTGGAGTTAAATTGTAGTTCACTGGAGTTAAATTAAAGTTCACTGGAGTTAAACTGCATTCACAGCCCTATCTTCAGTGACACATTTCCTCTCTTGACTCACAGAGTTTCGTACCACGTATCTGTTCAAGACCCTTTCCTGCAGCAGCACTTTGCCCTCTGCACCCGCAGCTTCATACTAGGATCCGCGTCGTGGCTCTATCTTCAACCACGGGACGATCATCAAACCCCTTTTGGTGAGTAGCTTATTCCCACGGGTACTGGCCTTTTATGACACCAGTCACCGCGTGGATCATATTATTTCTTGGACGTGACGCCGAATTGGTCCACTGGTGATGCGCCATTTCTTGCTTCTGATTACCTCCGCCACTGAAGGTGAAGGAGGTAATGTTTTCACCCCTTTCTGTCTGTTAGTTACTTGTAAAATGGAAGATTTTTCAAGTATGTCGGTTCGTCGATTTTGTTATTCTGTCTGTCTGTTTGTCTGTTTATCGCCTATAGGTCACAATTTTAAACCGATCTTACCGAAACTTCACCATATGGTAAAGTTTGTCATAAGGAAGAAGCCTATTGTTTTTGAGATCAAAAGGTCAATAGATCAATAGGCCAAAGGTCAACAACTAAGGTGGGATTTCTAAAATCCTCAATGTTCATCCGATTGACTTAAAATTTGAAGAGGATTTATATTTCAGGTCACTGAGTTAAACCATCCAATTATTTTTGAGGTCAACATGGACCAAAAGGTCAACATCGGCCCATAGTCAACAACTAAGGTGATATTCCTAAAAGCCTCAATGTTCATCCGATTCACTTGACATTTGAAGAGGAGTTGCATATTTGGTCATTGAATTCAACCACCAATTATATTTTTGAGGTCAAATTTATTTTATGGATTTTGCAAGTATCGTGCTCTGCACGACGTCTTCTTGTTTGTTTGTTTGTTTGTTTGTGTACAGGATATCTCAACAAGTTGTGGACGGATTCGGATGAAATTTTGTGGGCAGGTTGGGTGTGTGACAAAGACGAACTGATCAGATTTTGGTGAAGATCCGGATCTGACTATGAGGATTTTAAAAGTGATTCTTCCCCATTGAGAGATAGGATGAAACTAATTTCGAGCACGATTTCTCAAAAAGTTGTGGACGGATTCGGATGAAACCAAATTGATGTTTGTAGTCTTGTCTGCCCAGCTGGTGATTTTAACTGCACTTTAAAGCCATCTCTGAACCGTAATGGTGTTGAACCTCACCTGAGAGCGCAAAACATTTGGCAGCTTTTCTCGTAAAATATCACCTGATTGATGCATGGAGGTTGCAGCACCCTCAGGTGAAGCAATTTTCATGGTGTCAAGCCTCCAATAACAGGGTATCTCTTGCACGTCTCGATAAATTTTATATTTACAATTGTTTTCGGAATTTCATTTTGTCAACGGCGATTTCGCTCTCTGGTTTTTCAAATAATCATCTGGTGTCTCGAACATTGATTTTTCCCTATGCTCCACGCCCGAGTGCCTATTTGGCCCTTAATGATGGTTTGTTCGAAGAGGTGCATTTTTGTAATGCATTCAGAGTCTTTTGGTGTTCTCTTCATGCCAGAAAAAACACTTTTCAGAGTAGGAGGCAAAGGTGGGACGGAGCAAAAACCCACATCAAAATTTTTTGCCAACAATATAATCTGTATAACTCAAGGGATAATTTTTCGAAGATCTCCAAACTTGAAAAGAGGTTCTAAAACTGCAATCAAAGCCAACTACATTGAATAGTAACACAATAGAGCACAAAGACTTTACAAGCAAGAAAGAGCTGCTTCGTCACCTTGTAGAGGGAACATGCAGAAGGGGTCTGTCTTAGTGCAGCTTAGAATAAAAAAAACTTGAATCTTCTTGACTCTTCTAAATACTTCTTCTCTTTGGAGACTAAGACTAAAGCACAAGAGCAAATGCTATTTTTACATTCACAACATGGTGGGATTAGATATGATCAAGAAGTTATTAAGTTATTTTTTTTCCTCTCTTTTATTTACGAAAGAAATTGATTTGGACATTGCAAATACCTTTTTTTTTTTTGGTATACCTTGTCGAGGCTCGTATGAGAGATAACACACAACAATGGGGGGCATGAGACAAGAGAGGCGGGAGTGGGAAGGACAAAACAATGGGGAGCAGAGACATTAGGAGATCTGTGGAAGGGAGAGGGATGGGGGCAGGGAACATGGGGAACACAAGATGGACATTACAGGAATTTTCAGGAAGGAAAGCAGGGAATTTGAAGGAGGTGGGCTTGGGGTGGATTAACGGTGGAAGAAAAGATCAAGGATTTGGATGGGGGATGATAAGAGGTGGTGGAGAACAGCTGTTTTGAAGGCCTGGAGGGAAGAATGGGATTGAATAGAGTGAGGGAGTTTATTCCAAAGGCGGGAAAAAAAGACGAATGAAAGAGTGAAGGTGAGCAGTGATTCGTAATTTTGATAGTTTTACCAGAAGGGGGTTGTTGGCGGACCTTGAGCGCCCTGCAGAAATATGGTGGGGACAAATCGCAGACAAAGCAGGGAGGGTGAGGCTGGAGAGGAGACGGCAGAAGACAGAAAGCCCACCGACCTGTCTGCGCTGAGAGAGTGAGAGGCCCAAAGACTCAGCCTCATCACGAGAGATGCCAATGATCCGAAATACCTTGGTTTGCACAGCGTGAAGCCGAGAAAGGTGAGAATCAGGAGCACCAGCCCAGAGGGGAGAGCAGTACTCCATCAGGCTGCGGACGTAAACTTTGTATGTGGTCAGGAGCCAAGGTGGGCCGAGGAAGGACTTTGCACGACGGAGGATTCCTAGTCAGCGACTGGCTTTGGAGCCAGGTTGGAAATGTGGCTTTCCCAGGAAAGGTCATGGCAGATAGTGAAACCCAGAAGCTTGAAACAAAGGACTTCTTCCAGAGGATTGTTAAGAAAGTGGATGAGGGGGGTTGCCAAACGGTCCTTTCGGAGAGACATAGTGAGAGTGTGAGATTTGTC
>CM068959.1:6067963-6078504 GCA_035128595.1 Eptatretus atami | reverse complement strand
GCCTGGGGGATGGCCAGACGGAGGCCCCTGAAGTACCGGTGAACGGTAGACGCAGCAACGCACTGCTCTGGCACATGCTCCCATACCTGACATGGCTTCTACTACTGCTGCTGGTGCTGCTACTACTACAACAACAACAAAAAATAATGTATTTGACCAGGCCAAAATGAATTCAGAAATACAAAACTCACAGCACTAGCAGTCAAACAAATGTACGAGACATACGCCGATACGTATGTGTATGTAGTACTACACAGATTTAACAGTGTTTGTAGAGTAACTCATGAGGAACAACTTCCAATTTCATTTCTTTAAAATAAAAAATAAAACAATGGAAAGCAAATCAAATTTGCATCCAGGTGATTGGACATACCAGTATTGTGGTGGGTCACATGACATCAAGTTGGCAGTGCACAAGAGAAAGTCCTACCCTCCTAAAATCCAATTGCTTTCCTCCAGTCTTAAGGCGCTGTCACACCTTGAAGATTTAGCCAGCAATGGCAACGTATAAAAATGTATGTAAAATGTTGGCGTACGCTGAAATTTTGATGTTTAAAAGAGAGAGATTCTCCACCGTCACGTTCTCATCATTGATATACACCAGTTTGCTACCACAGTACCATCATCATGAAATATATTTTGACGGGGTGCCTGAAATTCAAGTTTAATTGAAGAGATGGTCTAGAGCAAGTTTGAAGAGAGAAGGGGAAAGTGGATCACTTGTCTAAGACCAGCATTTAGGTTTATGCTGGTTTCCATCAATTTGCCCAACGAAGTAGTTGCCCCAGTGAAGACATCAAGGATGAGATGCAATATTTCAGGAATATTCCTTGCACGTAGTGCTTCACGGATGTGCAAGTGAGATATTGTTGTTAAGGGCTTTGTTACAGTTTATCTTAACCATAGCTAACTGTTCAGCATTGTCTTTAGCATGCCGCATGATGTTGAGAAGCATCCCAATATTTTCACAGCAATGGGATAATTTCATAAAGCCCTTTTGTAGCCAGTGAATCGGACAAGCCGCTTCAGTCTTTCTGCAAAGATAGCGCTAAAACCGCGGGGGATTATAGAGCCGAAGGTTATTGGTTTCAGTTTGTTATATCCTCGATCCCACAGCATAATATCTGGGAATTAATCTGGAGTGGCATTCTTTAATCTGACATGGGATGGTTCCACTTTTTAAAAAGCTGTTTGAACAATCTGTGCAAAAAGTCAGTGTCTTTGTTCATCTTCACAAGCCGAGACAGGTCAGTCCGTCTGGCCCAGGTGCACTGGCTATTTTGCATCTCAGCTAGGCCATTTCAATCTCGCCTTGGGATATTTCGGATGCAAGGGCAAAATAATTGAAGTCGATGGAGGGAACGGTTGTGTTCAAGATGGACAAATTTATTATTCGGTTTCTCAAGTTCATCGAAGTGTTTGCACAATGACACATGGCTTGAAGGGACATGTTAGCGTCTTTACTATCGAGGACAAACTGGCCAGTAAATCTTTGTTTTGGTTGTATAACATTGGTGAGAAAATATTCAGTCTTCCCTTAATGCTGTGACGAGTGCAGCGTTCCCACCAGTGCCACCTTTGGTTTTGAATTTGACACGTCTTCGTGGTTTGGTGGTGGAGGATATCGCGCGAAGATGGCAGTTCCTTGCCCAGGTCACCAAATGTTGCCAAATTGCAATGCTCTCCAGAGTTTGGTCTTGAAAATCTTCATTACTGGACATTTTTCCCACT
Source organism: Eptatretus atami (assembly GCA_035128595.1). NCBI lineage: Eukaryota > Metazoa > Chordata > Myxini > Myxiniformes > Myxinidae > Eptatretus > Eptatretus atami. Next base: position 6,076,773 of record CM068959.1, on the reverse strand, counting down.
CTAGATCGTTTTCAATGTGGATCTGTTTTATCGCCTACCTGCAAAGGCAAAGAAAGGAGATATATAATTACAATAGAATATTTTGAAGGATAAAGGGTAGTAGTTCATTCAAGTCAGGTCAGGAATGGGAAGCATGCGCTGGAGCAGTGCATCGCTGTGTCCACTTTCCGCCGGTACTCCAGGGCCTCGTCTCACCATCTCCCAGGCAGATGCCTGACGATCAAGCTGCTGCAACCACGAGGACGTGGTCGGCCGATTTGGCTCCTCACTCACGAGGCTCCCTTGCTGAGAAAATCTGGTGAGCAGGATCAGCGTCAGGAAAACGAGCCACATGTCATACAGCCACATGAACGCTCACGGCCAATGCAGGTAACAATCTCATTTGATCATGTGGGAGCTTGGCGAAATTTCAGATCCGTTACTTTCTTCCGGCAAAGGTTTGACAGTTTCATTGATAGGCCCATCAACACAGTGTAGCACCTGGGTGGCAGTGCAATAAATTAGGTGGGTACAAGTAGCTCCAGCTCGACAAAAAACAAATGTCAATATGCGTCAATGGCTTAACTGAAAATAAAGAATGGGGGTAAAGTATACGTCTTTCTATTGTAACTTTATGAGTTTTAATAGTAGAAATACAAATGACCTCAAAACATTCAAGTGCCTCCAGTGCAATAACTTCCTTGCAAGAACTTCGTATCAATCGTTTCATCTTTTCGATGTTAGGCTGCTTTTAATAAAGTTCCATGCACTTGAGTTTGGAAGGTCTGTGATGGTACTTTCACCACTCACATTGGCCTGTGGCAGATCAGACACAGGACCGAATTTATTAAGGAAAGAGACTTCTGGTCTGAGACCTGACAATGGATCTGCGATGTCTTCACCAGTAAAACCACATCAGTACACGTAAGATTTTGGCACTTGTTAGCTTGCTTTTGGCCATTTCACATCACCAACAGTCAGCAAGTTCTGATTTATTTCAGGCTCGATTAGCTGTGAGACTCATCATCTCAATGTGAAGCTTCATGAACTTCAAAATGGAATAATGAGATGCCGTTTGCAGCTTCTGTCCCTTATGTCTCCTCTGACATTTAATACATTTGGTTGAGGTTACTTGATATTCTGCTTTTCTTTAGTACAATTTTATACCGGACTCCTGCTTATACTGCTGTCCATTTTGAATCTGCAATCCTGTACTGTGTATAGTCTATACTATGAAGCAAAGCATTAACTGGTTAGACTACATCTACTGAGTCGTTAGGGTGGGGTTAGTCAATCGAAGCAATGTCTAATTGCTGCATTCGGGGGAGACTAAGTCGTGCTCCTCATGCATTTACTTAGGACAGTCCTTCAGGACAGTCATACCTGAAAAAAAAAGAAATATATATGCAATAGTTAACAAGATTCCATATTTTCAACCCCAAATATATACACAGGTCCATGTAATATTTGCACGAATATGCAATAATTAATAGACCAGCGCGTAGTGACGTGCGCCTGTATTCCGGCTACTCAGCGAGTTGGGTTGGAGGATCGCTTGGGACGGGAGCTCTGCGATGGCCGCGCTATGAGAGGTGTAAGGCAGCCCGGAATCATGGGAAACCCAATCCTTATCCCTGTGTCATATGAGGTGACCAGGGTTGCGTAGGAAGGGCTCCGGCGTAAAAAAACCGATGCAAAACAGTATGCGGATGATCCGCTGTGGCGACCTAACGGGAGAGCGAAACACAACAAGAACATGTATAATTAATAGAAAACACATCACGTAATGGTTGAAATATAAAATATTATTAACAAATACACTGACAAATGTAGGAAGAATGTTTTTTTTTTTAAAGTGAAAAAAAGAAACATTTAATATTTGTCTATTGCGGCACGAGTTTGCACTTGATGACATTCTGTGATATTTGCTGAAGGTCAAGTTAATTATGCTGAGATACATTAACAAGATGAATTCCCAGAAATGTTTGAGGAGTCATTGTTTTCTACTGTTAAAACTCATATAAAGTTAAAAAGAAGACGTGTCCCGACACCCATTCTTATTTCTTCAGTTAAACCATTGACGCATATTAACATATGTTTTTTGTCGAGCGTGCAAACCTTGTGCAACCCAAATTGTCTGCACTGCCACCAGGTGATACACTGTGGTGAAGGCCTATAAAATAAAAAGTCAAACCTTTGCTGGGAAAGAAGTAAACGGAAGGATTTCTAGGCCCCTTTTGGATGAACGCAATGCGCGAATTCTCCTGTAAGCAGGACGAGAATCACTTGACTACAGGTGATGCTCTACCCCTCACAGATTCCTCGCACATAAGGCTCCTTGTCCACCCTTCGCGCACGTACGTTTTACGCCTCAGCTCCCTGAACAGCTCAGCTCTGCCATTCAGCTGGCCCTGTGACTGGTCAATGTATTAGTGTCCCTTGAGAGAGAAGATTCTTCTTCGCCCACGGTGAGTTCCAAGACTCACGGCAACACCAAGGATGGGGTCTGAAGGCACTCTGCGACTCTTCAGGATCCCAAAGCACACCGCGACCCAAATCCCCATCAGCCTGTTCACAAACTCCTCAGCTACGCTCTCATCCTTGAGCTTGCCAGCATCCACAGAGGCTGGGATGGCACCATTCTCCTGGATTTAAGCTGCAAACTTCAGAGTTGCTACTACAAGCCTGTGGTCAGTATGAAAACTGAGCACCTCCAGTAGACCTGCGTTTTGGATCATCCTCCAGGACCACGCGAGCCATGGTCAATCTCCTTTGCACAACACTGCATTTGAATACCCAGTCAGTGATGATTGTGGGCGCTGAAACCATGGAACCAGCCACCTATCCATGATTGTTGCAAAGTCAAGGAACTTGGTTGTGATTCTAATTCACAGTTCAGACCATAGGGACCGTACACATGTCATAACATCGCTATCAGTTCATTCAATGCATTGAAATCCGCGAAGAGCAGAAGAGGCATCTCGCCTGTGGCACTGATCAACCACAGATCGAGTGCGGCAGTCGAATGCATCCTGACGTGAGATACTCGCCTCAGTCGGAGCATATACAGAGACCAGGGAAATGACACCCAAGGAATGGGAAATCCTTCATCTTATAATACACTCGTTGACCGGTGTTACCTCAATTATAATAGGAGTCAGTTTAATGGAACAGCTTCAGCAACTCCTTGGGCATGGTAACCATCAGAGCGACTAGACCAATAGTGTTGGAACCACCCTCATGATTTTGCCACTATCTGGTCCCGAACCTCAGAGAGTGCTGCATACCGATGTTCAAACACGAGCTCAGATCAGAGACAGTGATCATACCTCTCTTACGGATAGACATTCCAGGCAACCCACCCAAGTGACCACCTCAGGTTACCCAAGGAGACAAACGTCTGATGGACAACACCTCACACCACCCAGCACACACTATCACAATTTGACCAGGGAAGGTACCCCGTGGTTTTCTTCCTATCATCAAAGAGTGGGGGTCCCAAAGGCTTTGCTCCAATCCTGTGAACCGGTGACTGTCCTGCAAGGGGCTGCACAGGAGGTATCACACAGAGTGGGTTTTCAATTTTTTTGCGTTTTTCTGTTTTGCGGAGTGAAGGGTTTTATGGTGGCCGGAGTGCAAATCCTTGCCACAAGCTCCGTCATTGAGAGAGAAGATCAATTCTGGCTGACCTGACAATCTGGGTAGTTAAATGATCAACTACAAAGTGTCGGCTTCTGGTTACATCTGGCAGACAGGCAAATCATAAATCTTAGACTGGCTAATCAGGTGACCCCATATTAAAAACAAATACGGACAAAAAAAATGTGAGAGATGGAGTGAATATTACATACTAATGCTACTACTACTTTGCGTTTTCTGTTTGCGGATTGAAGGGTTTTACGGTGGCTTTGTTGTCAGTCAGGCCAGATCAGATCCGTACTTGCTTCAAGTATAATGTAAAACCTGTACTAACTGTTCCACTGGTCGGGTTGCGGCGACTAAACCGTCTGCCCACCAGCTTTTTTGGTGAGGAAGGGTGTTGATGTGGACACCAGCAGGATTAAAAAACAAACTGTCAAGGTGGAGGAGCTCCTTGTGAGCCAACAGCCATCCATATCTAGTGCCCAGGTCTGCGGACGTCCTCCTGCAGTTGGGTTACTTCTTATTAAGAGGATTTGCACTCCGGCCACTGTAAAACCTTTCATTCCGCAAAACATTCTCAAAGCACAAAAAAAATCTGAAAACCACTCCATGGAAGTACCTTCTGTGCAGCTTCTTCGCAGGGCAGCTCACCGGAGACGGGATTGGGGTTATCGGAATAGTTATGGACGTGTGTTGTCCCATGGTCTGGAACTGTGAACCTGCATATGAATAGCACCAAGTTCCTTGACTTTTGCAAAGAAGTCACGGACTTCGGGTGCTGGTTCAATGGTTTCAAGCGCCACAAGCTCATCGCTGGACTTGGTATTCCAACGCTGGCGGTGTGGCAAAGTAGATGAGCATGCTCGTTGATGGCCACTGGAGGATGATCCAGAATGTAGGGTCGACCGGATGCTCAGTTCCTCAATACTGACACAGGCTTGGTGTAGCAGCACCTTACAAATCTGAGAATGGTACCATTCCAGTCTAGGCTGGATTGTTGGCAGACTCCAAGGATGAGAGGGTAGCTGAGGAGTTGCGAACAAGCTGAGTGAGATTTGGGGGGGGGGGGGGGGGGGGTGGAGGGGGTGGGTCTGGTGCTTTGGGAGATCCTGAAGAGTTGGGAGTGCCTTCAAGACCACCGTCCTTAATGTTGCGGTGGATGTCTTGAACTCACCGAAGGGCAAAGAAGAATTTTGTCTCTCAAGGGACACTGGATATCATTGACCAGTCACAGGGACAGGCTGAATGGCAGAGCTGAGCTGTTCAGGAGCTGAGGCGTAAAATTGTACGTGCGCTAAGGGTGGACAAGGAGGCGATGTGCGAGAATCTGTGATGGGGTAGAGCTCACCTGTGGCAGTGATTCTCGTCCTGCTTGCAGGGGAATTCGCGCATTGCGTTCATCCAGCCCATCCCTCATGTATGCAGTTAGAATGGAGGGTGGTAGGCTCTTTACAGAGGAGTCCGAAGTGAAGGCCCGCTGGGCGGTTACTTGAGCGGTTTGTACCAGACTGATCCCAGCTGTCGAGTTGGCGTCAGGGGTGTTACATCACTGTTGCTGACCCTCCAATCAACTGTGTCCACCTTCGTTTGTGGAAACAAAGGCTGCGGTGAACCGGTTGAAATGGGGTAAAGCTCCAGGGATCTGTGGCATCCATGCTGAACTTCTCAGCTGGTGAATCTGCACTCGGTTGTTGCATGCAGTTTTGTGCTCTGCCTGGAACACGGGCATCATCCCAACTGACTGGAAGAGGGGCCTTGTTGTCCCTCTCTTGGAAAGGGAAGGGTATCGCCAAAACTGCAACACTACCGAGGGTGACGCTGCTCTCAGTGCCGGGCAAGTCTTTGCTAGGATAATTCTTGATAGGGTTCGCCACATCTGCTTGATAACAGCAGTCGGCTTACACCAAAGAGGTGAATGATTGACCGATCCTTGCTCTTTGGGTCCTCACCGAACCCAGACGAGAGTTTCGGCAGGGGCTGCTTGCAGCCTTGTTGATCTCTGTAAGCGTTCGATTCAGTGAATCGGGATGCCTATGGAGATTCTTGGGTCTTCGTGGAGTGCCACCAAAACTGATCGATCTGATTGTCTGAACTATACTCTGGTACTGAGAGTGCTGTGAGATGTGGTGGTACATCTTTGACTTATTTCCAGTTGTTACTGGAGTTTGTCAGGGGTGTGTACTGGCCCCCACACTTTTCAGCACTTGTATGGACTGGATTTCTGGGGAGGATGTCGGGGAATCAAGCTGTGGTGCATCATTTGGGAATGTCAAGATCTCTGACCTTGATTTCGCAGATGATGCAGTCGTCTTTGCTTAGACTTTAGAAATCCTTTTGGTGCCCTCGAGGTGCTGAATGAGGAGTCTGAGCCGCTGGGATTACGGGTTTCCGAGGTCAAAACTAAGATCCAGGCTTTCAATGATATCTTGGATCTGGTTGTCTGTCTGTGCCTGTTTGTGGTGAGGATGTTGAGGTCGTGGAGAGATTCACTTACCTTAGCAGTGATATTCATGTCTGCTGGCCTGTGAGTCAGAGGTCAACAGACGTCTGAGTCGGCCTGGGGATCATGGATTCACTGGATCATGGATGTGGCTCTGCTGGTACCTGTGTGGGAGGACGAAAGTCCGAGTCTTCAGTCCTTGGTGCTTCCAGTCTGCTCTATGGATGTGAGACTTGGACTCTGACCAGGGATCTGAGACGGAGACTTAATTCTTTGGTACAGGTCTCTTCAGAGAATCCTTGACTATCGCGTGGTCGGACTTTGTGTTCAACGAGCGGTTGCTGAGAGAGACTCAAATGAGATTTGTTACCTGCATGGTCGTGAGCATCAGCTGCAGCTGTATGGCATGTGCTCATTTTCCTGACGCTGATCCTGCTCACCAAGGAAGTCTCGTGAATGGAGGAGGCCAATGGACCGACCACGTTCCTCGTGATTGCAGCAGTTGAATCAGCATCTCAAGGAGATGGGATGGCCGGGCATCTGCCTGGGGATGCCAGACGGAGGCCCCTGAAGTACCGGTGAACGGTAGAGCAGCAACGCACTGCTCTGGCACATGCTCCCATACCTGACATGGTTCTACTACTGCTGCTGGTGCTGCTACTACTACAACAACAACAAAAAATAATGTATTTGACCAGGCCAAAATGAATTCAGAAATACAAACTCACAGCACTAGCAGTCAAACAAATGTACGAGACATAGCCGATACGTATGTGTATGTAGTACTACACAGATTTAAACAGTGTTTGTAGAGTAACTCATGAGGAACAACTCCAATTTCATTTCTTTAAAATAAAAATAAAACAATGGAAAGCAAATCAAATTTGCATCCAGGTGATTGGACATACCAGTATTGTGGTGGGTCACATGACATCAAGTTGCAGTGCACAAGAGAAAGTCCTACCCTCCTAAAATCCAATTGCTTCCTCATCATCTTAAGCGCTGTCACACCTTGAAGATTTAGCCAGCAATGGCAACGTATAAAAATGTATGTAAAATGTTGGCGTACGCTGAAATTTTGATGTTTTAAAAAAAGTTTTGGTCGTATTCATAACGTGTTGGTCGTTGCATACCATATTAGTAACGGGCACAGAACGTTTCGTTGTCTTATAGATAACTATACCAACGAATGCTTAGCCTGTTGTCGGCGTTTCACAACCTATGCCCAACGATAGTTTAACTTAGGCATAGTGCGCTGCACGTATCGCCGACGAACTCGTGGCGTAGCCTGTTAAAAACCTGCCGCAGCCAATTTAACTCATAACTGCCTGAAATTGAAAGTGTCAACCACGCAGTCACACCTTGACAATTTAGCCAGCGTATGCCGACCTTATGAAAAATTTTGCCGAACCAAGCTGGCACACGTGAATACGGTATGGATAAGTTGTGTATACGTTAAGAAGCACGCTAAAAAACGATGAAGTATGCTGTCATATTTCGTGGTACGTCTCGTACGTCGTGAAATTTCAAGCATGCTGAAAATTTTACGACGTACTCGCCGTATGGCTACACGTTCCGCTACGCTGGGAATAAGTTGTAGGCACGATATGCGATCGTTGACACATGTCAACACAAGTTCCTTGTAAGTTACTCATAGTCGAAACACGTCGAGGTAAGTTTAGCATACCCGAACTTATTTTCTCCGTCAAGGCACATTTTTTTTTCTCCTTGGCTCCGTGAAGGCACGTGACGAAATATCTGAGTTGTTGTTGTTGTTTTTTTTTTTATTATATATTTTTTTTAGTCTATCACGAATTTTAAAATATATTCGGACATTTGCTTTTAAGTTTCGACGTCAACGTGACCAATATTCCTCAAACAGAAAATATTCAGAGGAGACTAAGAATAAGACATGAGCAAACTGAAGAGGCAATCGGACGTGACGAAATATCGGAAGTTATTGTTGTTTTTTTTTTTTTAAACGCGCCAATACGCATTATACGGTAGCTGTAAATTAGAACACGTTCAGTAAGTTCTGTGGTCGTCCGGAAGACGTCAATCAAATACGTCTACATACGTCAATATGCGTTGGAGGTACGTTACACATGAGTTCAAAGCACGTTACTCATAGGTTAGAAATAAGTTTTGGGTACGCTAAGCATTACCTCGACGTGTTTGACTTATGAGTAACTTTACAAGTAACGTGCCTCGACGTGTGTCAACGATCGCATAACGTGCCTCGACATGTGTCAACGATCGTTGTAACGTGCCTACAACACGTTCTCATAGGTTTATAATAAGTTTCGGGTACGCTAATCATTACCTCGACGTGTTTCGACTTAAGTAACTTACAAGTAACGTGTGTCGACGTGTGTCAACGATCGCATAACGTGCCTCGACGTGTGTCAACGATCGTGTAACGTGCCTACAACACGTTACTCATAGGTTATAAATAAGTTTCGGGTACGCTAATCATTACCTCGACGTGTTTCGACTTATGAGTAACTTACAAGTAACGTGTGTGAAGTGTGTCAACGATCGCATAACGTGCCTACAACTTATGGCCAGCGTAGCGGAACGTGTGAGTCATACGCTGGCATATCGTCGTAAAATTTCAAAGCATGCTAAAATTTGAGGACAACCGCCAAAGTACAACGATGAAAGCCGGCGTACTACGACGTATGGCAGTGTTTTTCAGCGTGCTCTTAACGTATACAAAACTTACCCATAACGTATTCAACGTGTGCCA
>CM068959.1:6014371-6033174 GCA_035128595.1 Eptatretus atami | reverse complement strand
GTCATCAGGAGGAACCTGGATAGGATTCACATTTCAGCTGTTACTCCTCTCCTCTCAAACCCATCCAGGAACAGCCAAGTGAACCTTATTCAAAAAAACAACAACAATAAATCAAGAAAACAAAAAAAACCCAGATCAAAAAATTAAATAATTCTGGCTGCCAGACCATGTGTCCAATCAAGTTCAAATTTAATATAGTGTTACGGCTGTGGAAATTCGCATTACACCATAAAGGTCCCGTAGGTGAGATATATTTTCTGAAGTACATGTTAGTTAGCCCAAACCCACTGTTTAGAGGGAATTAATGTGATTCATTCGGGCTGCGATACTTTGAGTTAGGCGTTTTTCTGTTCTGCTTTATTTTCGAACCAACCACACTTCAACGCCAACAACGCCAACCACACTTCAACGCCAACGACGCCAACAACAACAACAACGCCAACCAAGCCACCACTCCAACAACGCCAGCACCGCCACCCTCACAACCATCCACCATCTCAACCACGCTACCCACAGCAACGAACGCCATCCTCAGCGGTCCGCGTACGACGGTTTCCGCGTGGGGAACGTCGAACGCGAGACGGGGAAGGGAGAAGTCCCAAAAGCGAGGACGTGCGTTTTCCGGCTATTTTTCCTTCCTTGGCCCGGTGCCAGAATAGATTCGCTCGCCCCCCACAAGCCGGAGGTGGGAGGGAATGAGAGGGAACGCCCCCCTTCTCGAAGCGCCTCGAAGGAAGGTGGAGCCGAGAACGGGGCGGGCGCCGGGCGTATAAGAGGCGGAGGCGGCTGAGGCTTCTCTCTTCTCGTCGTCGTTGATTCTGCTCTGCTCTCTTCTCCTTGGTCGTCGTTTTCTCGCTCTGCTCCTTCGGCTTGGAGGTTCTTTCTGCTCTGCTCGCTGCTCTTGGTCGTTGATCTCTCTGCTCGCTTCCGGGTTTCGGCACCAAGAGAGCTCGCGGACCACGGCGAGTGACGGTCGCCGAGGACTCAACACCTCAGGGAAGTCGACTTCCATTTCTTTTGGGTTTTTGTGTGAGCGTGTGTGTGTGGCACCGTGTCTTATAAGTAGTACTGTGTAAGTGGTCCGTGTGTCGCGTATTCGGTTGTAGCTCTGCGTTATTGTTTCTTTTGTTGCCTTTCTTTTCTATTTGATATATGTATTTTGTTTTAACTTGCTGTGAATACTATTGCTATAAATACGTGCTATATGTGTGCTCTATGTGTTGTCTGTGAAATAAATGTGCGTTTGTTGAATTCTTCCCCGTTTCGCTGCGTCCTTCTTCGTTGGGTCTCCATCTTGTTTCACGTAAAGGGTTCGTCGTGGGCGCGGGACGCCCGATAATTAATCTGAACCGTCAAGGCCGACGATAACACCGCTCGGTTATCCCGTTAGCCCGGAACGAGCCGCTTAAGCGGATCGTGTCCGAAGTCGGCCTGTGGCGAGGTACAACCCCTCAGTAGGTTACCCGTGCGGGTACTTAGGTATATCGACTTTCGGCGATTCACCCTATTCCGCGCGGGTAGAATGCGGACTGGGTTGTGGTGAGGCCGAAAGGTCCACCCGTGACTGGATCCCGGCGTTAGCCGGGAGGTCACGACTGAATTGTCCGTCCGGTGGGCGAGGCGGTCGCGATTCGAGTCACGTGGCGATCGCACGCCGACGGCGCGAATTCGCAACACTGGTGTCAGGAGTGGGATAACGAACCCTCCTGTCCCAGCTAAATTCACGGGAATCGTTCAGGGTGAGAAAAGCGACCCCCGATTCCCTCCAAATTACGAGCGAGCTAAATTAACCCCCTTAAGTGGAATAAGATGGCGTCTCAAGGCGAGCGGGAGCCGGGGGTAATAGAAATGAGTATGTGTTTAGAATCCATGGCCCAGGATGTCGACCCCGAGCAGGACATTGGTGTGCAGGACAGTTTCCCCCCAACCAAACGCAGAGCCCGAAATGGGCGCGGCGGCGGCAGAGGCCGCGGTGTATGACACCCCCCACCCCGCCTCCGTCAAAGTCCTTCCCCAGTCGCCGGTGGACCCGCGCCTGAGGGTGAAGCGATTGCCGCGGACCCACTTAACGTGGGCCAGGTAAACATGATTTTGCAGGCAATAAGCGGAATGACGCAACAAATGAACGAAATGAAAACGAAAATGGATGGAATGAAAAACGAAATAAAAGGAGTGAACAAGCAGATGGAAACAAACACAAACGAAATGAACGGAAAAAAAATGGATGGAATGAACGAAAAAATGATGGAAACGCACTCAGAATGGAAACAAACACAAACGAAATGAAAAAACGAAATGAAGGAAGAAATAAAAGAAATGCGGGGTGAAACGCAGCAAATGGGCTGGAGCCTGCAGGCGGGCATGAAGGCCACAACAGCAAAGTGCGTAATGGCGACGCCACGTGTGGGAGCGAACGAGCTGGGAGGGGGTGCAACGGTTTGTCAGGCCCACGGTGAAGGCGGGTGAGGAAAAAATAATTCGGGAGACGTGTTGGCGAGAAGCGTGGAGGTGACGGAAAAGTGACGGTAACTGAGAGGGAAAAATTAATTGGGTGACGGAACGTGCATGAAGGAAATAAAAATAGTGGAGTGTGAAGAAAGACTGCAAGACATGAGAAGAGAGTTGATAAGCTGGGACGGGAGGTAAAACGGAGACAGAGGAACTGGGAAGACGGATAGACAAACACAAGGGGAAGCCGGAAGAACAGTTAGAAGCCAAAGCAAGGTCGGAGGTGCGGAGATGAGAAAAGAATTAGAGAAGAAAACTGAGTTACAGAAACACCAAAACAAAGAGACGGAACTACAAAACGAACTGAGAGTGTTAAAAGAGGAACAAGAAAGAGTACTGGAAGAACAAGGAATGAGACAGGAGAAAGAAATCAGTCAGTTGAAAGAAATAATGAGATTGCAGAACGAGGAACAAGAGAGACAGTGGAATAAAAAACTGAAGAGTATGAATTTGAAACTGAACGACAAAAGGAAAAAAATAGGTTGGAATACGAGAGAAGTTGAAGGAGCAAGGAATGAAGCAGGAAGGAGAAATGAGGAGATTGAAGGACACAACGAGATTGGAGACGGAAGAGCGAGAGGAACAATGGGATAGAAAACAAAAGGAACATGAAGCTGAGGTTGACCATTGAAAGAAAAAGCGAGGCTGGAGTGCGAGGAGATAGGCAAAGAACAGCGAATGAAACAACAAAGGGAAATTAACCACATGAAGAAAACATGAAACTGGAGAAGGAAGGCAGGAGAAGAAACAAGGAAGAGTAATGAGGCAGCAGCAAATGAAACACAAGAAGGAGATTAACAAATGAAGCAAACAACGAAACTGGAGAAGGAAGGACAGAGAGGAAGCAAGGAAGGGTAATGAGAGAACAGCGAATGAAACACAGGAAGGAAATGAGCCAATTGAGAGAAAGATGAGATTGGAAAATGAAGAGCAGGAGAAACTGTGGGAAAGAAACAAAAACTATACGAGTTTGAAATTAATGAACTGAAGGAGAGAGTAAAATTGAATCCAGAGAGATGGAAAAACTCCAGAAAAGAACAGAAACTAACAAATGTATAGAGACGGGGAGACAGAAAAAATAGGAGAGAGACTGCACGATAATGACGGGGTAAAGGAACAGAACACACACACAAGTTAGCGAGGCTTAATGGGGGTGAGCTCGCGGAGCGTGTGGGGACCCGGTGTGAGCAGCTGGATGGCCGCCTCCAGGAACGAGGGGAGGGAGTATGCCCCTTGAAGCGAATCACGACCAGGTGGGTTCGGTCGTGCCAAGCGGAGTTGAGGGGACGAGTGCTGTGGATAGGTGCACGTGCAGCTTGGGGGGTATAGAGGCCCGGGAACCTTGTGGGGACACGAATCCCCAGTGTGGTTGTGCAGGGGTGTGTGTTTGCGAGTGTGCGGACATGCGTGCTTTGCGGCAGGCAAGGTGTGAGTGTGTCCCGTGTGTGGAAGCGACCCCGTGTGTGAGTGGTGTGGTGGCATGTGTGCCGGAGTGCGTGCTTCCAGCGTGCCGTGTGTGGAAGGGGCACCGCAGTGGATGAGGCACCGTGTGTGGAGGGAGCCACGGGTGCGGGTGAAAGACGCACGGGTGGGTGGAGCGGCGTGTGCGCCAGAAACGGCACGCGTGTGCGAAGCACGGTGTGTGAGAATGCGGTATGTGAGGGAGACAGTGTGTGTTAGGTCGCGGTGTGTGAGGGAGATGTCGGTGGGCATGCGCGAGCATGCAGCCGCGTCTCCCGGTGTGAATGTGAGTGTGTTGGAGTGGAGTCTGTGCGTCGTAACACGCAGGTGTGCGTGGGTGGAACGGAGACGACGGCGACGAGGACAGAAGCCGGGTAGCGGCCATAGCTGTTGTGGGGACCGCGCCGGGTTCACCCAGCAGCGAGCGCGAGGTCCGTGCTGTGCAACGCACGAGACCCCACGTGCTCGCTTGCGGGAGTGAAGCCCGGTCCGGAAACGCCAGCGGTGATTTGCCGATCCCGCGGACGGACAAAGTCTAGGCAGGTAAACGGATTTGGACCGGACGGGTTCTCCACGCGAGCTTGTGTAAGCTCCAACGGGCAGAGCACATGTGTCGCGTGGGGAGCCCTCGGAGTGCGAGGTTTGCTTTTGGGGGTGTGCGGGGTGACGTCATGGCTGCACGTAGGGTTGGAATCCGGCAGGAAGGTGAATCCTGCCGGATGGTACGTCAAGAGGGACGAGGTCACGTGCAGCTGCATGACGTCACGGGCAAGGTGCAAAGTGCGCGAGCTGTGAGTTGCCGCGCTGGTGCTGCGCAGAATTTGGAAAAAAAATAAAAAATTAACAAAAGCAAGCCTCGTTTCCGGGTGAACAGGATTCCGGGCAAGGGTGAAAGACCCCCTTACCTGGGCACAGGATGGAACTAGTTAGGGGGAAGGGTTAGCTTAGCTAGCACGGTCCATGGGGCAGGGTAAGTCCTCATGGGGCCCGTGGAATGGATTAGGTAGAGGGATTGTAGTCAGATTTAGGAAGGGAGATTGGAAAAGAGATTTTGGAGACAGAGACAGACTGTGGATGTGTAGAGGGACGTAGCTTAGCTACGTAGTGTTAAATGGAACGTGCTGTAGTGTAAGGGACGACGTGGGAGCACGAGGTAGTTAGGGGATGTAGTTGAAGGATGGCAGAGTTCAGCGATGTGTGTGTTGGAAAGTTGAGGTGAGTACGTGATGAGTGAGGCCAGCGGGTCTGTATGTATGGAGCGATTGTGGAATGCATGGTGCGATGAGTGATTGGGGGAGAGGAGTGCCTCCCGCCCAAGGGACCCGGGGTCAGTGTAGAGTGAGTTAGCTGGGTTAGTTAAATTCACAAAATGGAAGTCGTTTTGTTGTTGGTGGGAATGTAGGCTCGATACCATTTGGAGGGGTGCAGGAGCCCTGTTGACGGGCTGGGAGCGTGGCTGCGAACGGTGAGTATCGCTGAGTGGGTACCCCGGGCACCGGCTAGTCGGCCGTGGTAGGCCAAGGGCCCATGGGGGGCCGGGTTAGCGTAGTGGGCACGGGTGGCCCGCTTGGTGGCGGGGCCCGGAGCGCCGTTAGCCGCATGGGCAGTGTCGTGGGCACGGTGACCCTCGGAAAGGGGCCCGGGGCCCAGCCTGCCACGTGTGCATTTCAGGGGAGTTGCCATGGGGCACTCCCCGGTGTTAGGGAGCTGGTAGGCTCGGAGGCAGTGTAGTGCCCGGGGTGCCATCGTAGGGATTCGGCAGAGGGTCGTGCCTGCCAGGGGAGCCACGCATCCCAGCCAGAACCGTGCAAGGGCACGAGGAAAATTTGAGGGCGAGGCCCGAAATTGGAAGAACACCAACACAGGCGACGGGAATCTGGGTTTTAGAACCAATAGATTAAGCGAGAGGTGCTTGTTGAAAGCCCGGGGTAGTTTAATAGCTAAATGGATAGGTAGATTAGGAAGTGTACCCCTCCGCACCATCCATCCCTTCGCTCTCGTTGTGGCCGCTGGACCACTTTGTGTTAGTGATCGCTGAGATCTGGGGAGGCCATCTTGAGGCTCGAGTTGGGCCTCGGCACATGACGCTAGCTCTCTCATCTCCCTCCGGAAGGGACGTAGGGGTTGGGAGTAGGCTAGGAGACGATAGGTTAGCGAACAAAGACGATAAAGGGGTTAGGGACGATTTATAGTGGGGAAGTGAAAGTAAAGATAAAACAAACAAAAAAAATTTAATTGGGGCTAAATTGGTTTTTGACAAATTAAGGGGTGGTATGGACAGTGACAGGCAAAGGCGATAGGTGGGAGGGAGACCGTAGGGTAGGTCCGAGCCCGCTTCCGAGTGGCCAGCACCACCGCACTCCTCCACAACCTGCACTGCACGGCAAGGTGCCGGCCAACTTCATCGGCTGGCTGTTTTTGCTGCGAGGCCTGTACCGCCGGATCGTCTGCTGTGTTTTGCTTCAAGGCCTGTGCCGCCGGATCGTCCGCCGGCTGTTTACTGCAAGGCCTGTGCCGGCCGGATCGACTGCAGCTGTTTTCTGCAAGGCTGTGCCCGTCACTTCATCTGCCGGCTGTTTGCTACAGCGGCCTTGTCATGCCATGCCTTGCCTGCCTGCTTTGCTTTGGCCCATGCCCACTGCCATGTTCACAGCCCCGTTCTTTCCAATTTTGCTTTGCCCCCCCCTGTTCATTTCCATGCGCGCCCAGGATCCGCAAGCAACGTTTGCAAGCTGCAGGAACTGTCCTGTTGGCAGCTGCAACACGGGCCTGCAGTGGCGCCGTGCACCCGGTTCTCTTTTGACTCACTTTTTCCTGCAGAGTCCATTGATCCTGGGCCATGGTTTAGTGTAAATTATAAGTTAAGGCTAAGTTGTGTATTGTGTAATGTAAATATGAGTGTGCCCCGGCATGTCTGTCATAGCGCCGGCAATTTTATTTAAGTCGTCTGAATGAGTGAGTTTTGTTAGTTAGTTACTCAGCCTCAGGTTTTTTATTTTGGGGACACGAATACCATGAATGTCGCACTCAGGGATCCGTAGGTAAAACGTACTAGGGGAGAACTACACATGATGCAACGATAATTTGACGACTCGGGACGAGTCTGTAAAAGGGAGGGGTAGTGTTCGGCTGTGGAAATTCGCATTACACCATAAAGGTCCGTAGGTGAGAATATATTCTGAAGTACATGTGTAGTTAGCCCAAACCCACTGTTTAGAGGGAATTAATGTGATTCATTCGGGCTGCGATACTTTGAGTTAGGGTTTTCTGTTCTGCTTTATTTTCGAACACCAAACACTTCAACGCCAACAACGCCAACAACACTTCAACGCAACGACGCCAACACAACAACGCCAACCAAGCCACACTCCACAAGCGCCAGCACCGCCACCCTCACAACCACGCCACCATCTCAACCACGCTACCCACAGCAACGAACGCCATCCTCAGCGGTCCGCGTACGACGGATTTCGCGTGGGGAACCGTCGAACGCGAGACGGGGAAGGGAGAAGTCCCCAAAAGCGAGGACGTGCGTTTTCCGGCTATTTTTCCTTCCTTGGCCCGGTGCCAGAATAGATTCGCTCGCCCCCCACAAGCCGGAGGTGGGAGTGAATGAGAGGGAACGCCCCCTTCTCGAAGCGCCTCGAAGGAAGGTGGAGCGAGAACGGGGCGGGCGCGCCGGGCGTATAAGAGGCGGAGGCGGCTGAGGCTTCTCTCTTCTCGTCGTCGTTGATTCTGCTCTGCTCTCTTCTCCTTGGTCGTCGTTTCTGCTCTGCTCCCTTCGGCTTGGAGTTTCTTTCTGCTCTGCTCGCTGCTCTTGGTCGTTGATTCTCTCTGCTCGCTTCCCGGTTTCGGCACCAAGAGAGCTCGCGGACCACGGCGAGTGACGGTCGCCGAGGACTCAACACCTCAGGGAAGTCGACTTCCATTTCTTTTGGGTTTTGTGTGAGCGTGTGTGTGTGGCACCGTGTCTTATAAGTAGTACTGTGTAAGTGGTCCGTGTGTCGCGTATTCGGTTGTAGCTCTGCGTTATTGTTTCTTTTGTTGCCTTTCTTTTCTATTTGATATATGTGCATTTTGTTTTAACTTGCTGTGAATACTACTTGCTATAAATACGTGCTATATGTGTGCTCTATGTGTTGTCTGTGAAATAAATGTGCGTTTGTTGAATTCTTCCCGTTTCGCTGCGTCCTTCCTTCGTTGGGTCTCCATCTTGTTTCACGTAAAGGGTTCGTCGTGGGCGCGGGACGCCCGATAATTAATCTGAACCGTCAAGGCCGACGATAACACCGCTCGGTTATCCGTTAGCCCGGAACGAGCCGCTTAAGCGGATCGTGTCCGAAGTCGCCTGTGGCGAGGTACAACCCCTCAGTAGGTTACCCGTGCGGGTACTTGTATATCGACTTTCGGCGATTCACCCTATTCCGCGCGGGTAGAATGCGGACTGGGTTGTGGTGAGGCGAAGGTCCACCCGTGACTGGATCCCGGCGTTAGCCGGGAGGGTCACGACTGAATTGTCCGTCCGGTGGGCGAGGCGGTCGCGATTCGAGTCACGTGGCCGATCGCACGCCGACGGGCGCGAATTCGCAACACTGGTGTCAGGAGTGGGATAACGAACCCTCCTGTCCCAGCTAAATTCACGGGAATCGTTCAGGGGTGAGAAAAGCGACCCCCGATTCCTCCATTACGAGCGAGCTAAATTAACCCCTTAGTGGAATAAGATGGCGTCTCAAGGCGAGCGGGAGCCGGGGTAATAGAAATGAGTATGTGTTTAGAATCCATGGCCCAGGATGTCGACCCCGAGCAGGACATTGGTGTGCAGGAACAGTTTCCCCCCCAACCAAACGCAGAGCCCGAAATGGGCGCGGCGGCGGCAGAGGCCGCGGTGTATGACACCCCCCACCCGCCTCCGTCAAAGTCCTTCCCCAGTCGCCGGTGGACCCGCGCCTGAGGGTGAAGCGATTGCCGCGGACCCACTTAACGTGGGCCAGGTAAACATGATTTTGCAGGCAATAAGCGGAATGACGCAACAAATGAACGAAATGAAAACGAAAATGGATGGAATGAAAAACGAAATAAAAGGAGTGAACAAGCAGATGGAAACAAACACAAACGAAATGAACGGCAAAATGGATGGAATGAACGAAAAAATGGATGGAAACGCACTCAGAATGGAAACAAACACAAACGAAATGAAAAACGAAATGAAGGAAGAAATAAAAGAAATGCGGGGTGAAACGCAGCAAATGGGCTGGAGCCTGCAGGCGGGCTGAAGGCCACAACAGCAAAGTGCGTAATGGCGACGCCACGTGTGGGAGCGAACGAGCTGGAGGGGGTGCAACGGTTGTCAGGCCCACGTTGAAGGGCGGGTGAGGAAAAAATAATTCGGAGACGTGTTGGGCGAGAAGCGTGGAGGTGACGGAAAAAGTGACGGTAACTGAGAGGGAAAAATTAATTGGGGTGACGGAGACGTGCATGAAGGAAATAAAAATAGTGGAGTGTGAGAAAAGACTGCAAGACATGACGAAGAGAGTTGATAGCTGGGCGGGAGGTAAAAACGGAGACAGAGGAACTGGAGAACGGATAGACAAACACAAGGGGAAGCCGGAAGAACAGTTAGAAGCCAAAGCAAGGTCGGAGGTGCGGAGATGAGAAAAGAATTAGAGAAGAAACTGAGTTACAGAAACACCAAAACAAAGAGACGGAACTACAAAACGAACTGAGAGTGTTAAAAGAGGAACAAGAAAGAGTACTGGAAGAAACAAGGAATGAGACAGGAGAAAGAAATCAGTCAGTTGAAAGAAATAATGAGATTGCAGAACGAGGAACAAGAGAGACAGTGGAATAAAAAACTGAAAGAGTATGAATTTGAAACTGAACGACAAAAGGAAAAAAATAGGTTGGAATACGAGGAGAAGTTGAAGAGCAAGGAATGAAGCAGGAAGGAGAAATGAGGAGATTGAAGGACACAACGAGATTGGAGACGGAAGAGCGAGAGGAACAATGGGATAGAAAACAAAAGGAACATGAAGCTGAGGTTGACCAATTGAAAGAAAAAGCGAGGCTGGAGTGCGAGGAATAGGCAAAGAACAGCGAATGAAACACAAAGAAAATTAACCACATGAAGAAAACCATGAAACTGGAGAAGGAAGGCAGGAAGAAAAACAAGGAAGAGTAATGAGGCAGCAGCAAATGAAACACAAGAAGGAGATTAACCAAATGAAGCAAACAACGAAACTGGAGAAGGAAGGACAGGAGAAGCAAGGAAGGGTAATGAGAGAACAGCGAATGAAACACAGGAAGGAAATGAGCCAATTGAGAGAAAACGATGAGATTGGAAAATGAAGAGCAGGAGAAATGTGGGAAAGAAAACAAAAACTATACGAGTTTGAAATTAATGAACTGAAGGAGAGTAAAATTGAAATCCAGAGAATGGAAAAATCCAGAAAGAAACAGAAACTAACAAATGTATAGAGACGCGGAGACAGAAAAAATAGAGGAGAGACTGCACGATAATGACGGGGTTAAAGGAACAGAACACACACACACAGAGTTAGCGAGGCTTAATGGGGGTGAGCTCGCGGAGCGTGTGGGAACCCGTGGTGAGCAGCTGGATGGCCGCCTCCAGGAACGAGGGGAGGGAGTATGCCCCCTTGAAGCGAATCACGACCAGGTGGGTTCGGTCGTGCCAAGCGGAGTTGAGGGGACGAGTGCTGTGGATAGGTGCACGTGCAGCTTGGGGGGTATAGAGGCCCCGGGAACCTTGTGGGGACACGAATCCCCAGTGTGGTTGTGCAGGGGTGTGTGTTTTGCGAGTGTGCGGACATGCGTGCTTTGCGGCACGCAAGGTGTGAGTGTGTCCCCGTGTGTGAAGCGCCCCGTGTGTGAGTGGTGTGGTGGCATGTGTGCCGGAGTGCGTGCTTCCCAGCGTGCGTGTGTGAAAGGGGCACCGCAGGTGGATGAGGCACCGTGTGTGGAGGGAGCCACGGGTGCGGGTGAAAGACCACGGGTGGGTGGAGCGGCGTGTGCGCCAGAAACGGCACGCGTGTGCGAAGCACGGTGTGTGAGAATGCGGTATGTGAGGGAGACAGTGTGTGTTAGGTCGCGGTGTGTGAGGGAGATGTCGGTGGGCATGCGCGAGCATGCAGCCGCGTCTCCCGGTGTGAATGTGAGTGTGTTGGAGTGGAGTCTGTGCGTCGTAACACGCAGGTGTGCGTGGGTGGAACGGAGACGACGGCGACAGAGGGACAGAAGCCGGGTAGCGGCCATAGCTGTTGTGGGGACCGCGCGGGTTCACCCAGCGCGAGCGCGAGGTCCGTGCTGTGCAACGCACGAGACCCACGTGCTCGCTTGCGGGAGTGAAGCCCGGTCCGGAAACGCCAGCGTGGATTTGCCGATCCCGCGGACGGACAAAGTCTAGGCAGGTAAACGGATTTGGACCGGACGGGTTCTCCAGCGAGCTTGTGTTAAGCTCCAACGGGCAGAGCACATGTGTCGCGTGGGGAGCCCCTCGGAGTGCGAGGTTTGCTTTTGGGGGTGTGCGGGGTGACGTCATGGCTGCACGTAGGGTTGGAATCCGGCAGGAAGGTGAATCCCTGCCGGATGGTACCGTCCAGAGGGACGAGGTACACGTGCAGCTGCATGACGTCACGGGCAAGGTGCAAAGTGCGCGAGCTGTGAGTTGCCGCGCTGGTGCTGGCGCAGAATTTGGAAAAAAAATAAAAAATTAACAAAAGCAAGCCTCGCTTTCGGGTGAACAGGATTCCCGGGCAAGGGGTGAAAGACCCCTTACCTGGGCACAGGATGGAACTAGTTAGGGGGAAGGGTTAGCTTAGCTAGACCGGCTCCATGGGGCAGGGGTAAGTCCTCATGGGGCCCGTGGAATGGATTAGGTAGAGGGATTGTAGTCAGATTTAGGAAGGGAGATTGGAAAGAGATTTTGGAGACAGAGACAGACTGTGGATGTGTAGAGGGGACGTAGCTTAGCTACGTAGTGTTAAATGGAACGTGCTGTAGTGTAAGGGACGACGTGGGAGCACGAGGTAGTTAGGGGATGTAGTTAGAAGGATGGCAGAGTTCAGCGATGTGTGTGTTGGAAAGTTGAGGTGATACGTGATGAGTGAGGCCAGCGGGTCTGTATGTATGGAGCGATTGGTGGAATGCATGGTGCGATGAGTGATTGGGGGAGGAGTGCTCCCGCCCAAGGGACCCGGGGTCAGTGTAGAGTGAGTTAGCTGGTTAGTTAAATTCACAAAATGGAAGTCGTTTTGTTGTTGGTGGGAATGTAGGCTCGATACCCATTTGGAGGGGTGCAGGAGCCCTGTTGACGGGCTGGGAGCGTGGCTGCGAACGGTGAGTATCGCTGAGTGGGTACCCCGGGCACCGGGCTAGTCGGCCGTGGTAGGCCAAGGGCCCATGGGGGGCCGGGTTAGCGTAGTGGGCACGGGTGCGCCCGCTTGGTGGCGGGGCCCGGAGCGCCGTTAGCCGCATGGGCAGTGTCGTGGGCACGGGTGACCTCGAAAGGGGCCCGGGCGCCAGCCTGCCACGTGTGCATTTCAGGGGAGTTGCCATGGGGGCACTCCCCGGTGTTTAGGGAGCTGGTAGGCTCGGAGGCAGTGTAGTGCCCGGGGGTGCCATCGTAGGGGATTCGGCAGAGGGTCGTGCCTGCCAGGGGGAGCCACGCATCCCAGCCAGGAAACCGTGCAAGGGCACGAGGGAAAATTTGAGGGCGAGGCCCGAAATTGGAAGAACACCAACACAGGCGACGGGAATCTGGGTTGTTAGAACCAATAGATTAAGCGAGAGGTGCTTGTTGAAAGCCCGGGGTAGTTTAATAGCTAAATGGATAGGGTAGATTAGGAAGTGTACCCCTCCGCCCATCCATCCCTTCGCTCTCGTTGTGGGCCGCTGGACCCACTTTGTGTTAGTGATCGCTGAGATCTGGGGAGGCCATCTTGAGGCTCGAGTTGGGCCTCGGCACATGACGCTAGCTCTCCCTCATTCCCCTCCGGAAGGGAACGTAGGGGTTGGGAGTAGGCTAGGAGACGATAGGTTAGCCGAACAAAGACGATAAAGGGGTTAGGGGACGATTTATAGTGGGGAAGTGAAAGTAAAGATAAAACAAACAAAAAAAAATTTAATTGGGGCTAAATTGGTTTTTGACAAATTAAGGGGGTGGGTATGGACAGTGACAGGCAAAGGCGATAGGTGGGAGGGAGACCGTAGGGTAGGTCCGAGCCCGCCTTCCGAGTGGCCAGCACCACCGCACTCCTCCACCAACCTGCACTGCACGGCAAGGTGCCGGCCAACTTCATCGGCTGGCTGTTTTTGCTGCGAGGCCTGTACCGGCCGGATCGTCTGCTGTGTTTTGCTTCAAGGCCTGTGCCGGCCGGATCGTCCGCCGGCTGTTTTACTGCAAGGCCTGTGCCGGCCGGATCGACTGCAGCTGTTTTCTGCAAGGCCTGTGCCCGTCACTTCATCTGCCGGCTGTTTGCTACAGCGGCCTTGTCATGCCATGCCTTGCCTGCCTGCCTTTGCTTTGGCCCATGCCACTGCCCATGTTCACCAGCCCCGTTCTTTCCAATTTTGCTTTGCCCCCCCCTGTTCATTTCCATGCGCGCCCAGTCCGCAAGCAACAGTTTGCAAGCTGCAGGAACTGTCCTGTTGGCAGCTGCAACACGGGCCTGCAGTGGCGGCCCGTGCACCGGTTCTCTTTTGACTCACTTTTTTTGCAGAGTCCATTGATCCTGGGCCATGGTTTAGTGTAAATTATAAGGTTAAGGCTAATTTGTGTATTGTGTAATGTAAATATGAGTGTGCCCCGGCATGTCTGTCATAGCGCCGGCAATTTTATTTAAGTCGTCTGAATGAGTGAGTTTGTTTAGTTAGTTACTCAGCCTCAGGTTATTTTTATTTGGGGACACGAATACCATGAATGTCGCACTCAGGGATCCGTAGGTAAGCTACTAGGGGAGAACTACACATGATGGCACACGATAATTTGACGACTCGGGACGAGTCTGTAAAAAGGGGAGGGGTAGTGTTACGGCTGTGGAAATTCGCATTACACCATAAAGGTCCGTAGGTGAGATATATTTCTGAAGTACATGTGTAGTTAGCCCAAACCCACTGTTTAGAGGGAATTAATGTGATTCATTCGGGCTGCGATACTTTGAGTTAGGCGTTTTTCTGTTCTGCTTTTTTTTCGAACCAACCACACTTCAACGCCAACAACGCCAACCACATTCAACGCCAACGACGCCAACAACAACAACGCCAACCAAGCCACCACTCCAACAACGCCAGCACCGCCACCCTCACAACCACGCCACCATCTCAACCACGCTACCACAGCAACGAACGCCATCCTCAGCGGTCCGCGTACGACGGTTTCCGCGTGGGGAACCGTCGAACGCGAGACGGGGAAGGGAGAAGTCCCCAAAGCGAGGATGTGCGTTTTCCCGCTATTTTTCCTTCCTTGGCCCGGCGCCAGAATAGATTCGCTCGCCCCCCACAAGCCGGAGTGGGAGGAATGAGAGGGAACGCCCCCTTCTCGAAGCGCCTCGAAGGAAGGTGGAGCCGAGACGGGCGGGGCGCCGGGCGTATAGAGGCGGAGGCGGCTGAGGCTTCTCTCTTCTCGTCGTCGTTGATTCTGCTCTCTCTCTTCTCCTTGGTCGTCGTTTCTGCTCTGCTCCCTTCGGCTTGGAGGTTCTTTCTGCTCTGCTCGCTGCTCTTGGTCGTTGATTCTCTCTGCTCGCTTCCCGGGTTTCGGCACCAAGAGAGCTCGCGGACCACGGCGAGTGACGGTCGCCGAGGACTCAACACCTCAGGGAAGTCGACTTCCATTTCTTTTGGGTTTTGTGTGAGCGTGTGTTGTGGGCCGTGTTTTATAAGTAGTACTGTGTAAGTGGTCCGTGTGTCGCGTATTCGGTTGTAGCTCTGCGTTATTGTTCTTTTGTTGCCTTTCTTTTCTATTTGATATATTGCATTTTGTTTTAACTTGCTGTGAATACCACTTGCTATAAATACGTGCTATATGTGTGCTCTATGTGTTGTCTGTGAATAAAATGTGCGTTTGTTGAATTCTTCCCCCGTTTCGCTGCGTCCTTCCTTCGTTGGGTCTCCATCTTGTTTCACGTAAAGGGTTCGTCGTGGGCGCGGGACGCCCGATAATTAATCTGAACCGTCAAGGCCGACGATAACACCGTCGGTTATCCCGTTAGCCCGGAACGAGCCGCTTAAGCGGATCGTGTCGAAGTCGGCCTCTGGCGAGGTACAACCCCTCGGTAGGTTACCCGTGTGGGTACTTAGGTATATCGACTTTCGGCGATTCACCCTATTCCGCGCGGGTAGAATGCGGACTGGGTTGTGGTGAGGCCGAAAGGTCCACCCGTGACTGGATCCCGGCGTTAGCCGGGAGGGTCACGACTGAATTGTCCGTCCGGTGGCGCGCGGTCGCGATTCGAGTCACGTGGCCGATCGCACGCCGACGGGCGCGAATTCGCAACAATATGTATTCCCCATCACGACTGGATCATAATTTTGAAGTTTAATGTCGATTGATTAGGCGATTCCAGAGAAAACATTATTTAATATTTTTCTTCAATCCAATATGTTTTCCAAACCATGTGACCTATCAATTGTTCATGAACAAACTTGTACACCCAAGGCTTAGGGAACATTTATGTGACGTTTCCCCTCGATCTGTCCAGCCGTTCTGGAGAAGAAGATTTTTTTTTAACAGGTTTTAGGGTAAATGGAATATGGCTGCCAAACCATGTGACCGATGATGTCATATGTGTGAACTTTTTGTTCCTCATGGATAGGCGGTCATACGTGTAAGTGTAAAGTTTCGCCTCAATCTGTTGAGCCACTTCAGAGAAGAAGATTTTTGAAGCTTTTTTTTTGTTTTTAAACAACATGGCTGCAGACTCACGTGACCGTTGATGTCATCAATTTTTTTTCTGTGGACGATTTTATCCCTTGATGGCCCTCAAAAATTTTCATACCGATCAGATGTAGCGTTCTACATATGCAATTATGACGTCATAACGAAGGTACCTATGGCGTCATCAAAAATCACACTTATTTTTGAGGAGTACTTGCCGTGTGCCAAGTTTCAATTTTTTCCTTGCTGCGGTTTCGGAGATAGAGGTCCAAAATTTATCCGTTTTTC
The DNA here is from genome assembly GCA_035128595.1 of Eptatretus atami. Classification (NCBI taxonomy): domain Eukaryota; kingdom Metazoa; phylum Chordata; class Myxini; order Myxiniformes; family Myxinidae; genus Eptatretus; species Eptatretus atami. The sequence continues at coordinate 6,017,030 of CM068959.1, read as the reverse complement.
CAACATGGCTGCCACACCATGTGACCTATGACGTCATAATTATCATTTAATGATTTAATCATTCTATGAGTAGCCGCACCGATGGTGAAAATTTGGTCGCAATCCGACAAGCGGTTGCAGAGAAAAACACAAAAGTTCTGTGCAGACAAACAAACAGAGACAGACAGACAGAAACAAACAAACAAACGAACAAACAGACCCAAACGCAATACCCACTCCTTCGGTGAGGTTAAAAAGGTGGGTTAAGGAAGCTAATCAAATATCAGGTGTACAACTTCAGTGCAGGTACACGATTATGGTGCAAGAACATCTTGGAAGGTAAGTGGTCTTTGAGATTCCGCATTGGCAAAATTGAACGTTGACAACAAACGCGTTATTTTCTTTTGTTCAGACCGTCATTTGACCTTGACCTTTAATCCGGAGGGGTATGATTTAAATTGAGGGTACATGTGGCTTACTGTAGGCTATCTAGAGCGGGCAATTTCATTCCAATCAGGCAAAACCTGATTTGAGTTGTGATGAAAAAAAGTAAAGGGGGTTGGGGGGGGGGGGGGTAGGAGAGGATGCATCATGGGATGAACAATATGGATACAGAAGGAAGCTCTCAGGAGGAACACTGTAAATTTTGAAGGGGTGGTTAACGAGGGTAGAAAAGATCATGTTTTGGATTGGGAACATCTCAGATGGTGATGAACGGCTGCCTTGAAGGCCTTTTGGGGAAGAATGGGATTGAAGAGGATGTGGAAGTTGATTCCACAGGTGGGGAAAAGAGGAACAAATGGGTGGAGGTGAACAGTGATCCTAGATTTTGACCATTCAAAATTGGGGGCACCAATTGTATAAGCCTACAACAGGTATAAGCCTCCTTTATTCCATAGGGGGAGGGTTAAAAATCACTGGGAGTCAGGTCCGGGGATCATGGAAGGGGGGGGGGTAAGGAATGGGTGCACCATGGCTGATCCATTTGTTGGTGAGAGCGTTGAATCGAAAAATTCATGAACAGTTCCTTCACGAAAAAAACAACAACAGAAAACGAAGGTAAATGGAAAGAGAAGGTGGACATGTTGAGTACTGAATAAAACTTCAAACATTACTCCAACTGGTCGATATAAATTTCAACTGGAGAATTGTGTTTGCTTGTTGTCTTTGATAAATAAAAATGGGTACCAATTCAATGGACATCCTGTACATCACCCTGTGTTTGCACTGTAGCTGTCTATGTTCCTGTTGCTTGTGCTTGGTTTTGAGAGTTTCTCCTCCAGGGTTGGTTTGAGGGATCCAACTAACCTTATTTAATATGGATGTCATGACAAGAGACTGCATTCATTGTTTAATTTCCTGCCAATATTCCTGCTTAGGATTAAATGATGCGTTGGCATCTTCAGAGGAGTTTGGAAAGATGAACGGACAGCTGCATGGCATATCGTGCTCCGAAGACGGCCACTCAGACGATGAAGATGAGGAAGAAAATACAAACTTTGCTGTGCAAGGTAAAACCCCCCAAAAATATTTTTTGAATAGTTATCTTGAGGGCCAGCTGTGTGATGAGTCACCTGTGTGTTTCCCTCCCACCTTGTTCTGCCATTGTTGCTTGTGGCACAGCATGTGTCGCACATAAGCGTGGATGTGTTGTGCTTCTTCCCGTCCAAGTTCCATATATCACTCTTCAAGCTTCCACCTCTCTCCCCCTGCAGGTGTCCATCTCCTACACTCCCCCTTGTTTATCAGTGCATCCATAATTCTTGCACCCTCTCCCCCTCACCCTGGTTGGACAGCTGATGCTCCAATGGTACTGTCACTATCAATTTCTGCAAACATGTAACAAGCAACACTTGAGGTTAAGCGAAGTGATGTGACCATGGCCCATGCACCGCAATCCTGGGTTTTGCACCGATTATTGCATGAGTGATGAGTTGTCTGTGACGCACCACGGGCCTGAGGCCATATAGGCGGGTGTGCTGAGGGGAAAGGAGTTTCCCAGATTCTGCATCGGAGAAGCTGCACTCCTTGGTTATTCGTTCCATCCAGATCTATGTCCTCTTCTCTACTCCAGACCAGACACCACGGGAAAGTCACGAGACATTCCCCAGGCCAAGCTGCCGGGATGACAGGAGAACCCATGCTGCATACTGTCGGGTTTGCCCGCAACTCTCTTCTGTCTTGTCGCCCCACGTTTTGTCTCTCACGTTGTGTGTCTGACCGGTCCTTAAGGCATAGGATATTTAAGGATCTCCCCGTTCATTCGTTTGGTTCATGGACAAGTAAATGGTTGGAGTAAGGGGTTTTCTTATTGATTTATTACATACACTCTATTGCTTCCTTGCGTTTCCTTCCCCGTGCCATTTACAATTAGACTGACTTGTAATCGGGGTGGATTCCAGCTGTGGTAGTTCTCATTGAGTGAATAAGGGAAAACCTATTAAGGTGAACAAAACACTCGTCTCGGGCTCGCTCAGCCTGATTGGATGCTAGATGGTGGTGTTTATTGGAGTAATGCTGGATCCATTCGGATTTCAAATCCATACCATCCATTGGGACCATACTCTGTGCAGAGTGTTGGTGCTCCCTAAGCAGTCTCCTTGGCTATTGGATACAATCCTGGACGTGTCGCCACTCCGACACAGGATACCAGCATGCTGGCACTCCTTTTGCCGACCTC
>CM068959.1:5984544-5997413 GCA_035128595.1 Eptatretus atami | reverse complement strand
GGGGCAGCTCTAGCAGGGCAGAAATTTGATGAACTGACTTGTTGGAAAGGAGGCATCTAATGACGGTGCTACGTTGAAAGTCACTGAGCTCTTCAGTACGGCCCATTCTACTACCAATGTTTGTCGATGGAGATTGCATGACTGTGTGCTTGATTCTATACACCTGTCAGCAACGGGTGAGCCTGAAATAGCCGAATGCACTCATTAGAAGGGGTGTCTGCATACTTTTGGCCATGTAGTGTATATTATGTCCCGGTAAGTACTAGTACTTACAAAAGCTATTTTATTTGAAGTTATAACCTGCACCTATAAGCAATCGACTGATTTCCCAACTGCCCGGATCATCAGCTGGGCACCGCTTTTCATCGAGGTTTCGATCCTTTCAGCCCAGAACCTCTCCAAACGGTGCATCCACAACCCCGGTCACAGGTCCACATCAGTAGATTACTCAACGTCAACGGACCCACAACCTCAAAGTTGTGGCCAGACAGTCAGTCAACACAGCAATGCAATATCCTTATTCAAACTTATTTAATTATTCCATTTATTTAAAGTATTACTACATAAGAATAACTTTAATCATACACCCCTTCATATGTTAATATATTAAGCGATAAACACTTTACCTTGCAGACATGTCCATTACACAGCACCTCCATCTAACCATCGACTCAAACTGTCATTCAAATATTCAAACTGTCATTAACAACTGATTTTAACATGCTCCACTGCGTATCCTAGCAACCACCAATAAATTATATTAATGCTTATTTATAATGTATTTTATAAAAAATATTTATTTATTGTATTTATATCTCAATACCTTTATTATATAATACCTTCTGCAAATATATATATATATATATATATATATATATATATATATATATGTACGTTTAATCAATAGTATTAATTAAATAATTTACCTTCCTAAAATAATTAATTCATTATTATTATATCAAATGCAATCGGAACTTGTTTACACGAAAACCAATCAAACTTAAATAAAAGGTGATGATGAAGTCCAAAGACATTCTCACAAGACCTGATCAAACAATCAGCTAAATATCCTCTGTTTAACATGATGGAAAAATCTTCTCAGCACGTTCCACAAAATCATCCTTTACTGAACAAATTCTTACAAATCTAAGTAACTGAGATGAAAAGACATTGTAACCCATTTTAATTGGTCCATTGTTACCTGGAAAGGTGTACAAGACTCCAGGTAAACTGAAATCATCAACTTCATGATATATACACTTGTACTAAAACCATTCTTATCTGTCCAACTCTAACTAACACATCCAGATATGCATCAACTGTTCAATCGTTACCACTCGTGTTTACAATCAGGCTTTCTGGATCAATCTTGTGAAGCTGCCTCTCAAAAAAATGATAGTTAACCACACAAATATCATCTGTTTCGCATGTGTGAGATAATATTTTAGTTAATCGTAATATTATTATTTTTTCCTCCTTCATCAGTTTCTGCATGAATGAAAATTCACAGAAAATAAGAAAAATTTCAGCTTTTCATTTTTAATTAATTTGCAAAAAAAATTCTAAAAACATGTTTTCACTTTGTCATCTCGGGGTATTTTGTACAGATCGGTGACAAAAAATTTAAATTTAAATCCATTTTAAATTCAGCCTGTAACACAACAAAATGTGATAAAAGTCGAGGCGTGTGAATACTTTCTGAAGACACTGTATTTCCGAAGAGCTATTTCAATGTTTTGAGTGAGTGAGGGCATGTGTATCAAGGAATTGGTACATTCTCAGCTCTGCTGACTGTTTGTTTGTGTGAGGTTTGAAGCTTTGTTGAAATTGCCAGTAAGGTAGAAAATGATAATTTCACTTTCGGTTGTGGGCTCCAGATCCTTGGGATTGGAGCTGGTACGGTTTCCTACGGATTGTTTGATCTCATGAGTCGAGAGAGAGGCTCGCTTGGATAGGAATCTAAACTTGTAGTTGATTTCCTTGCATGTTTCAACACGGTGTTTCAAGGCACTGATTAGCTGATCGATGATGACAAGGAACACCTCGGTCTTGAATTTCTCCTTGGATTGACAGCACAGTGTCTTCAGCATCTCCATCAACCTGGTGTTGGCTTAACGGTTAAGGTTAAGCTTAAGATCTTCGGGTCTTGAGTTCAAGCTCCGATCGTTTTGTTGAAATAACACCAGGTGGGTGATGGTTGGAGATGGTCGGATATCTGTCTGTCATCCTTCCGAGGTCGGCAAAATGAGTACCGGCTTACTTGTAACGGGCACTGCATCAGCGGCACAGCTGCGCTTCCAGAAAATGATGCAGCCAGCAACCACAAGCTGCCTACGAAACGACAACAAGCATCTCCATCGTCGAAGCAGTGGTTGCTCATGAGGATGCACCTCTGGGATTAATTGCACTCGTTATGGCCACACAGTTTAATCCTTAGGTCTTCAAAGTCCACAAACTCCGTCCGCTGGGTTCTTGACAAAATGAACGGAGACTCCAGTGAGTACAATGCACCATTCAGATTTACGATGGTCTCTTGAAGTGAGAGACTTGTCTGGTGAAAGCACTCTAAGACCGTTTCAAATATCAATGAGAGAATAGCTGAATCCCGTTCGCCCGGTTTGTCGAGGATCGACTGAGATTCGTTTCGGTACATTTTCGGAGGGAAGTGATTGAGAGGGCCATGAGAGAATTGGGTGGACAGACAGCAGATGTTCGGGATAGAGGGGTGTGGAGAGGAAAGAATTGTTCGGCCAATCCCCACAAGGTTGGATTAACCGAGGCCTTGAACGTAGTAACAGTTTATTTACACAAATGTACATGCACACTCGAGGGCTGGTGTGGTGATTGAGTGCTTTTATTTTTCACGCAATCTAATATCTACCCTCGAGATTAGAAACGAGGCCAAGGTAAGTTCCTGCTCTATAATGATCCTGGGGGATTGTGAGAAACTTTAAAACCCTTTTGGATTCTGGCTTGCATTACAGAGTAAAGCTGGAAGATTCATTTATACAAGTTAGCCACGTCATCGTTCATCATCTGTGTGTAGCCGATACATATTATTGATAATCTGCCAGTAAAGAGTCAAACACCGACGACAAATAAAGCTCTGATTCATTCAAATGATGTTTATTGAATATGATGCTCTTTATTGTGGAACTCTGCCTTATTTATTGCATTTATTGTGAATTTGTCTTTTGAATCTGTTTGAAATTGTTATAGCATGCATTGGGTATCTCATTTGTCATGAACGATGTTTTGCCCGGTTGCGCCGACTAGGCCCAAGGCGGGAACTGGTCGATGAACGGAGGCAAGGGCTTGGCATTGGAGGGAATGAGGGCGGCAGCGGTGATGGCAGAGGTGGTGAGGATTGGCGTGGACGCGCCGCCGGTCGGATCGACGTCGGTGAGCAGATTGCAATGGCGTTGGTCCGACTGCAGCAGGACATGCATAGTGTCCTACAGAGACTCAACACCCTGGAGGCTTTGACCACGTCGCAGGTTTGTGTCGTGCCTTTTTCATCCCTGTTGTTTTCTGCCTTACTATGTACTTGTAATCTCCAGAGCAAACTTCACTTTGGCCAAATTTGTTTTTCTTCCTCCATTGTTTTTGGCTGTGTTCACATAGAGGAGTGAGTCCGTCGGAAATCCGATGTTTCAAGAGCTGAAGTTGCATTGAAAAAACAAGTCCATGTACAGAGACAGACAGAGACAGAGACTGTGTTTGTGTGTGTCATTTCATTCTAAAGGGTTCCTGCTTTCAGGACGTGTTTGGCATTGAAAAGCGATGCAGTTGTTGGCCTCATGGTGGTTACCTTTTGCCTGCGGGCTTGCCGGCAGCACTGCCTGGCTCCACAGCCCAATATACACTTCGAAACAGACGTCAAGGCCAATGTGTGATAGCTTAAAACGTTGCCCAGATTCTGAAGTACTGACATGGAAAATTTGGGGCCTCTAGGTGTTATGGTTTGACCATGAAAGAATAATGTACAAACACACAAACATAAAAAAACAAACTCACAAACAAACACACAAACGTTTGAAAATATTTATAACATACGAGGTGAATGCATCCGGCGTTGCTCGGGTTCTTTTTGAATGAATTTAATCTTCTGTACATAGGTCTGACGTGAGCCCAGTATCAGTTCCCTATTGGACCATGGCAGTCATAGCCTAAGGGGGTTTGTGAGGGGAAACACCCCTCCCCCCCCCCGCCCCCGGCCGTGGGGCCTCGCCACCTCGCCTATAACCTTACCGGGGCCCGTCCTGACATTTTTTGTGACAGAGGTTTCCTCCTATCTTTCACCGTTCAGGAGATTAGCGCGTGCAGACAAACAAACAAGCAAACAAACAAACAAAAACTTCAAATTATATATTATATATATATACTAGCGATACCCGTGCACATGCACGGGATAGCAGTGCAACATAGCTGGTAGCAGACGACAGACCGTACACGGGGAATGACAAAAATACGCATTGTGCAAAATGCAAGTGGTACTATGGAACGCCAAGACTTCCCAAACATTGTCGGCGTGTCCGCTAAGTGCCACAGCAATTTCATAGGGATCGTGTGACGGCGAGCCGAGTTTTTAGTGTGCAAGCTTGGTATTATAATAGAGATATATATTTTTTTTTGCATAAGGAAGAAATTAAATAAAAGACCAAATATAGCATCGGAGTCATCAATAGGAACCCAAAATAGGCAAAGTCAGAGTATAAGAGTTTACACCACAGGAAAGCTCTTGTGATGTCATATTGTACTGTATGTACTTACGACAACTCGTACACTTTTTATTTTGTATGTGTGTAAAAAAAAAATTCTTCAACCATACATAAATGAATGACTTTCCTGCTAACAGAGGTGTCAAGTGTCTCTTTGCCAATGTATACAAATAAACGTCGATAACAGTCCAGAGCCTGTGATGACATGACGAGTATCCACTGTTCAGTGACAGGTTTATAGTTTAATTACCTCCGCCACTGAAGGTGAACGGAGGTCGTTTTCACCTCTGTATGTTTGTCTATCTGCTTGTTTGTGAGTAGGATATCTCAAAAACATGGACTGATTTGGACGAAACTTGGTGGACGGTTTGGGTGTGTGACAAGGACGATTTGATTCGATTTTGTTGAAGATCCGAATTTGGATTGGAGATTTTTTTTGAATTTTACAAAGTGATTCTTCACCATTGAGAGATAGGGCCAAAAACGATATGTCGCACAATATCTCAAACAGTTATGGAAGGATTCAGATGAAACTTGGTGGATGAGTTGGGTAGGTGACAAGAACAAGCCGACTCAATTTTGGTTAAGATAGAGATGCAGATCCGGCCTATCAGTGAGATGCAAAACGTAAACTGTTCAGATTGGTGGTGGGATGCACTTTACCGAGTGCTGTTGCAGTTCATGGATGGATTGAGGTGCCAATTGTTGTTGGAAGATCAACCAGAGTGACTATTTTCATGAAACCTTGTTTCGTTTCTCTCCTCTCCGTTTGACATCCTCTTCCTCCAAGTGACGGTTCCCAACGTTTGAGCAAAGTGCACGCAGTTTAACCCGAGGGAATGTGAATGTTTAAAGGACTGTGTTGAACCTGAGGTTGTGTGGAATCGGCGTGCTTCCTCGTGATGTGATGTTGTACTCCGTGCAGGCACGGACGGTGCAATTCCCGCAGCACTTTGAAATGCGTGTCCCAGTACAATCGGTGAGTAAAATGACTATTTTTGGATTTTGGAAGTTTTGTGTTGAATAAAACTGCTCGATCAAGAGTTAAATCCACGCAGCGTTTTTTTCGAGTGTATGAACACCTGTTTTCCAGGAGCCGTCGGTTTGGCCGTTCAACATCCCAGGGCGAACCCTGATATTTGTCTTGGTGTGGCCTTTCATCGCCCAGTGGCTCATTCATGTGTTTTTTCGACGACGCAGGTAATTGATTCCTTCACGTGTTCGCAAACTGAGACGATGCTAATTTTTATTTTTGGCATTTTTGAAGAGGCTTCCTTTACACGCACAAACACCACATTGTTTTATGCCATTCCCTCCTTCTCTTTCGAAGCCGATGCTTCCGAGGGTAGCATTCTTGCATCTGTATTCTTCTTGCTTGACAACAATGGCCTTTCTGGCCACGTCTCTCACGATAGTTCCCCGTTGTCAGTAGATAGAGAATTTGCTGCTCCTCCATTTGGGATTATGGAAAAATATATACTACGTACGAAGTGGGAGACAGGCACACAAACCTCATCCCGAGTAAGTCTCAATGATGCTATGAGCTCGAGGGTGCACCATTGTACAGTGCACATTGTTTTCTTTACTCGTATGTTTAGGAATATTTAACAAGAGTGATTCAAGGTTGATGTGAACTTTTATGATATAGAATCAAAACGTAGGTACAAATGAAGTTTATGAAGCTTCACGTTATTCTCAAACAAACGGATCCAAATGCAATACTGTCTCCTCTGGCGAGGGTAACTGGAACAGCACTCGGTGGAGCACTTACCTCTGCCAGGCTGAGCAGTTTACATTTTCTATCCCACTGATGGGCCAGATCTGGACCCGGACCTCCAAGATCTCATCGACTTGTCCTTGTCCCCTACACAACTCATCAATCAAGTTTCGTCCGAATCTGTCCACAACTTTTTGAAATGTCATGCTATATATCGTTTTTGACCTTATCTCTCAATGGTGAAGAATCGCTTAAAAAATTAAAAGTTCTCGCATCCGGATCCGGATTCGGATCTTCACCAAAATCGAATCAATTCTTCCTCGTCACACACCCAACGTGTCCACCAAAAGTTTCTCCGAAAATCCATCCACGACATTCCTAAAATATCCTGTTCACAGAAAGACAAGCAGACAGACAGAGGTGAAAACAATCTCCACCCTCCTTTGGTGGCGGAGGTAACAAGTCACTCGTGCTGCATTGATGTTTTCCCCACATTAAGGAAACTCCAACTGTATTTCGCCTTTAAGGTTCTGAAACCACAAACTGCCATAAGCTCTCCCACCAAGGGTTGAACCTGAAATTTATTTTTGGTGGTTGCGAGACCAAGAGGTCTCCACTCCATGCTGACTTTTTGATTTCGATGTGCAATGATGGACCCACGTCCCCATTGCACATCATAATCTTCAAGAAGTCGTCTTCTTCCATCTGCTGGTGTCCCAGGATCTCCATTGCACAATGTCCACACTAATTGCCCTTTTGATCAGATACGAGACCCTGCGATGCCAAACGCACTATCATCCACTTTAATCCCTCTTGGTTTGCTCTCATGTCGACCTTTCTTTCCTGTGACAAAGGGTACAGATACTGGACGTACGGATGGAATAATTGTGTGTTCTTCAAAGTTTTACAATCGGCAGAAACGCCAAGAGGCAGCGTCGAGAAATAATTTGGTATGGACGAGCATGTCCAAAGAAGGTCTGCCATTGATGGCCAGTTTAGTTATACATGGTCAGCCAAGGGCATGTGACATGACATACGACATTCATTGGCCAAGACTTTTCTGATCTAAATCCTCCATTTTCATCGGGCTTTTCACATAATTTGGTTCGTCTTCATTCTCCTTCTGTATGTGAGACCAACTCGCCAACTTGGTACGGTCTTGATGTTTTGTTTTGTTTTCTACATCTTCATGATGACCATGAAAAAAATAATCTCACATCCATCTCCGATTTGATCTAGTCCTTGGATAACGACTTCCTTTTTCGCCTTCTTCCTCAACCTTTTTATGATCCTTTCGTATTCCTTATTTTATCGGAGCTCTTTCATGAACATTACCTGCAATGATAGGATTCCCGTGTCAGCGTTTACCTTTACCTTTTACATGCCTTTTTAAAATATGCAATTCGAGGATCCCAATTACTTTTATCGGTTTTGCCGTTTGCAGTGTTACTGTGACCTTTGCCCTGTGTATAAGCTGTGCTTTCCTTGCTTTTTCCCAGGCGTCTGAACAAAGGAATAATGAGGTCATTGCAGCCATGATTTGAAGTGTAAAGTTTCAAATGCCAGCAATCATGGCATTCGCATTTGAAACATCGTGAACCTGTCTGAGACTGACGCATCAAAATCATTTTGTTCTTCCGAGGTGAAAAGGAACCACTTCCAATTGGTGTACTCAAAAACGAAATCGACACGGTGTGCTCCAAGATCATTTGTCTCTCAAACCGCTTGATAATATTTCCCTCATTTCACGAGGAGCTCCTTTATCGTTCAGTAAAAGCCCTTTATTTAAAAGAATCGATGCACTTTCCTTTATATTGTGCCCTTACAATACCTCCTCCAATCTCTCACCCAGTTGCAGGAATCGAAGGGAAGCGGTTGGAAATGAGGCAGTGGGGTAGGGGAGTGTGGTAGTTATTTCATTTCACGTGCAGTACTTGGCTGCTGGTTTACGTCATTGGCTGAGGCTTTAGCTGTGCCGCTGATGCAGTGTCCCCTGTAAGTCAGAGGAGGAATTTGTAATCTGTTCAAGGTGCCGGCGATAGTTCGCCTACCTTTTACGAAGGACACCGTGGGATCTTCAACGTCCATCAACTAATGCTGACTGATGGGACGCCCAGTTCAACGTATATCCGAGGGACGGCACACACATTGATTGATTCCTCGCCCTTCAGGTGAAGCACCAGGATGACGGTTTACAGCTGGGTCGGGATTCAAACCCAGGCTAAACAGCTCAGAGGCGAGTGTGTGTACTAGTGGAGTCGTCAAGTGCTAAAATTACTCGAAACGTTATAAAGGCATGAAAATTGCCGGGAACATAGTTGAAGCTGTTATTGTAATATCAATTGGGAGGCATTGAAAAATTTCATTTATATAATATTATGATGTCATCATTAAGGTCCCGACACAGTTTCAAGACCCGATGTAATGTTCGTGCCCACCAAAAGGGATCAAATCGACCAACTACCTTTTAAAACTAGAACGGCACTTGGTAGAGAGCATATCCCCACCAGGCTGAATAGTTTACATGTTGTATCCCACTGATGGGCCGTTATGGATCCGGGCATGAACCAAAATCTATTCGGCTTGTTCTCGTCACCTAACTAACTCGTCCATCTAGTTTTGTCCGAATCCGTCCACTACTCTTTTGGAAATATGCTGTCCGTACATCGTTTTTGACCCTATCACTCAATGGTGAAGAATCACTTTTATAATTAAACAAGTCTGGAGACGGCGATGGTTCACGAGCAATGTACACGGTTCGCCTTTTTTATTTTTTGACCTTCGAGGGGACGCCACGGGCAAACTGGCGGGAATCGGGAAAAACGTAAATGATGAAAGTTGTAGTACTCTAAGAGCACTACTTGCATACCAACTTTCATTCGAAACAGTTGAAAACCCGAGGAGCTCCATGCCCAATTTATTGATTTTTTTGACATTTTCTAAGTTCGTGACCTTGTGACCTTGACCTTGGGACAAAAATGAAAACTCGAGCTCCGTGGGGCTATGCAGGTGCCATTGGGCTAACCAAATACCAAAACCCCTGCCAGATTTGACAAACCCCCTCGGAGAAGATGTAATTTGAAATCGGCTACCCCTAAAAACACATGTCTTTTGGGCGTGGCTCCGCCCATAATGGGCGCAACATGCCCATTCTCAGGAAAACACAACTAGATCATGATATAAACCTCCCACCGAAATTTTATCAGGATCGGATCAAAACCCACGGAGCTATGCTCGGGGCAGACCAGACAGACAGACAGACAGACAGACAGACACATAACGAATATAGTGGTCACTCTGGCTGGCGCTCGTGAACTAAAAATTCTCGTATCCTCGTCTGGATTCGGATCTTCACCAAAATCGAATCGATTCGTCCTTGTCACATCCTCAACCTGTCCACTAAGTTTCGTCCGAATCCGTCCACAAATTTTTGAGATATCCTGCTCACAGGCAAACAGACAGACAAACAGACAGGGGTGAAAACATAACCTCTGTCCACTTTTGGTGGCAGAGGTAACAATGTGAAATGAAACCTTCATCTGAAAATGATCTTATTTGCACGGTATGATGTCATGATGACATCATTCGCTCAACCACTAGTTTTAAATTACTTCACTGCTGAAAACTTCATGCAAGTTATCAAGAGCAGCCAAAAGCACGAGGTTTAGAACCTCGGTTTTGACATTGTTTACGTTTGTATGAACATTTTTTTTTTTTTTTTTTTTAGGGTGGTGCATAGACGGGTGACATACAAGTTGTCATTCTTACATAATAATGACATGGCCTGATGAAAATCACAGAAAATTTCTCAATGAGTATGTTCACGTTTTTCGAAAAAGGTTTAGTGTGGAAAACCCTTTAGTTGTTTTCAATGACGACGTGTAGATGCCTCTAAATTACACATGACTATTGATGGCTATTGCCACATTTACAGAGGACAGCACATGAAAGGTTATGTTCCTACATCTGCACCAGCCTGGAGGGCATCTCTTGCAGCCACATTTAGTGAGTGGCATAATCTTAGCGATTTCTAGTAATTCAGACCACACTGGAATCCATCTTTCATTGACGAGAACCCAGGCTAAATCCCCAGGGTTTGGTTCGGTGATCACTTTTTCACACATCTGTTGCCATATGTTAGCTTGCTAGGCAGCCCGTTTAGTATGTTCCACCAATGGTGCCTCTGTCGGTGGTACGTTCTCAAAAGGGCCCGTTATTCGGCACAAGCATCTGCAGACGGCATTCATTTACTTTGAGCTCGCTACTTGTCTCATCGTAAAGTAATACAATGAAGCGTTTTATCGCTTGCATACACAATACGTGGAAGTGTTTCCAGGCATGACGGCAAGGGTAGCAAATGCTTCTTCGACGCCTTTGAACTCTTCCAACGTCGACCAGCAAATGACTTTTCCCTTACATTTGAAAAAGGATGTTGTCAATCTGTAAGTGAGTGGAACATCGAAAGAGCACGGCCTCGACTGCTTCCTAACGCTGGAGCCATTTAGTGTGCACAAATGTATCTGAAAGAGTTGCCGACAACAAATGTGACGTCGATATCGATTTTAGTCGAAAGGCTGCGGCTATTGCAACACAACGGTGACCATGTCATTATGAACAGATCTGATTAGAATTTGCTTGATATTATCTTGTATTGCTGCATCGTAAAGATGACAAAACATATGAGTGTCTGCTTCCTCATGATTACATGGTTGCAAGTTCTCATTTCCTCCTAATGTTGCAATTACAATGTTCCCGGTTGGCAAGAGATGTGCATTGACCTACTTAGACAGAAATGAAAAAAGCTCAGCATTATTATCGTCATTCCGCAAGAACGATTGCCAGTTGTTTTGTAGATGTGCCGAACCTGCAATCCTTCTACTGCCTCCACATTCACATGCTGCCAGCTTTAAGCTTTGTGGTCGATATATGTCCCAGACAATGTCTAAACTCTCCACACCTTTGAAGGAATATATGGTAGAAAACGGTTTTTGGCTTTGTCATTAAATGTTTGGCTTCCTTCTGGTTTGATCATGTTTGCAATGGCTGCACCGTCGATGATAACTATTTTTTTTACTGTGGATGGATCAGACTCTGATGCAACAACTTCATATCAAGACATTTGAGCAAGTCAGCCATTGGTTCAGTGTTGCAAATTGATGCCATGAGACGACGAATGGGGCGATTTCTGGTTTTCATGATTGGAAAATTCGAGCAGATTGCTATCTCGCGTTTGACAAGCGACGTATAACCGTGAAAACGGGGAACAATCTTGCTTTTAACGATGCTACCTTTTCTTGAATATGGCTTGCTTTTCGTGCAGACAAAGTAGCAAATAACACGAGATTGTTATTTTCAATCTTGTCATAAATCGGTCCATTCCCCTCAATCAACCTATCCTTTGTAGTTGTTCAGTCGTTGACTTCTGGCAAAGAGAACACTGTGTTCAGTCCATCACCTCTGGGTCGTCATACTCCTGGTCTCCAAGCTTTCTATCAATGAAGGGAGCTGATGACGAGACCCTAAAATGTTTTTTTTTTTAATCTAATATAATTCGAATGAAATTTTTTTTGCAAAAATAGAAATTGGTATAAGCTATGATGTCATTGTGATGTCATCTTCACATAATCTATCAAACAATCGATTAGTTGGAAAATTTGCACTTTGTAGGTTACAGCTAAGCGATTGCGATGTTTCTTAGATAAACGAATCGAGCGAAACGGCCAGATTATACGAAATACTCATGACGTCATAATCATGACGTCATACATGGGATTTTTGTATGCCTCTCAAAAGATTTCAATGCAGGTCGGCATAAACTATCTTTTTGCCAATTTTCACACTTTAATGGCATTTTGTGCAATTCGAGCATATTTATGCCCATAACGACTCCGCTCTACCTCGGTTATCCGCCAGCCCTTGGTAAGCAGGGATAGGGGTAATGGGAAAAGATGGACCATCTGAAGGGAGGTTATTTTTGGGGGCATAGGGACGGATTCATACAACTATTCTATTTGCATATCCAATGTGTTCTACATACATGGCCTCAAACCACATGTACAGCATTGATTTTACTTTTATGCTTCACACGGTAATCTTGTAATAAAATTGCTGCTGCGCACTGTGTTCATGGACCCAATGTGCTCACTCTCTCACTTTCACTCTCATTCTCTCTCAATTTGTTTGTTATTACATCTGGGATTTGAAATTTCATTGATTAATTAACACGAAAACTTGTGCATGAATATTTGATAAAGGAATCGTGAACTCATCCGATGTTAAGGCGCTGTCACACCTTGACGATTTAGCCAGCGTATGCCGACTTATGAAAAATTTGTCTCAAACGCTGGCACACATCGAATAAGTTATGGGTAAGTTTTGATAACATTAAGAGCACGCTGAAAAACACTGCCATACGTCGTAGTACGCTGGCT
>CM068959.1:5931126-5980038 GCA_035128595.1 Eptatretus atami | reverse complement strand
ATCCATTGTTGGGAAAGCAGGAGTAGCATATCCAGGGTAGAGTAACCTGGTCTGAATCCAAAGTGATGATTGGAAATCACGCAAACTTTTCACGTTTCTAACTTTAGATGTACACATGATAGAAACAAACTATAGATGGAACATTAGAGTACAATTCAGAAAGTTCTTACTCAATACATTTCAATTTTTTAGGTTTCAACATAACCGCCATCTTTCTTAATACGGTACCATCGTTTAATCAGATTTTACAACTTGTTGAAAACATGCTCCAGTTGCTGCTGAGTTATTTCATGAATTGCATTTTGTCAGGTGCGACTATTGATTGGCCACATATGGTCCATATTTGAACATTTGATTCATTTAAACATTCGGTAATTGCATTAATCAGTTGTCCGGATTCAAACCAGTGTCACCAGTGTCCTTGCTGTCTTAAAATGCATTTTATGCAAGCCTACATGGCTTCTGTCCATTCCATAAACAAACTTGCAGGAGGCAACTGTTATGAATTCCAGCCCTTGAAACCTCAAAGCTGTTTATGAATATGTGCCGGCAATGTCTCGCAGCCCGCTTACAACCGTGGGAGAGTTATTGGATTGCCAAACTTCCCCTAGGGTGTAGGGAGGGGGGACAAAAGCCCACTTGCACCTTTGTTTCTTGCTTTGCCTTGCTTTTCTCCACCTAGGAATAGGTTTTTATATATGAAAGTTTTGTAGTGTGGTACAGGGTCTGACTGCTGTGGTCGGTCCCTGTGCCACCTCCGCATGCATGCGCTGTGCCGCTTCAATAAACCGCATATTCGAGAATCTTCTGTTGACTCCCTCAATTCTTGGCCAGGATTGAAGGGTCTTCATCACACATTTGTAATCATAGCCCTCAGTTCATCCTCAGTATGTGGTTTTGATTGAGTGAACAAGTCTTATATAAACCCATAAAATGTAGGCCAATAGGGGACAGGTCAGGTGAACGAGGTGGCCAAGCAATTGGTCCATGTCAACTAATCCACTTGTCTGGGAAGACCTCATTCAAGAACCATCGCACATTCGAAGCCTCGTGGCAGGGAACCTCGTCTTGCTAGTACAAGAGAATAGTATGTCAAATATTTAATTGTTGTAGTTCGGGAACCAAATGCGGCAATTGTGGTGGTTAACTTTACGACTGATGGAGAAGTTTCCTCATCAGAATATGTCAACTCATCAAGAAACCCAGGGGAATTGTGGATTTAACAACAGCGATATCAACAACATTAGCATTAACAAAACTTGAAGAATTATGCTTTCATTGGCGGTTCGGCTGTCAACCAAGGTGTGCCCCACCCTTGGACTTTGTGCAAGTTCTGCAAACTACCACATAATTAACAACACGTCACCACCTCGTCATTAAAAACACGTCACCACCTCGTCATTTAAATACACGTCACCACTCGTCGTTAAAAAACACGTCACCACCACGCGTTAAAAACACGTCACCACCACGTCGTTAACATGTTACCACCACGCGTTAACACGTCACCACCACGTCGTTAACAGGTCACCACCACGTCGTTAACACGTCACCGCCACGTTGTTAAAAACACGTCACCGCCACGTCGTTAAAACACTTCACCGCCACGTCGTTAAAATCACCTCACCACCACACGTTAAAAACACCTCACCGCCACGTCGGTAAAAAACACCTCACCGCCACGTCGTTAAAACACCTCACCGCCACGTCGTTAAAAACACCTACCGCACGTCGTTAAAACACCTCACCGCCACGTCGTTAAAAACACCTCACCGCCACGTCGTTAAAACACCTCACCGCCACGTCGTTAAAAACACCTCACTGCCACGTCGTTAAAAACACCTCACCGCCACATCGTTAAAAACACCTCACCGCCACGTCGTTAAAACACCTCACCGCCACGTCGTAAAAACACCTCACCGCCACATCGTTAAAAACACCTCACCGCCACGTCGTTAAAAACACTTCAACGCCACGTCGTTAAAAACGCCTCACCGCCACGTCACGCCATGTTATTAAAAACATCTCACCACCACGTGACCACCATGTTATTAAAACATCTCACCGCCACGTGACCGCCATGTTATTAAAAACACCTCACCGCCACGTGACCACCATGTTATTAAAACATCTCACCGCACGTGACCGCCATATTATTTAAAAACACCTCACCTCCTCGTGACCGCTATGTTATTAAAACACCTCACCTCCACGTAACCGCCATGTTATTAAAAACACCTCACCACTACGTAACCGCCATGTATTAAAAACACCCACTGCCACGTCGTTAAAAACACCTCACCGCCACATCGTTAAAACACCTCACCGCCACGTTGTTAAAAACACCTCACCACCACGTTGTTAAAAACACCTCACCACCACGTTGTAAAAACACCTCACCGCCACGTTGTAAAAAACACCTCACCACCACTTGTTAAAAACGCCTCACCGCCACGTGTAAAACACCTCACCGCCACGTTGTTTAAAAACACCTCACCGCCACGTTGTTAAAAACACCTCACCACCACGTTGTTAAAAACACCTCACCACCACGTTGTTAAAAACGCCTCACCGCCACGTCACCCACCATGGATTAAAACATCTCACCACCACGTGACCACCATGTTATTAAAAACATCTCACCACCACGTGACCACCATGTTATTAAAAACATCTCACCGCCACTGACCGCCATATTATTAAAAAAAACTTCACCGCCACGTGACCGCCCATGTTATTAAAAACACCTCACCTCCTCGTGACCGCTATGTTATTAAAAACACCTCACCTCCACGTAACCGCCATGTTATTAAAAACACCTCACCACTACGTAACCGCCATGTTATTAAAAACACCTCACTGCACGTCGTTAAAAACACCTCACGCCACATCGTTAAAACACCTCACCGCCACGTTGTTAAAAACACCTCACCACCACGTTGTTAAAACACCTCACCACCACGTTTGTTAAAAAACACCTCACCACCACGTTGTTAAAAACACCTCACCAACACGTTGTTAAAAACACCTCACCAACACGTTGTTAAAAAACCTCACCCCACGTGACCGCCATGTTATAAAACACCTCATCGCCATGTTATTAAAAACACCTCACCGCCACGTAACCGCCATGTATTAAAAACACCTCACCGCTACATAACCACCATGTTATTAAAACACCTCACCACCACGTAACCGCCATGTTATTAAAAACTCTCACCGCCACTTGACCACCATGTTATTAAAAAGACTTCACTGCCACGTAACCGCCATGTTATAAAAACACCTCACCGCCAGTAACCGCCATGTTATTAAAAACTCCTCCCCACCACGTAACCGCCATGTTATTAAAAACTCCTCACCGCTACATAACCACCATGTTATAAAAACACCTCACCACCACTTGACCACCATGTTATTAAAAACACTTCACCTCCACGCAACCGCCATGTTATTAAAAACACTCACCTCCACTTGACCACCATGTTATTAAAAACACTTCACCGCCACTTGACCACCATGTTATTAAAAACACTTCACCGCCATGTTATTAAAACACCTCACCTCTCGTGACCGCCATGTTATTGAAAACACCTCGCCTCCACGTAACCACCATTGTTATTAAAAACTCCTCACCGCCACGTAACCGCCATGTTATTAAAAACTCAACACCACGTAACGCCATGTTATTAAAAGCACCTCACCTCCTCGTGACCGCCATGTTTATAAAACATCTCACTGCCATTGGCGTGATTTTGTATGTGTATATGTATGTGTGTGGCCATGTTATTAAAAACTCCTCACCACCACGTAACCACCATACTATTAAAAACATCTCACTGCGATGTAACCGCCATGTTATTAAAAACACCTCACCTCCTCGTGACCGCCATGTTATTAAAAACTCTCACCAGAACTTCATTCAAAACAACTCCCACTGTGCAATTCAATGTACCTCACCATGCGTTGCTGTAGAGACGAGCTTGTTTTCACTGAGAATAAGTACATGAGTTGCTTTTGTCATGATTTACACCAAGCAGAATTCAAACATTTCTTTTGTACAAATTTATTTGTAATCGTATATTAATTACATTTTTATAAGCATTTGAATTTGCAGATTTTATAATTTTTTTATTTTTTAGATTTAAGTTAAAAAAAAATAAAAAAATAAATACCCTTAGGACATCCACACTGGAGATGTTGGTGCACCCTGGAAATTTGGTGAAATTTCACAAAAATTTGAGGGAGTAGTTCAGTGACAATACAGGACAGGACAACACAACACGTACATGTATAGCTTACAGAGCGATAAGGTATTAAAAAGGTTTCAGGGTGAAACGGTTTTCGAGAAGAACATGCAGAGAAGGGAGACGGTGTAGTGGCTTTCTAAACAAATAACGAGGTATTTTCCGAATGTGGTCGTTTTGACGACCTCGTTCACGTTAGACATGCATTATGGAAATAACTAACCTCATGCTACGCAATGGTAACCGCCTTGTAGGCATTCCCACAACACTCCATGACAGTTAAAAAGGTTTTTTTCCGGTTTAAACTGCAAGCTGTGAGACAGAACCGCCCACTACAAACAAGCAGTGTGTCAGCCGCTACAATGTGGTCCACAGCTGGTCCATCAGTGAACATTGTTTTTTTAACCAACCCTTTCCTTGGGAATCAATCCATGGATGCGTTTCTGGTTCACTGGCTTTCATCAGCATGAAGTGGATTCCCTTCAAGAGTTGAGCTAGCCAGCTCTACCATTTATACTAATGTGTGTGTGTGTGTGTGTGTGTGTGTGTGTGTCCTCAATAACTCCAAAACCATGAAACCGAGCAGCCTGAAACTTTGCATGCACACTAAGAAAAGTCCAAGGAAGTGCAAGAGTGAAAATTGTGCATGACCAGTTATGGGCAAGCCGAAGGTGCTGTTCAGATCATCAAGAATGGTCTCAGCCACGTCAAGGAAGACCATTCAATCTCGTGTAGTTCGTGTGTTGTTCAACCACCGCACCAGACCACCTCAAACCACCGGTCACTCATCTGCCAATCTTCTGATGGGTCATGAATTAACAACACGGTTATCATTAGTGCACCCGGATGGACCTCACGGTCCACGTCGAGAATAACAAGTATCAACAGAAACGTCATGACGACCAAACGTCTGTACATCCCAACTTCCAGATCAATGATCCTGTACACGTGGTGAACTCCGGATGTGGAACCAAGTGGTTATCAGGAATCATTATCGACAACATTGATGAAATGATGTTTCTTGTGAGGTTGTGTGATGGTAGATGTTTGTGTAAACATGTTCACCAACTCAGGTTACGTCATGGGGAGGCAAACATTGAACCGGCTCAGGTACCTTTGTCACCCACTCCTGTATTAACACCACCACCACCTGTGTTTGAACCTGAGGTGTTTCCTCATGAAAGCTTCTCACCCATCAATGTACCTGAAAACTCAATTCCCGACCCTGTACCCCTATTGTCTGGAAGCCCCCTGAGCGTCTTGATTTGTATGAAAAAAAAACTGGGGGGAGGGGGGGACATTAGATGTATCAGTAATTTATGATAATGTATGCACACGTGGTGCACCGGGGCGTGGCTAAGTAGAGTCACGTGATTGGAAAAGTGACTTTGCACGACTGTAAGCATTCCGTATTTGCATTGCACTAGTTTATTGTTATTATTGTTATTGTTGTTATTATTGCATTCATAATTCTTTGAAACATGACTTCAATCGCACTTGCAAGTGCGTCAGCATGAGGAACACGTTTGGAGACTGGTATTTGAAACAACGTCGTCTATTTTGGGTAAAATCTTCACACTAAAATCTCATCTGGAAACACTCGTTAACTTTCCACGTTTTTACACGGACAACATTAAAGAACAATAAAGAATATCCGATAACTCGAAGCGAAATTACGCATAAAGACTCCGTGCAGTGTTCGATCACCCTGTCGGAGTAGTTTGCAACAGCGGTTCGTTTGTGTTTATTTTTCCCATTGAGTTTACACGAACTGTATGTATTACGTTGTTATTCAGTTATTATTATTAGTATTATTATATTGCGGCTTTATTTACTTCGATTTCTTGAGCGTAAAATTACCTTTACTTTTATTCAGACTCGAAACGGATCGTTTTGTCGTGAAACAACAACAACAACCGTTACACTGTCCTGTACAGTACAGGAAGCCTTTGTCACTTTGTGTTCCAAGTCCCTTCGGAAGAAGCTTCCTGGTCGCTTTTGTCCAACATGTTCAACGTGATCGCTTTGCCGCCTCAGGTACCGGAGCTCGGACACGGCTTGTTTTTGTCCCAGGTGGATCGGTGGATCGAACTCAACTCGGTTCCATTTTGAAGGCTCGTCGTAGTTCGGCCTTTGTAACGATGATATGGGGATTTCCAATGTCGTGGACTCCCGTCTCCTGTAAGGCCAGAACGATGTAATCGTGTGGTGTTTATGGTTGTGCTTTGTTCACATTTTATGGAATTTTCTCCTGTTGTGAAAAGTTAAAAACCACATATCGTAATGAGGGTGAAAGGGACCATCTATTTATTACGTACTCGTGAGGAGGTGGGAAAATTGACGAAGATATAACAGGTAGGTTGGGTGGAGTTATCGTCTCACCTGTGGTCTCGATCCTCCCGCCTTCTCCCCTTCCCTCTTGCCCCAACCCCCTCCATATCTACCCCTCCCCCCCCCAACCCCTCCATATCTCACCCCTCCATCCTCTCACCCCTCCCCCAACCCCTCCATCTCTCACCCCCCCCTCCCCCAACCACCTCCATATCTCACCCTCCCTCCCCCAACCCCCTCCATATCTCACCCCTCCATATCTCACCCTCTATCTCACCCCCTCCATCTCTCACCCCCTCCCCAACCCCCTCCACTCTCACCCTCCCTCCCAACCCCTCCATATCTCACCCTCCATCTCCCACCCTCCCCCCCCCAACCCTCCTATTCACCCTCCCCCTCCCAACCCCCTCCTCTCCACCCTCCCCAACCCCCTCCATATCTCACCCTCCATCTCTCCACCCTCCCCCCTCCCCAATCCTCCATCTCCCACCTCCCCCAACTGTCTCCGTCTCTCTGTTCTCCCCTCTCTTCCTCTCTCGCTCTCTGTCTCTCTCGCTATCTGTCTCTCTCGCTATCTGTCTCTCTCACTCTCTGTCTTCGCTGTCTCTCGTGTCTCTCTGTTCTCGCTGTCTCGCTGTCTCTCGTGTCTCTCTGTCTCTCTCGCTGTCTCTCTGTCTCTCTCGCTGTCTCTCTGTCTCTCTCGTGTCTCTTCCTGTCTCTCTCGCTGTCTCTCTGTCTCTCTCGCTGTCTCTCTGTCTCTCTCGCTGTCCTCTCTGTCTCTCTCGCTGTCTCTCTCTTCCTTCGCTGTTCTCTGTTCTTCTCGCTGTCTCTCTGGTCTCTCTTCTGCTCTCTGTCTCTCTCGCTGTCTCTCTGTCTCTCTCGCTGCTCTCTGTCTCTCTCGCTGTCTCTCTGTCTCTCTCGCGTCTCTCTGTCTTCTCTCGCTGTCTTGTCTCTCTCGCTGTCTCTCTGTTCTCGCTTCTCTTCTCTGTCTCTCTCGCTGTCTCTCTGTCTCTCTCGCTGTCTCTCTGTCTCTCTTCTGTCTTCTGTCTTCTCGCTGTCTCTCTGTTCTCTCTCGCTGTCTCTCTCTGTCTCTCTCGCTGTCTCTCTGTCTCTCTCGCGTCTCTCTGTCTCCTCGCTGTCTCTTCTGTCTCTCTCGCTGTCTCTCTGTCTCTCTCGCTGTCTCTCTGTCTCTCTCGCTGCTCTCTGTCTCTCTGTCTCTGTCTCTCTCGCTGTCTCTCTCTCGCTGTCTCTCTGTCTCTCTCGTCTGTCTCTCTGTCTCTCTCGCTGTCTCTCTGTCTCTCTCGCTGTCCTCTCTGTCTCTCTCGCTGTCTCTCTGTCTCCTCGCTGTCTCTCGTCTCTCTTCGCTGTCTCTCTGTCTCTCTCGCTGTCTCTCTCGCTGTCTCGCTGTCTCTCTGTCTCTCTCGCTGTCTCTCTGTTCTCTGCTTCTCTCTGTCTCTCTGTCTCTCTGCTGTCTCTCGTTCTCTCTCGCTGTCTCTCGTCTCTCTCGCTGTCTCTCTGTCTCTCTCGCTGTCCTCTCTGTCTCTCTCGCTGTCTCTCTGTCTCTCTCGCTGTCTCTGTTCTCTCGCTGTCTCTCTGTCTCCTCGCTGCTCTCTTCTCTCGCTGTCTCTCTGTCTCTCTCGCTGTCTCTCTGTCTCTCTCGCTGTCTCTCTGTCTCTCTCGCTGTCTCTCTGTCCCTCTCCTCCTGTCTCTCTGTCTCTCTCGCTGCTCTCGTCTGTCTCTGTCTCTCTCGCTGTCTCTCTGTCTCTCTGTCTCTCTCGCTGTCTCTCTCGCTGTCTCTCTCGCTGTCTCTTCGCTGTCTCTCTGTCTCTCTGTTCTCGTCTCTCTGTCTCTCTCGCTGTCTCTCTTCTCTCTCGCTGTCTCTCTGTCTCTCTCGCTGTCTCCTGTCTCTCTCGCTGTCTCTCTGTCTCTCTCGCTGTCTCTCTGTCTCTCTCGCTGTCTCTCCTGTCTCTCTCGCTGTCTCTCTGTCTCTCTCGCTGTCTCTCTGTCTCTCTCGCTGTCTCTCTGTTCTCTCGCTGTCTCTGTCTCTCTCGCTGTTCTCTGTCTCTCTCGCGTCTCTCTGTCTCTCTCGTGTCTCTCTGTCTCTCTCGCTGTCTCTCTGTCTTCTCTCGCTGTCTCCTCGTCTCTCTCGCTTCTCTCTCTCTGTCTCTCTCGCTGTCTCTCTCTCTGTCTCGCTGTCTCTCTGTCTCTCGCTGTCTCTCTGTGTCCTCGCTGTCTCTCTGTCTCTCTCGCTGTCTCTCTCTGTCTCTCGTGTCCTCTCTGTCTCTCTCGCTGTCTCGTCTCTCTGTCTGTCTCGTCTGTCTCGTCTGTCTCGGTCTGTCTCGGTCTGTCTCGGTCTGTCTCGGTCTGTCTCTCTCTCTCTCTGTCTCGCTGTCTCTCTCTCTCTTCTCTCGGTCTGTCTCTCTGTCTCGGTCTGTCTCTCTCTCTCTGTCTCGTCTGTCCTTCTCTCTCTCTCTCTGTCTCGGTCCCTGTCTCTCTCTCTCTCTGTCTCGGTCTGTCTCTCTCTCTCTCTCGTCTCGTCTCGTCTCCGTCTCGTCTCGTTCGTCTTCTCTCTCTCTCTGTCTCGGTCTCTCTCTCTCTGTCTGTCTCTCTGTCTCTTCTCTCTCTCTCTGTCTCTGTCTCTGTCTCTGTCTCTGTCTCTGTCTCTGTCTCTCGCTTTTCATATAAAATTTTGGCAATTTTTCATATTTCTCGATGGACATGAATAAAAAATTCAATTTTCTTCCCTCCAAATGGTTGTCAGGTAAATATTTGAGCATATTGCTCATAGACTTGTGAATCAGTCTGATTCATCTATTTTATCTATTTTAATGTCCAAATACAGTAAGTCCTCGCTTTTCGCAAGGGTTGCGTTCCTGGAAACCTTATGATAAGCGAAACTGTGTTAAACAAAACATATTTTCCCATAGAAACCAATGTGTTAAAGGGGGATGCGTTTTTGGCTCGGAATTTTTTGGACTAAACACAAATTTTTTGGACATAAACACAAATAAAAAACACACTCCTCGAGTAGTGGCGACTTACCCAAAGGCTGGAGGAACGGAGTTGATTGCGGTGGACAAGTCACACTTGCAGAGTGGCAGAATCGTCCCCCTCTTCACTTGACACTGTGCTGTCACTTTCTCACCAGCGGGAACGGTCTCTTGGCAGCTGGTTGAAGGATGGTGGAGGAGTTGGTGCTGGATCTTTTGGCTTGAAAAATGCGTGGAGAGTGGGCTGGATGGCTTTCTTTTTCTTTGCTGCATAAAGTTCCTTGTAGCAACAAAGGGCATCATTAACAACACGGCTAAAATCAGTGCTCCTTTCAAGATTTGGATCTTGCTTGATAACAAATTCTATGGCATTTTCAAACGAGCTGAGGATTTGGCTGAGGTTTTTCATGGTGAGATGCTTGGATGAAGGTGTCACAGCATCTTCTTTTCTTCCTCAAGAGCCCACTGCTGCTCCAACTCCGTAAGATCTTCATTGCTTAAGGATTCTGCATGAGACTCCAGTAAGTCATTCACGTCCTCTTCGTAAACCTCTTCAAAACCAGCTCCTGCGCCAGGTCTACAATTTGACTTGTAATCACGGAACATCAGCAACCCCGTGAAATTGTGGACACACTAAGGCCACACTTTCTTCACACAGCGTTCATTGTGGAGGCACTCACCTCCGCCCATGAATCCTTAATGTTTTCCAAAGCCATTTTTATGTTGTATGTTCGCCAAAACTCCTTGATTGATAGCTTGTCCTTATCAGTTTTTTTGATAAGCTGCAGCATGGTATGCTTAACATAATAGGTTTTAAAAGCAGCAATAACTCCCTGATCCATAGGCTGTAAAAGTGAGGTAGTATTTGGTGGTAAAAATACTACCTGCAGATTTTCACACCAGTCTTCCATTTGCTGAGGATGGGCAGGAGCATTGTATAACAAGCAGCAAAGATTTGTTGTCAATGTTGTTCTCCTTGGAGTACTTCTCAACATGATTGGAGAAGTAATTGATCACGTAATCGTGGGTCAATGCCCCAGTCATCCAAGCCTTTGTATTTGACCGCCATATTACAGGAAGTTGTGGCTTGAGGCAACCCTTTAGCGCTCGTGGGTTTCAGAAACGTAAACAAGAAGCGGCTTGAGTTTTACATCCCCTTCTGCATTTCCACCGAGTAATAAGGTCAGCCTGTCCTTTGCTGCTTTAAACCCTGGAGCAGTCTTTTCTTCTCGTGTGCGATGTATGTACGGGAGGGCATTCTTTTCCAAAACAATCCGGTTTCGTCAATATTGTAGACTTGCTTCGGTGAGTAACCCCCTCCTCAATCATCTTCAACTTTGCTGGAAACTCTGATGCGGCAGCATGGTCCGCACTTGCTGCCTCACCGCTACACTTCAGGTTGTGGAGGTTGGCGCGATGACAAAACCTCATAAACCAGCCTCGGCTAGCTGTGAAGGTCTCTGCGCCTTCACCCTTTCCTTCAGCTTCCTGTTTCTTCTTTAAATCGTTCCACAAACTACGCGCTTTTTCTTGTATCACAGCAAGAGAATAAGGCATGCGACGTTTAGTTGTGATCTTCTATCCACACACATAATAACGCTCCATGTTGTGCATGGCACCATCTCTCATTCTCGTTAGTGTCGTTGCACTCGAACTGGTTGCAATCTGTGATATTTTCTTTATCTTTGCCGAACTTTGAACGATCGAATGTACAGTCGATGCAGCGATTGCATGCGCGCGGCCGATTTCCGTTGTCCCTTCACCTCGTTCATGTCTTTCATTATATCCAATTTCACCTTCAATGTGACAGCCTTTCGTTGTCTCTTGAAACGAGGTGTGCTGCTGCAAAAGACTTGCGGGTTGCTTGGGATTCATACTGGAAGGTATGCAGGCGAGCGTGAAGAGAATACAGTACAGTACATGCGCAGAAAGGTGAAAGTGTGTTTATGCGCATCCTGTGTGATTGTTTTTTTTCAGGCAGTTTGAAACTTTTGTTTTGCGTTTTTCTTGCAATGACATTACGATCGGCATAAAATGTTTGCGATAATTGAAAAATTGGTCATTAAAATAAATTACGAATAATCGAAACTACGATATGCGAACTTCCGGTTAGCGAGGACTTACTGTACTTAAAACATTCACTCACCTCAATATTTCGCAATAATTCCAGAATTCCATAATCGTCGCGTAATGGCGGACAGAAAAAAAAATCTCCCTTTAACTGTTGAGGGAGATTGAGGCAAACCTGTATTTTTCCTGCAAAGAAGGTCATGCAGAAATGTATCATTTGGGGTAAGAGATTTCAAATTCAATGATTCAGGTAAAATTGTATTGTGTATAATATTGATTGTTGCGTAATGGCGGACAAATTTTAATTTTTGAAACGCGTGGTCAGTGAGCGGTATTTAATCAAAATATGTCTATAATGTTTGTAAAATTAGATAATATGATTATTGTTGGTAAAATGAGCCTCATCTCAGCCACTTTCAGCACACTTCACAGATAGCACAGGCACTTTTATTTTTTCATCCTGAATAGGCATTCAAAGTGAAACTAGGATAAATTTTACTCTATCACATGCCACTCAGCCATTTTTTGATCGATTTCCAAACTGTAACATGTTCTGGAAAGGAAAGTTCACTCTTTCTGTTGAAATAAACTTTTCAAACCAAGTTCCATGACGAATATCAGATAAATTAAACAACATCTGGAAATATGACTGCTTTTTCAGCTGATAGCATTTAACGTACATGAATCTTAGGATCCTGACATCTGACGGTCATTAAAGTATACATTCTTTAATATATATTTCAATGCTCTAACTGACTGTGAGGGTTTCAAGAAGGCTAGTTTACTCATATTTGTGTTTATTTACTGTTATTTAAATACAAGCATTGGAACAGGGTGGCTCCCCACTTAGCTGCGACAGGCCCTCACTTCTTGCTGCCTTCCCTTACCCATGCTCCTCACTTCCCTCCCTCCTTGCTCCCCACATCTCCTTGCTCCTCTCCCTCCTCTTCTCTTTCCCCTCCACCTCTTCACTCTCACCGCTCTTTCTCCCCCACCTGTCTCTCTTCTCTCTCTCTCTCTCTCCTCTCTCTCTCTCTCTCTCTCTCTCTCTCTCTCTCTCTCTCTCTTCCACCCTCTTTTCTCCCTCCCCTTTAGTATTACCGTCAGCGAAGTGACGAGTGGTATTTGCTAGTGACTAATAAACTGTCAAAATGACGTGTTTCGTTTGGTGTCACATGGAATTAAAGTTGCTCTATTTGAAAAATTACGCTCTCATTCCCTTTTAAACACCATTGAAACTGAAGGGTAAGTTTCGTATGAAATCATCACGACACCAGTCTGTCAAAGTGTATCCAACATTTGTGGAGTGGGGTTGAGGGGGATCTCGATTGTGAAAATGAAGAGACGATGGGTGATAGTAAAAAGAAGTAAGCGTAGCATTACGAAGCGTTTGTCGGGGAATTGGCGTGTGAGCAACTCGTTGAGGCACGACAGTAACTCGATTGGTACTGTGCTCCCCATCGACCCCTCTCGTTTGAGTTTGACTCCTCACACGATCAAATGTAACTTCGACGTGCCATTCTGGTTAAGTGCCGGCATGGGGGTACATTAGCATGGAGACTTCAAGCCGGTTGTCCCATCTGCATTTATGTTGTGGATATTAAGTATCCGATGGTTTGTCATTTAAAGAATCTGCTGTGGTGTCCTGCCACTCCGACCAAATTCCCTGCCTGTCGCTGATAGCGATTTGAAGATGTTAGATTTGGTTAATGCTGCAAATGGGGTTTGTACATTTCAGGTAAGTAGAAACAAAAGCAATAGGTTGTTGGAGTGGATACCTGTAAGATCGTTTTCGGCCATTGGCCTCTCTTGTGATCCTCCCATATCCACGTACAGTCTGACCCCTTATTTGTAGTTGTGATTTGTAAAAATTATCTTTCTGGGAAGAACCCTGTTATGCCGAGTGGTGGTTAATGGTTAAGATAGCTGGATTGAGATCTTAATGTCCTGAGTTTGAGCTGCTGTCGTGCCATAATAAAACACCATGTGGGTTAACTCGGCCTGTCCATCCTTCGAGGTCGGAAAAATGAGAACCATCTCTCGGAAGAATGAGCCATTTAAGTATCTCCTGCATCGGAGCGGTGACCCATCCAGGATTGTACCCCCAAGCTATGGTCTGGCGATATATCTATATACCGGTTATATCGACATAATTTTTCACATCGATATACCGGTATTGGAATTCTGAATATCCCGGTATACCAAAACAAATCGAGATGAGAAATAAAAAAAACCCAGTATATCACCAACGAATTGAAGAAAGGTGTTTACAATCATTAAATATCGGACATGATTGAAACAGCTTTGATGCACTCGGCGTCTCGGCTAAACATGGAACAGTGGAACGTATGACGTGGAACAGAGGAACTCAGCACCCACACAAGCAATCGCGTTTTTCTTTGCCCTTGGGGCTGGTTTTAAAGCAATTGCCAATTGGTTGTTATTTTATATGAATTGGGTGTGCTTTAGAAATCCTGTGCCGGGTTGGTGATGTGCGATGGTGATAGCGGTATGAAAGCGATACGGGTACAGCATTCCATGACAGTCACACCGGTACGGCGATAGCGATGGATACTGACCTGTGCTGATGACCAACACTGATCTCGTTTGAAAACAAAATACATTTACAATACAAGAAAAAGAGCAATCAGAGATTGCAAACCCTTGCCAGGACTTCTTTTGAGTGGTGTATTTTTATTGTTTTTTAGGTAAATCCAATATGGCTACCAAACCATGTGACATATTGTTATGGATTTGGAAGCCTCTTGCACACAGACAGTCAGCAGTCCCCGCAGTTCATTTGTTTCGATAAGTATGTGTTATAGTTAGGGTCCCGTCCTCCTGTCTAAAGGGTTAATTTCATGTGTGTGCTGCGGGTTTCTTTTATAGTCAGGTTTTTTACATCTTAAATCCATCCTTCGTTCTCGCACCATCGCCCACGTGCAACATGTCACGTACAGGGGTGAGGTTCCCTCCGCCCACCGTGAGCCCGTCCAATCGACAGCGGCCGGCCCGACAGCCGACCCGAGATCGCCCCTCCCCGCTACAAGGGTGGAGGAAGAATAGGGTGCTCCCCTGGTTGTTCCGTCTGGGTTCTCAGACACGCACGGGGGGAGGGTGGTCGTTGCCCCTCCCACCGGACCTCCTCCAATCAGGAGGCTCATCACCTCAGGGCCGACTCCGCTTTAGCCAGATGGAGTGTTTGGCCCGACCAATAAGGGGAGGCCACTGATCACCCGACAACCCTTGTCCAATCTGCAGGCGAGTTACCTCAGAGCGGTCCCTAGACCGTGGCTGGGGGGGGGGGGGGGGGAAGGATAAGAAGAGGAAGTAGAGGTAGAGTCGTCGTCAAGAGGAGTCGTCGTCGTCTTTGCTCTTGGCCCTTTGGTCTGTCGTCGTAGTCGTCTGCGATCGTGGTCTGCGGTCTTTTGCGGGGCTCCTCGTGGTGGTGGTGGTCGAGCAGCCAGGACTGTGGTGCTCGATCATCATTCGTGGCAGCCAGGATTGTGGGCTCGTGGATTCCGGGTCGTGGGTTCGAGTCCCACCGTGGTGGGTTGGAGTCGGTGTGACCGCACGAGGCGGACAGGTACCCGGCCAGGCTCTGTCCCCCCAGCTGAGCTATCCTCCTCGGCTGGAGGGTCCAATAAGACCCGACGGGGTCCGCGTGTGCGCGGCGCCAGTCTGTTAAGTAGAATTGTTAAGTGCTTTTCGCTCATTGTGCATTGCATTTTATTTGTGATTAAGTCTGCTTTGTGTCTCCCTTCCCGATTATTGTAAAATAAACCCCTGTTAAATGTTCCAGTTCGTTGCCTGTCGTTTCTACCATTGACCCAGCACGGTGTGGGCTTGAGAAGTATTAAGGCTGTTGGGGCTGTGCCGTAAGTGTTCATTTGGTCCGGTGCGGTTTTTGTAACTTCCGCTCGGTTACGCCCGATCCGAGTCGGTTACAGCGACTCAGTTCAGACAAAGTCAGCCGAGGGTGTGGTTTCCCCGGTAGTTAGACGGCGTGAGTACTTAGGTAAATTGGAATAGACAAGTGGACCCTACCTCACGCCGTCAAAATATTGGCGACCACGGTCCTTTAAGTGACCTGTTGACTCCGGAGTTATCCGGGGTGACGACCTTTTAATTCCGGTGTTCGGTAGGAGACGGCCCGACTGCTCCGTCTGGCGGTCGTCCTCGCTACCTAACCCGGCACCACAACAATATGACATTATATGTGTGACTTTTGTTCCTCGTGGATAGGTGGTCAAATGTGCAAAATTTCACCTCGATCTTTTCAGCCATTTCAGAGAAGATTTTTAAAGGTTGAAAAAAAACAACAAAAAAATATGGCTGCCGAATCACATGATCGACGACATCATCAAAAAAATGTTGTGGACCATTTTTATCCCTGGATGACCCTCAAAATTTTTTATACTGATCAGATGTCGCGTTCTACCAATGCAGTTATGACGTCATAATGAAGGAAAGCACCTATGATGTCATTAAAAAACCCACACTAATTCCCCATGAGGAGTGCTTGCTATTTGCCACTTGTACACCCATGGCTTGGGGAACAATTGTGTTAAGTTTCCCTTCGATTTGTCCAGCTGTTCTCTAAGATTTTTTATAGGTTTTAGGGTAAATCCAATTTGGCTGCCAAACCATGTGACCAATGACATCATATGTGTGAACCTTTTGTTCCTCATGGACAGGTGGTCATACGTGTAAAGTTTCGCTTCAATCTGTTCAGCCACTTCAGAGAAGATTTTGAAGGTTTTTTAAAAATATATTTTAGTCAAAAACAATATGGCTGCCGAATCACGTGACCGATGATGTCATCAAATTTTGTTTTTTTCTGTGGACCATTTTATACCTAGATGACCCTCAAAAATTTTCATGCTGATCAGATGTGGGGTTCTACATATGCAATTATGACATCATAACGAGGCCAACTATGACGTCATAAAAAAATCGTGCTCATTCCCCATGAGTACTTGCCATGTGCGAAGTTTCAATTTTTTCCTTGGTGCGGTTTCAGATACAGAGGTCCAAAGTTTTTCTGCTTTTTCCAATAAACTGTCAAGGCAGAGGAGGCTGCCACACCACGTGACCTATGACGTCATAATTATCATTGTAGCATTCTACATGAGTAGTCGCACCAATGGTGAAAATTTCGTCTCAATCCGATAAGCGGTTGTGGAGAAAAACACGAAAGTTCTGTGTGGACGGAGACAGACGGACCCAAATGCAATACCCTCTCCGAGTCCTTTGGCGAGGGTAACAAGTTGAAGTTAGAAGTGAAATTAGTGTTCTCATCATTGGGGGGGGGGGGGGGGACGGGACATCCCTGTGTGGGAATACTTTGAAAAATTACCGTGTCAATGGTGTGGACGTCATATGAATACATAAGGGACCATTGTGTATTTTTGGAGTCTATGCAAAAAAAAATTTAAAAAATTACTATTTTATATATATCTATATCTATATATAGATATATGTATATATAGAATATATGTATTTTAATAATATCGATATATTGATGTATACCCCGGTATATAGATATAGAAAAAAATCGATATCGATGAAGTCCAGTCCTGGACTTCCCAGTGGATGATGATGATGATTTTTCATATGGGACTAGATACCTGTTCAGAAGTCCATGAGCGGTCCTCCTGGAAATGATGTCATGGGCTCCTGCCATCGGCAATGCCACTTGTGGCTTGTCCAGCAAAACTCCATCGTATTGATATCTGAAGGTTTGATCTTACGATGGGAATGACATGTATGGTTCCTGTGAAACGTGCTGTTTATCATCCTGCATGATTGACTTTGTGAGTTAATGAGCGAGGACTGGAAACTCATGACTTCAATGCACTCTTTGATTTGGGTAGTTGAGGGGACCACGGTAAAGTGAGCCACATTAACAACGAGCTAATTTCGGCAAATGAAAGGATTTCAAAATGTGACAGATTTCTTGATGAGTGTCTCAATTTGAAATCTTCAGGTTGATCTGAGTCAGGAAGTTCTTTTATTCCCCCCCCCATGTTGGTCAACGTACACGTCCAGTACTATGATGTTCCTTCATCTTTGACCCGTTTCTATTTCAAACGTGATCCCAAATTGCACTTCGAGAAACTCCCATTCTTGGATTTCTTTAAAGTTGTTTCATGTGACGACTTTCAGAAAAAAATTATTCATTAATTTATACTCTTCCATGAACTACTACTACTACTACAACTGCTACTACTATTCTTAAAAGTCGATTAACTTACTTTGCTATTATTTTATTGACTTTACCTCGAAGAGTGATTCGTCTATGCAGTACTCGGTTCATTTTCTTGCTTCTTTCTTGACACCAATGATTTCATTTCCAGGTGACGGTGCCATTGACTCAGCTCTTTGGCACATTGCATTGTGTGAAGAACGTGCCGAGCTCAACTAAATGCAGATCTGTCCAGCGGCAGAAATGTTGTGTGGCAGACTCGGGTACACCGACTGCAGAGAACCAAGCAAGTGTAAGGCACCATGTGATTAATGCTGTGGTTTCAAGCCCCCTTTGATTTACTTTTTTTTTAATTTATTTTATTTTTTCATGCACGCAATCTCCGCTCACGGAAGGCCGAGAGCAGAAAAAGAACCAAATTGACGGTGGGCAAAGTGGGCCAAAAGGTGAATGCAAAAAGAAAAGAAAATCCAGAGAAAGGAAAAAAAATAACCTGCTGGTTTAGGGGTGTTTCTGGAGGGTATAATGGGGTATAGAATGTAATGGGTAGGGATGGAAGATGACGCAAGATGGGTATGAGCTGCCTACTTAAAACCGTACAAGGAACAGTTGTCTTAATTGATTCATGCAAGTGGTACCACAGGTGGGAGAAAAAGAGGAACAAAGGAATGCAGACAGATAAGCAATCTGCTTGTATTTATTTTTAAATTGTTAACAAGAAGGTGGTTACCGAAAAGATGCGTACATCTTGGAGCTGTTTGGTAAAGGTAGAGGGGGCATAGATGTGTTGCAGCTAGTGTGAAGGAAAGGGCAGTGCTGTAGGAACGTGATCGTACGTCGATTGTTTGTTTGGGAGCGAACCAGGAAGGGGAAGGGAGGGTGAGTAGGGAGTTGTGGAGGGAGATGTTACGAACCATTCTGGAAACCTTGTGTCTTCCGTGAGCAGATTGGACTGATAATCATGCATGTCTCGGTGGATATCAGGAATGAAAGAAAGGAAAGAGTTGCGGGTGAGTGTGAAGTATTTTTATTTTATTTTACTGTTGTTTAGGAAGAGACTAGCAGTGGGGGTAGGGGGAGGATGAGGATGATGAGAGAGGGGACAAGTTGTAAATGGGGGAGTATGGAGAGGGGTTGGGGTTTTAAAGGAATGTGGAGTTCGATCAAAAACGTAGGGAACTGGGGTGGAAGGGAAAGAGAGATAGCTGCAATTAATGGCACAAATCCGTGATTCATGTTGCCTGGACTGACATGCAGATTCAAGGCTCATGATAAATGCATGACGAGACAAAAATTACAATACAGGTAAGGAAGGACTTTTAGACAAGATAATTCACAACGGTATCCTTGGCATTCAAAACCACTTGGTGTAGAGTAATCCTATCCACGCACTAATGTCACATTTCCATTTTGAAATGAAATGAAATTTTATTTGTCCACAAAAAATGGAAAATTGCACTGTCAAACAAAGCTCACAATCTCAGGATAAAACAATAAAAAGAGCAATCAGAGATTGCAGACCCTTGCCAGGACTGCTTTTGTGTGGCGTTTGTTTACTGGTGTGTGTGATGTAATTAACAAGAGACATAACAAGAACTGCCACTTTATAACTGCTGGCAGTGATGACCGGGTACCAAGACGTTCCGCTTTGATGCAACCCCGCTTTGATCGGACAGCTGACCCTGTCCCATGATGTTGTTTTAAAAAAATATTTATTATACGGTTGAAATTAGAATGGTATTAAAATAAATTCAATTCAAATCAAATGGAAGAACAAATGGGTACAGTCCTGCATTGGAGTAATCAGAAGGAACCAGAACAAGAAAAAACATTGGAGTAATCAGCTGCTACTCCTCTACCCTCAAACTCATCCAGGCACAGCTAAGTGAAACTTATTCGAATAAATAAATTGATAAATAAAAACAACAAAAATAACGCGTATCAAAAAATTAAATAATTCTTGCTGCCAGACCATGCATCCGATCAAGTTGAAATTTAAAACATGCATTCCCCATCACGACGAGATCATAAATGTGAGGTTTCACATCTTCATTAAGCAGTTCCAGCGAAAACATTATTTAATATTTTTCTTCAATCCAATATGGCTGCCAAACCATGCGACCTATGTCATGTGTGAACCTTTTGTTCCTCATGGATAGGCAGTCATGCGTGTGAAGTTTTGCGTCGATCTGTTCAGCCACTTCAGAGAAGATTTTTGATGGTTTATTTTTGGTGTTGTTGTTTAAACAATATGGCTGCCGAATCACGTGATGGATGACGTTGTCAATTTTTTTTTCTATGGGCCATTTTATCCCGATATGGCCCTCAAAAATTTTCATACTGATCAGATGTGGCATTCTACATATGCAATTATGTCATAATGAGGGCACCTATGATGTCATAAAAATCACACATTCCCCATGAGTAGTACTTGCTATGTGCCAAGTTTCAAATTTTTCCTTGGTGCAGTTTCAGAGATAGAGGTCCAAATTTTTCCCATTTTTCCAATATGGCTGCCACACCATGTGACCTATGACATCATAATTATCATTGAAACATTCTACATGAGTTGTTGCACCAATGGTGAAAATTTCGTCTCAATCCGACAAGCGGTTGCGGCGAAAAACACAAAAGTTCTGTGCGGACAAACAAACAAATAAACGGACCCAAATGCAATACCCTTTCCAAATCCTTCGGCGAGGGTAATAACAACAAGCAATTGTTTATTACAAACATGTCTTCTGCTTTCTGCCTTTTGCTTCTCTCAGCCTTTCTCCTTTCTGAGCTGTCTGCTCAGGAGCACTTTTTGTCCCTGCTCACGTGAGCCTGTCCCTCTGCTTCTACCCCTCTGCTTCTTCTTCACATCAGCTCTCTTCTCTCATCCCACAAGTCTCATCCCTTTCATCGGTCCGCAGCCGATGGTGGCGGGTGCATGATGTCACTTATGGAAATTGCCACGCCATTCTGAGGGAACTTTCAACGAAGCCTCCGTCCCGCTCTCCCCACGACGAGAGCCCCCAGTCCCATCCCCGCGCGTGCAAACACCCACTCACACTGTTCTACACTGTACCATGCCTGTGAGAAGCGACGCACCTCATAGGCCATGACGAGCACCGAGCGTCATGAACATGCATGTGAGATGCTACGTGAACATACATGTGAGAGCACCCGATGGGTTATTAAGCAATGCACGGATGGAGGGAACACAAAAGGAATTCCGCAATGACGCGAGAGAAGAATGAATGAAGTTAAGACGGATGGGGTGAAGGAGGGACTGTTGAAAGGATGTTTGATGGAGGGAGGTTATTGGTGGACCGTTGGAACAGAACGATGGTGTGAAGAAGGAAAGATTCACAGTAACAGAGGGGGGGGGGACATTACACTGGAAAAATACAGCCTAGACAACACATTCCGCCCCCGCAAACAGCCCTTTGACATGGATGGGACCAAGGACTATCTATACAAAGACAAATGAAATATCTGATCGTGGTCACCCATATGTCCATGTATTCTCTCCCCCTGGCGTAAGTTTTCCAAAAGCATAATAATATTGTCGCGGAGCGAGCCGGCCCAGGTTAACCCCCCGACCAAAATTGTGGTGACGGGCGGTTAACACTGCCAGCCCCCAGACGCCGGAGCAGTTCCTTATTAATAGGAGGCAGACACATTGATCCTCGGAGATTATCACATGTGCCCGAAGGGCATGGGGCGCAATGGTTGAGGGGCGGAGGAGAACGGAGAATGAAATGGATGCACAGGGGGTTTATACTCGAAGCCCACTACAAATACACGAATACAGTGATTTAAAATGAACACATTTAATGAAAATAAAAAAATATTTACAAAGGACATTAATTCAAAAAGTAATGATAAGAATGATAAAGTAAATTACATATATATATATATTGTTACGGTTGTGGAAATTCGCATTACACCATAAAGGGTCCTCAGGTGAGATATATCGATAAGTTCATGTGTAGTTAGCCCAAACCCGTTGTATAGAGGAATATGTGTGATTCATCCGGGCTGCGACGCTTTGAGTTAGCCATTTTTCTTTCTCCATTGTATTTTTGGACCATTAAGCCGCCAACAACTCAAACACCACCACCTTTGCCTCTTTACCTCAAACTCCATCCCGCAAACATCGCTTCACTGCCATTCCCAAACGACGCCGCCAACCACCAAACCACCACAGCAAACCCCCACCACCTTCGCCTTTCTCCTTCCACAACATCGACCCCACACCACCAGTCAACACAACGTCGTGCTGTCCAGGGCCCGTTCGGAATTGATGCCGAACGCGTCGAGCCGCGGGTACGAATGCGTTCCTCTCAGGGAGAAAAACGGATCAGGAAGGGTTCACGCCCCTTTTTCTCCGTCCAATGGGCGAGCGTTGGGCGGTATGGCCCCGCCTCCAAG
Source organism: Eptatretus atami (assembly GCA_035128595.1). Lineage (NCBI taxonomy): Eukaryota > Metazoa > Chordata > Myxini > Myxiniformes > Myxinidae > Eptatretus > Eptatretus atami. Next base: position 5,957,773 of record CM068959.1, on the reverse strand, counting down.
CGCGATGAATGTGGATTCTTCACGGGAGAGAATTCGGATCAAAAGAGGCTCACGCCCCTTTTTTCCACCAATGGCTGAACAGAGGGTGGCGTGGCCCGCCTCCAATCGCGTTTTGATCCTAATATTTGCATACAGGCTCCTCCTCGGTCTATAAAGAGCAGCGACAAGCGGGTTGCAGTTCAGTTTGGTCGAGTGAAGACGGCGGTTGCAGTTCGGGTTGCAGTTGGGGTTCGGGTCGAGTGAAGACTGAGGTCGTCATCGAGGTTGCAGTGTGGGGGTCGCTCGTCTCGTCGTTGGTGCCGTCTCGTCGCGGGATTCGAGCCAGCCAGCCATTCCCCTCGCTCGACCCTGAGCATCGACAATTCTCCCCCCCATCCGCGCTGAGAATTGCCGGTGGCCCCGTTCCTTCCCCACCCTAACCGTGGTGCCGACCCAACCGTGCTGGCGCGGAGCACGCCGGAAGGGCTCACCGACCACGCCAGGGGCACGGAGTCGGGGCGCAGCTGCGCGGACATTGCGGCTTGCCGCCATCGCGTCACGAGGACGCGGTAAGACCTTTCGGTCTCGTGGACCTGGCCGCTCCTCCAGGCTCCACGTACATTTGGTCACGGACCTGTCTGCTCCTTGCCTGTGAGGTGGCTTTCATTCCTTTGCTTTTGAATGAATGCTGTGGCGCCGTCCTACAAGTATAATTGTTTAAGTGTTGTAAATATTATAGTCGGTAGTAGTGCTTTTGCTTTTGTTGCATTTTGTGTCATTGCATTACTGCCATACGTGCTGTGTGTGTGTGAAATAAATTGCATGTGTGTGAACTGTTTCCCGTTTCGTTGCGTCCTTTTTCTCCCTTATTGAAAGCTCCATCTTGCATCACGTAAGGGATTGATAGTGGGTTTAAAACACCCGGTAAATAATCTGAACCGTCGAGGTCGACGATAACTCCGCTCGGTTATCCCTGCAGCACGGAACGAGCCGCTAAGCGGTTCGTGTCCGGAGTCGACCTGCGGCGTGGTACAACTCCTCGGTACGCTTCTCGTGCGGGTACTTAGGTATATCGACATTCGGCGATTCACCTATTTCGCGCGGGTAGAATGCGGACTGGTGGTGTTGAGGTTAAACCCCCACCCGTGGCTAGCTCCTTGGCGGTAGTTCCAAGAGGGTCACGACTGAATTGCACGTTCGGTGGGCGAAGCGGCCGCCATTCGAGTCAAGCGGCCGATCGCACGCCGGCGGCGCGAAATTCGTAACAATATGTTACTAAAACTCTCATCTTGTATGTATTGTTACGGTGTGGGAAATTCGAACCACCATCAGGTCTGTAGGTGAGGTATTTCTGAAGTACATGTATAGTTAGCCCCAAACCCGTTGTTTAGAGGAATAATGTGTTCATTCGGGCTGCGATCCTTTGAGTCAGTCGTTTTTCTGTTCTTTCTTTATTTTTCGAACCAACCACGCTCCAACCCTCAGACCATTACAACAACGCGACCACAGCACCACTACAACAAACGCCAACCACGCACCACTACAACAACGCCAACACGCCACCACTACAACAAAAGCCAACCACGCCACCACTACAACAACCACCGCGTTCCGACTCGGCACAGGTTGCCAAGAGGCCTGGCCTTCGAGGGAAAGCAGCGGCCCCCGTTCCCCCCCCCTCCCGAACGAATGGCGCCGTCGCGGGATTACACCCTGCGAGGAAGAAGAGAAATGCCACGGCGTGCGAGCATCACCGATTGGACGGAGGACCACGCCCTTCTGGAAGTTCCAGCATGTTCTGGAAGGAGGGTGGAGCCGAAAACGGGGGCGGAGTGGAGGCGGGGCCCCGCGATAAAAGGGACGGCGAAGGCGACGGAGTGCAGAGGAGCTCGCGCTGTTCTTTTTCGACCACGGGTCAAGTGAGTTCCCTGGTTTTTTCTCGCGTCGTGTGGAGCTGAGAGAGTCGTCGTCGCAAGGAACGGCGAAGGCACCGGGAGCTCGGAGTTACGGTCGCCAAGGACTCGACACACCAGGGAAGTAGCGACTTCCATTTCTTTGGTTCTGTGTGAACGTGTGTGTGGCGCCGTGTCCGGAGAAGTAAAACGGTATAAGTGTTGCCGAGTGTTCGCGTTAGTCGGTTGTAGCTCTGCGTCGTCGTTGCTTTATTGTTTTTCGCATTACATTTGATATATGTGCATTCTTACTGTGTGACTATATGTGTGCTTTGAGCCTGTCTGTGTAAATAAAATGCTTGCTTGTTGAATTGTTTCCCCGTTTCGCTGCGTCCTTTCCTCTGTTGGGCTCCATCTTGCTTCACGTAAAGGGTTCGAGTGGGCCGCAGACGCCCGATAATTAATTGGAACCGTCAAGGTCGACGATAACTCCGCTCGGTTATCCCTGTAGCACGGAACGAGCCGCTTAAGCGGTTCGTGTCCGAAGTCGACCTGTGGCGTGTACAACCCCTGGTAGGTTACCCGTGCGAGTACTTAGGTATATTGACTTTCGGCGATTCACCCTACCTCGCACGGGTGGAATGCGGACTGGGTTGTGGTGAGGTTAACCCCACCCGTGACTGGCTCCGGCGTTAGTCCGAGAGGGTCACGACTGAATTGTCGTCCGGTGGGCGAGCGGGTCGCGATTCGAGTCACGTGGCCGATCGCACGCCGGCGGGCGCGAATTGCAACACTGGGTCAGAGAGCGGGAAAACGAACTCTCGGGCTCCAAGCTAAATTTACAGGGAATCGGTCCAGGGTGAGAGGAGCGACCCCCGATTCCCTCTAAATTACGAGCGATTAAAATTAACCCCTTACGAGAAGTAAGATGGCGTCTCAAGAGCGAACGGTGCCGGAGTATTAGAAATGTATATTGTAGTAATGTAGGATCCATGGCCAGGATGTAGACCCCAGCAGGACATTGGTGTGCAGGAACAATTTCCCCCCCAAACGAACCCAGAACCCGAAATGGCGCGGCAGCGGCAGAGGCCGCGGCGTATGACACCCCCTCCCACCTCCGTCAAATCCCCTCCCCAGCCCCCGGCGGATCCGCGCCCGATAATGGCGAATCGCTACCACGGGGTTAGCTGACGTAAGAGGGATGTTGGAAGCATTGATGGGAGCAATGAGCAAGATGGAAACAAACACAAACGAAATGAAAACGAAAATGGATACAAACACGAACGAAATGAAAACGGAATGCGCAACAAATGAAAAAACGAAATAAAAGGAATGAAGGAAGAAAGGAAGAAATGCGGGGTAGATGCAGCAAATGGGCCGAAGCCTGCAGGCGGGCCATGAAGGCCCAACAACAGGGGAGTGCAAATGGCGACCGCCACGTGTGGGAGCGAACGAGCTGGGAGGGGCAACGGTTTGTCAGCCCGCAGTGGAGGCGGGTGAGACAAAGTAATTCGGGGACGTGTTGGCAGAAAGTGTGAAGGTGACGGAGAGAGCAACAGTGACGGTTGACCGAGAGGGAAAAATAATTGGGGTGACGAGACGTGCACGAGGGAATAAGGAAGAGACGGAAATAAAAAATAGTAAGAGACAACGGGAGGTAGAAACAGTAAAGAGAGATTACACGATGAAGACGGGTGGAAGAAACTAAAGACGCACAACAACACATGGGAGTTGGTGGAGACCATGAGAGGGGAGCTGGTGGACTGTGTTGTAACCCGGTGCGAGCAGTGGGATGGCTGCCTCCAGGAACGAGGGAGGGAGTTTGCCCCTTGAGGCAGATCACGACCAGGTGGGTTCGTGTGCTTTGCGAGTTCGAGGGGACGATGCTGCGAACGGGTGCACGGAGAGCTTGGGGGGTATAGAGGCCCCGGAAACCCTTGGGTGGCACAAATCCCAAGTGGGTTGTCCCGGTGTGTGTGGTGCAAGGTGTGAGTGCGTCCCGTGTGTGAGTGGTATGGTTTGTGTGAGGGAAAATGGCACGGTTGTGAGTAAGGCACGGTGTGTGAGGGAGACCTTGTGTGTGAGAGAGCGGTATGTGAGGGAGATGACTGTCGGCATGCGGGAGCACGCAGCCGTGTCTCCCAGTGTGAGTGTGATGGAATGGAGAGTGAGCTTGTAACACGCAGAGTGCGTGTGTTGAACAGAGACGACAGCGACAGAGGGACAAGGGCCGAGTAGCGGCCGTAGCTGTTTTGGGGACCGCTCAGGGTTCACCCACAGCGAGCGCGAGAGTCCGGGCCGTGCAACGCACGAGGCCGCCACGTGCGTCCGCTTGCGGAGTGAAGCCCGGTCCGGAAACGCCGAGTGAATGTTGCCGATCCGCGGACGGACAAAAGGTTAGGCAGGATTACGGATTTGGACCGGACGGGTTCTCCACGCAAAGCTTTGTGTTAAGCTCCAACGGGCAGAGCACATGTGTTCGTGTGGGGAGCCCTCGGAGTGCGAGGTTTGCTTTTGGGTGCGCGCAGGGTGACCGTCATGGCTGCACGTGGGGTTGGAATCCGGCAGGAGGGGAATCCCTGCCGGATGGTACCGTCCAAGAGGAACGAGGTACACACGGCAGCTGCATGACGTCACGGGCAGGTGCAAAGGCGCGAGCTGTGAGTTGCCGCGCTGGTGCTGCGCGTAATTGGAAAAAAAAAATTAACAAAAGCAAGCCTCGCTTTCGGGTGAACAGGATTCCCTGGAAGAAGGGGTGGAAGACCCCCTTCCAGGGCACAGGAATGACACTAGTTTAGGGGAAGGGTTAGTGTTACTTAGACCGGCTCCATGGGGCAGGGGTAAGTCCTCATGGGCCGTGTGAATGATTAGTTAGAGGGATTTTAGTTGAGATTTAGAGGGGAATGATTTTAGGATTGAGGACAGTGACTGACAGTGGATGTGTAGTGGGACGTAGCTTAGCTACGTAGTGTTAAAGGGAACGTGCTGTAGTATAGGGACGACGTGGGAGCACGAGTTAGTTAGGGGATGTAGTCAGCGGATGGCAGATTCAGCGGTGTGTGTGTCGAAGAGTTGGTGGTTGTGTTGTGACATGATGAGTGAGTGAGGCCAGCGGGTCTGTGTGAGTAGGGCGAATGTGGAATGCATGGTGCGATGAGTGATTGGGGGAGGAGTGACTCCACCCAAGGGACCCCGGGGTCAGAGTAAAGTGAGTAGTGGGTTAGACAAAATGAAAAATGGAAGTCCGTTTTGTTGTTGGTGGGAAGTAGGTCGATACCCATTTGGAGGGGTGCAGGAGCCCTGTTGACGGGCTGGGAGCTCGGCTGCGAAAGTGAGTATCGCTGAGTGGGTACCCGGCAGGGCTAGTCGGCGTGGTAGCCAAGGCCCATGGGGGGCCGGGATAGCGTAGTGGGCACGGGTGCGCCCGCATGGTGCGGGGCCGGGGCGCCATTAGCCGCGTGGGCAGTGTCGTGGGCACGGGTGACCCTTGGAAAGGGCCCGGGAAGCAGCCTGCCACGTGAGCGTTTCAGGGGAGTTGCCATGGAGGGCACTCCCGGTGTTTAGGAGCTGGTAAGGTTCGGAGGCAGTGTAGTGCCCGGGGGGCCATCGTCGGAGAATCGGCAGAGGGTCGTGCCTGCCAAGAGCCATGCGTCCCAGCCATGAGACCGTGTGAGGACCAAGGAATTGGGGCGAGGCCCGAATTTTGAGAGGACACCACAGGCGACGGGAATCTTGGTTGTTAGAACCAATAGATAACAGCGCGAGGCGCCTTGTTGAAAGCCCGCGGGGTATGGTTTAGACAGTTCAAATGGATAGGATGATTAGGAATTGTACCCCCGGCACCATCCATCCCCCTTCGCTCGTCGTTGGTGGCCGCTGGACCCACTTTGGTTAGATCGCTGAAGTCTGGGGAGGCCATCCTGGGGCTTGAAATTGGCCTCGACAAAATGACGCTAGCTCTCCCTCATACCCCTCCAGGAAAGGGAATGTAGGGGTTGGGGCAGTAAGGCTAGGGGACGATCAGGTTAAGCCGAACAAGGACGGTAAGGGGTAGGGGACGATTTCAGTGATAAATAAAAACAAACAAAAAAATTCATTGGGCTAAATTGGTTTTACAAATTAGAGTGGGGTATGGAGGCGAGTTGACATGGAAAGGCGATAGTGTGGGAGGGAGACGCAGCGGTAGTCCGAGCCCACCTTCTGTGTGGCCAGCACCACCGCACTCCTCCCAACCTGGCACGCAAGGCAAAGGTCGGCAAAACTTCATCGGCAGCTGTTGTTTTGCTGCAAGGGCCTGGTGCCGGTCGGATCGTCTGCAGCTGCTGTGCTGCGCAAGGCCTGTGCCGGTCGATTGTCTGCGGCCGTTTTTACTTCAAGGCCTGTGCCGGCCAGTTCATCTGCGGCTGTGGTTTGCAAACGCGGCCTTGTCATGCCGATGCCTTGCCTGTTCACCGTTGCCATGCCATGCCCACTGCCCCTGTTCACCAGCCCCGTTCAATTTTGCTTTGCCCCCCCCCCGCCTGTTCATTTCCATGTGCGCCAGGATCATCGAGCAACAGTTTGCAAGCTGCAGGAACTGTCCTGTGGCAGCTACAAACGGGCCTGTAATGGAGGCCCGTGCACCGGTGCTCTGTTAACTCTTCTTCTTTTTCCTGCAGAGTCATTGATCCTGCCATGGAGTAGTGTAAATTTATAAGGTGTAAGAATGTATTGTGTATTGTAAATATGAGTGCGCCCCCGGCATGTCTGATCTTAGCGCCGGCAATTTTATTTAAGTCGTCCGTGTGAGTGGGTTTGTTTAGTTAGTTACTCAGCCCTCAGGTTATTTATTTTGGGGACACGAATACCATGATGTCGCACTCAGGGATCCGTAGGTAAAAACGTACTAGGGGAGAAACTACACATGATGGCACACGAGAATTTGACGACTCGAGACGAGTCTGTAAAAAAGGGAGGGGGTAGTGTTTATCGGCTGTGGAAATTCGCAACCCCATTCAGGTCCCGTAGGTGAGGTATTTCTTGAAGTACATGTATAGTTAGCCCAAACCCGTTGTTTAGAGGGATTAAGTGATTCCATTCGGGCTGCGATCGCTTTGAGTCAGTCGTTTTCTGTTCTTTCTTTATTTTTCGAACCAACCACGCTCCAACCCTCAGACATCTACAACAACGCCGACCACGCCACCACTACAACAACGCCAACCACGCCACCACTACAACAACGCCAACCGACGCCACCACTACAACAACCACCGCGTTCGACTCGGCAATGGTTGCCAGAGGCCTGGCCTTCGAGGGAAAGCAGGCGGCCCCCGTTCCCCCCCTCCCCCGAACGAATGGCGCCGTCGCGGTGGATTACACCCTGCGAGGAAGAAGAGAAATGCCCAGCCGCGTGCGAGCGTCACCAATTGGACGGAGGGCCGCCCTTCTGGAAGTTCCAGCATGTTCTGGAAGGAGGGGTGGAGCCGAAAACGGGGCGGAGTGAAGGGCGGGCCCCGCGATAAAATGGACGGCGAAGGCGACGGAGTGCAGAGGAGCTCGCGCTGTCTTTTTTCGACCACGGGTCAAGTGGAGTTCCCTGGTTTTTTCCTCGCGTCGTGTGGAGCTGAGAGGATCGTCCGGGTCGCAAGGAACGGCGAAGGCACCGGAGACTCGAAGTTACGGTCGCCAAGGACTCGCACACCAGGGAAGTCGCGACTTCCATTTCTTTTGGTTCTGTGTGAACGTGTGTGTGTGCGCCGTGTCCGGAGAAGTAAAACGGTATAAGTGTTGCCGAGTGTTCGCGTTAGTCGTTGTAGCTCTGCGTCGTCGTTCTTTATTGTTTTTTCGCATTACATTTGATATATGTGCATCTTACTGTGTGACTAATATGTGTGCTTTGAGCCTGTCTGTGTAATAAAATGCTTGCTTGTTGAATTGTTTTCCGCCCGTTTCGCTGGCGTCCTTTCCTCTGTTGGGTCTCCATCTTGCTTCACGTAAAGGTTCGAGTGGGCGCGAGACGCCCGATAATTAATTGGAACCGTCAAGGTCGACGATAACTCCGCTCGCGTTATCCCTGTAGCAACGGAACGAGCCGCTTAATCGGTTCGTGTCCGAAGTCGACCTGTGGGTGGTACACCCCTCGGTAGGTTACCCGTGCGAGTACTTAGGTATATCGACTTTCGGCGATTCACCTACCTCGCACGGGTGGAATTCGGACCGGGTTGTGGTGAGATTAAACCCCCACCCGTGACTGGCTCCGGCGTTAGTGCGAGAGGGTCACGACTGAATTGTCCGTCCGGTGGGCGAGGCGGTCGCGGGATTCGAGTCACGTGGCCGATCGCACGCCGGGGTTGCGAATTCGCAACAGTATGTATGTATGTTCCCGAAATACAACCAAAACGGTACAATGATAGCGCAAAGAGTTTAGTGCAACTTACTCACCATTCTCCTGCGGTGTGCGTATCAAGTTTCGTTAAAATCGGGCAACTAAAAAATTATTAAAAAAATCAATTCCCGATTCAGTCAAGTCCTCTTCGGATTATTTGATCAATGCAAACAACCTCAGCAGTTCGTTCGCATGGAGCTATCTTTTTTTGTTGTTGAAATTATTTTTTTATCAACCGCATGTCCAACTGGGACCCCAACGGGTTCACGGGTCGTCTCGTAAATACTAAAGTCGAGGCGCCTCTCACACAGACTCAAATACAGACAACGGGGTAACAAAATAAAAAGAAAACTGTTCCTTTCAACTATTGTTGTACTTGGCTTGGTCCAGAGCTGGTCTTGGCTTGGAATCGAGATACCTCTATTCGCACGTGTAGACGCGCACAAAATGGCGCTTCTCTTGTCGCGGAACAAACGCATGCCAGGCAATCCCGAGCGGCACTCCACACCAAGGCTCAGAGCCCCAGTGTAATGGCTTTATGTGCGATCGTCCTCACTGACCGAAACACAAGAGCTAGAAGGCCAACGTGCTTTCACACAGGCAGAAATCGCGTATGCATTCAATGGTTGTGTCGTCCTCCTCAGCGTGCGCTCACCCTCCGCTCTCGCCTCTCCAAACAATGCACCTCGTATCTCCACTCTGATCACAGCTCTCTAAAAATGCACAAGCCCTGAACTCCTGCCTCTGATTCTCTTCCGAAATCAACTCTGCTTCATGCGTTCCTCGCACTGACCTTGTGCGTGCGCTCTACCGATCTCTCGTCCAATTTAGTTGGAAGCCTCCCACGCCCTCTTCTTCTTCAGGCATCTCGCGTCTAACCATCCAACACCTCCTGGGCATGGCCTGCTCGCACGAAACCCTGGAAGGTCGGGCTTCTGCCTGCTTGGCACATTTGCTTGTTTTAGGGACGTGTTCCCCCATCTTTATTGCCGATCTTGAAATATAAAAACATTGGGAAATCAAGAGGGGCGATTACATTGGGGAAGTTTATTCTTTAGCCTAGCTAATTAACAGACACCACCCTCGGTGGTGACACGGACCACTTAAGCTCAAGGTTCCCTACTTAGTTGCATCGAATTCCTCCTACATGTCCAGGACCAAGCATCACACAAAATGCTATATTCCTATTCAATTCCTCCATTTACCCCACACTGTAACAATATTAAATATATATTATATATATATATATATATATAAATGTACAGCTCTTTATAACACTGTTCACTGACTGACTGATATTAAAATCGGTACTCCGGTGATGTAGAAAGTTGACTTTTGCGTGCGATGGACATCAAAGCCAGTACAATGGAAAAAAAAACTACAGAACCGTCGGACAATTGAAAATGAAAATATTATATAATGAAAGAAAAGAATGAAAATAAATGCAGGTGAGCGACCCAGACAATGGGGAAGCACGGTAATTTTGTTGCGTCAGACATGAACGATAAACTGGAAAAAATCACAGAATGTCAGACATCTGGAAATGAAAATATAATAAATGAAAAATCAAATACAGGTGAGCGACCGAGACGATGGGGAAGCACAGTTCATGTGCTTACACAATGTGTAAGCATACCTGCTTGGGGTGTGTGGTGGTGTGTGTGTGTGTGTTTAAAATGTAATGGAGCAAGTGTTTTATGTCCGCAACAACGGACTTTTTATATGTCATAATAATGAGCGTTTATTCCGTGTATTTCGTGTTCCTGTTGGACCATAATAAAATTGCATACGTGTTGGTAGTACACAGGGTCAGGTCATGGACACAACCCTCACCGAGAAGACTAATTACAATTCTTGCCTGTGCCACAGTGCAAGTGGTTTACTGACTCCCCTGCCGCAGTCGGAGAGTGTGGTTGTGGAGGGAGGTGGGGGGGGGGGGTCACAAAATATACAGGTGCTCCCTAAAGGGAGCAGGTGTTTCTCGTGTAATCATGAAGTACGGTAATACTCCATACAGGGAAAAAATGGCCGCCCATTCAAATGTGTACACAATGAAATTGTATGCGCTCTACCGAGTGCCCTTCTAGTTTAAAATGTTTTTTTTTCTTGTTAAAAGAATAAATTATAGCAATAGTACAACAAAACCCACTGTCAAACTCTCAAAATTGCACAAACAGAATAATTCAACAAACAAAAGTTCTACAATATTTATTTTTGGCTTTCATTACAAACACGAACATAAAACGGTACAAGTGTTGTTAAAAATCTGATGAAGTTGGGAGGTGATTATGTATTTTTGATGTAAACATCTTGATAAGTTTGATTTTTAATTGGTTTGCTTTAAAAAAAATTTCATTGATCAGGCATTACACTTTACACATTGCAAAACAATACCTTCTAGGAAGGTGTGAAGTGCCTTTTCTTCCTCTGAAACAACCCCACAAAATAACATGACTTGGCAGGATGACCTAATGAGCATTTGTCCAAAAATCAAGCATGACAATACAGTACATTATAACTTTTCTTGATCTAATTTTTGTAATTATGGTTAAAAGAAACATTTTTTGTTGCGTAGATGTTGTCGGTATTGAAGGATCTAGGCCTGTCTGAGCCGACGCCATGCCATGTGAAAGCCATCGGGGAACGTCTGCTTCACCTCCGGCCTCCTGACCGACCTTTCCATTGTCCCAATGTGTCTCGTATCTGGGAAGCGCATCATACCTCGGCATACAGCTTCTTTGAGAACAAGCATGGTGAGGAGCACTGCTGCAGTTAATTTTAAAATGTATTCCACATATGAATTCCATGTTATGCTGATCCCCGGGTTGTTAAACCATGATTAACATGTCCCCCGCGCATCGGAAGACGGGGTTTTGCAATCACGTCTGTGTGTCTGTCCGGGCTGTAACTGTGTTACCATTTGAGCTTTTATCATCAAATTTTCAACAAAGCTTTATTATGAGAAAATGGAGCAGACAAATGAATAATTTTGTTAAAATAATAATAATTATTATTATTACTAGCAGGGTACCCATCACTGACGGGTTCGTTGACGTCTCACCTCAAATGAGCAACGTGTCACCTCAAATGATTGTGTATTGGTAGAAATGGGAATTCATTGTAAATATTCAGTGTGCAGATATCGCAATGGGTGGAGCCTGTAACCATGGCAACTTCGGTCCATTCCATCAGCGAATATTTCCAATCCATGCTTGTTGTTCCACGGAAGTACTCTTTCGGAGTGAGGGTGATATTATGAAAGTTCGGCCAGGAAACGAATTTAGGCATGTTAAGGGCCCACCACCTGAGGGAAGATCACCGAAGTTATTTCCACGCCAACCGCCCACTTACAGGCACCTATCCCCCTCCACATCGCTTCTTCAGTCCCCAACCTGACCCCTCTCCTTATACTCCCCATAGCTTTGCTTTTGGCAATTTGCACAGTATTTCTTACAGCATTTCATTCTGGTTTCCCATTTGATGATCCATAGATTAGTAATTTGTTTCACTTAAAAACATCATTTTCACTTTGGGTATCAGTTTTGATTTGTCATTACAACTTGTGATGCGATGCGAATGGTGCATAAAATAGGTCATCAAAAACTCTCTTTGGGAATTTTGTTTTCTTTCCGAAGGGGTCTAAAGGTCTAGTGGGTCGACGGGATCTATGGGGTATTGAGTGTCTTAAGGGTCATAAAGGGGTCTAAAGTGGCTTCAGGGACTAAATGTCTAAAGGGATCTAAGGGCGAAAGAGAAAGAGGTCAAAAGTATCCAAATGGTCTGAAATTGTCCAAAGTGTCTAAAAAGGTCTATCGGTCTGAAAAGGGTCGAAGAAGTCTATATGTCTCAAAAGGGTCAAATGGGTATTAAAGGGGTATATAAAGGGTGTAAAGGAGTGAAGTTGTAGTGAAGAAATCACCGCATGTTCGTAAATAGATTAACTTTGGCATGTATCACTGCAATGATGGGCCAAATGACCTCATGACTGTTTAAAATGCCTATTTAGGTGCATCGTGGTTAAAAATCTGATCGTAGACAGTTTCGTCGCAAATTAACTTTGGGAGCTCAAAGCAGTAAGGTGATAAACAAAAAATCATTTCGCTTTTATATATGGAGATGGCCAACCTATTTTACTGCTGCAGCCTCTTCTTCCTCTTCTCAGGGAGGTGGTGTCACTTTTTTTTTTTCTTCATCGACCAGCTTTCATCCATTCGGTCCATTCTCTGTGTAGAGCGTTGGTGCTGCTTAAGCAGTCTCCTTGGCTATTGGGCACAATCCTGGACAGGTCGCCACTCCGACACAGGATACCAGCGAGCTGGCACTCATTTTACTGACCTCAAAAGGATGACAGGCAGAGTCAACCCCACCTGGTATTAATTCAACAACCAAGGGGGATTTGAACTCAGGATCCTAGGATACCAAGCCCATCACCTAACCATTAAGCCAACACCAGGCATATCGACCAGCTTACAGTGAGATATCTCGCCAAAGCCAAGGCTAATGGAGAAAATCTCTATCAGAACCTCATTCAAGGTTATGGGGAAGCTCACCCATAAATGTACAAAATGTCCTTTTAAAAGCTCGTTTTAATATGTAACGAAAAATGTCATGATGTGACTGCTCTGGAAACACCCCCCAATCCCTGTAAAACTCCATAACGTTTGGATATACATCCACCACCACCCCACCACTATCTTCAAACACCAACCCTCACGCGTTAGGTATGTAATTTATGAATGGCCCCTTCGATAAGACTTCATTAAGCGGTTTGAGATATCGATAATATTGTAAGAAATTAAATATATCTCACCTGTGATTGAATATTTCTGTGATAGTGACCAGAAACCATTTGAAAATAAAAAAAAAATAAAAAAAGTTTCCAGGGTTACCGGCTACCACCCACCACGATATCTCCTCACTGAATTTTTACACTGAATTCCCATTTCTACCAATAATACAAACTCCCCAAAATTGCTCATTTGAAGCGAGATGTCTCCGGTCAAATCGCGATCAAAAATAAAATCGCGATGTTAACTTGGTTGTGTGAAATTATAGGATGTATATTTGGTGACGTTAGCTAAGGTGGTAACCTCCCCCCCCCCACAAACTCTTCTTTCACCCTTGAGAGTTATGTCAGTAGTTGAGCAGTAAAATTACCCTTAAATTGATGATGTATAGGTTGTGTTTGTCCTATTTTCGGTTTTTGAATCGATAGCACATTTGAGAGGTCACGTGACTCCTCCTTCGCCGATCTTACCGATCATAGTGAGGTCTTGATTAACAGTTATTTTTCACATTTCATACCATATTTGACGATGTTCACCATGTCACCAATTGTAGAGGTATCCGTGTTGAAATCCGAAGAAAATTGGGTTTTTATGAGGCATTGAAAAATAGATCTACCTTCATGGAGATGCTGACAGGTGGCAGCTCCTGCGTTTATAATTTATGAATTTGAGAAAATGACTGTTTAAAACCCCTATTTCATGGAAAAAATGGAATCACGGGGAAAAAAATGGATTCTACAAAGGTTTGTGGCGATTAACTTCGAGAGCTCAGACGTGTAGGGTCACAAACAAACATTTCGATTTTACATACTGTTGAACCCCGCTATTCGTGGGGGATAATTCCTGAAAAATGCCACGAATGTCGGGGCATTGCTTCAATGGGAGAAACATGAGAAACCATGAAAAAGACCGTGAATACCCCCGCAAAAAACTGCGAAAACGTGAAAAAAATCCCCGCAAATACGTGAAACACATGGCCGCGAATGTAGAAGCAGGTCACATTTTATCAACCGTGAATAGCGGGGTCCGGCAGTGTTATGATTAAGCATATAAACACACATGATTCAGTAAAAAAGCATGGATGATTAAGCACATGTATGATTTCGTTTAAAATATAAAAAAGAAGCACGTACATGATTAAACATATTGACCCTTTGAACCCTAGTGGCTGTTTTACTGGCCGCTATCCAAATCCTGAGTAGCAGGATTTTTCTCCAGGGAGCTGAAAGTCCAAGGAGCTCAGGGTTCTTAGGGTTAAGCACATGTATGATTGAGGAAAGAGCACTTGTGTGATTAAGCACATGTATGATTAAGTTAAGAAACGTGCATCACATGAATGAAAAAAAACACGTATGATTAAGCACATGTTAAAACTCATGATTAAGTAAAAACATATGTGATGAAGCATATGATTAAGTAAAAGAAACACATGTACGATTAAGCATAAAACACGTATAATTAAGCACACAGGAACGAAACATGCATGGCAAAACAAATGTATATTATTGAAAACCTGGCTCCCTGCTGGAACTGACTCGTCTTATTGATTACTTATCTGATAACCTGATTCAACAAATGTATAATTATGAAACCCTGGCTCCCTGCTGGGAACTGATCGTCTTATTGATTACTTATTGATAACCTGGATTCCGTCACCCAAACCACCGTTCAGTCATGTGGTTCTAGGTGATTTAAATGCACATCATCAGGAGTAGTTGGTAGCAAGTAACAACTGACAGAGCTGGAATTGCAGTTCCATGGGCTTGAATCAACTGGTGAAAGTGTCTACCCAAGGTGATAATCTACTGGACTTGGTCATCGTTAACTCTGCTGCTTATTACACCGCAAGCGTGAAGGCCAGCATTAGAACATCTGACCGAGCTCTGTGGAGACGATCTTCAAAAAGTCACCAGTCGTGGATAAACCATACCAACGGCGATCATGGGATGACACTTAGCTCTTAGCTCCTCTTCTCCTCTTCACTGTCTTCTGCTTTAGTATCACCTCCTCTGGTGTCCCAAACTGTGTGGTTTTCTAACATCTGTGGGCTTCATTCTAACCTAACAGATATCTCACTCTCTTCATCAGTACATTCCTCAACATCTCAAGCTTGCTCTTTCTTTCCCCTCATCACACCTCCCTCTCTTCCCAACCCCTTAAATCTTGTACCTCCCTCCCCCTGCCTGCTCCCTTCTTCACCATACCACAACCAAGTCTCATCCCTCCCCTTGGCCATGCCTGCTCTCATTGTCTCTCCTCCCTCTCAAAGCAACCTTCACACTCTTTCCCCCTCAAAGCTTCCCTCTCACCTTTCTCAAAAAACTCCCCTTCATCCTTCTCCTCAACTCTTCCCCTCACCCTTTCTCCCTCAACTCTTCCCTCTCACCCTTCTCCCTCAACTCTCCCCTCTCACCCTTCTCCCTCAACTCTCCCCTTCACCTCTCCCTCTCCCTACACCCCTCTTCCCCTCACCCTTCTCCCTCACTCTTCCCCTCTCCCCTTCTCCCTCACTCTCCCCCTCTTCACCCCTTCTCCCTCAACTCTCCCCCTCTCACCCTTCTCCCTCAACTCTCCCCTCTCACCCTTCTCCCCAACTCTCCCTCTCACCCTTCTCCCCTCAACTCTCCCCTCTCACCCTTCTCCCTCCAACTCTTCCCCTCTCACCCTTCTTCCCTCAAACTCTCTCCCCTCTCACCCCTTCTCCCTCAACCTCCCCTCCTAACCACCCTCACTCTCCCTCTTCACCCTTCTTTCTCCCTTCCCCCAAACTCTCCCTCTCCCACCTTCTCCCTCACTCTCCCCCTCACCCTTCTCCCTCAACTCTCCCCTCTTCACCCTTCTCCCTCAACTCTCCCCTCTCATCCTTCTCCCTCAACTCTTCCCCCTCTCCCCTTCTCCCTCAACTCTTCCCCCCTCACCCTTCTCCCTCACTTCCTCTACCTTCTCCCGCTCTACTCTCCCCTCTCACCTCTCCTCAACTCTTCCCCTCTCACCCTTCTTCCCTCAACTCTCCCTCTCACCCTTCTCCCTCAACTCTCCCCTCTCACCCTTCTTCCCCTCAACTCTCTCCCTCCTCACCCTTCTCCCTCAACTCTCCCCTCTCACCCTTCTCCCTCAACTCTCCCCTCTCACCCCTTCCCTCAACTCTTCCCCCCTTCTCACCCTTCTCCCTCAACTCTCCCCTCTCACCTTTCTCCTCAACTCTCCCCTCTCACCTTCTCCCTCAACTCTTCCCCCTCACCCTTCTTCCTCAAACTCTTCCCCTCTCACCCTTTCTCCCTCAACTCTCCCCTCTCATCCTTCTCCCTCAACTCTTCCCCCTCACCCTTCTCCCTCAAACTCTTCCCCCTCACCCTTCTCCCTCAACTCTTCCCTCTCACCCTTCTCCCTCAACTCTCCCCTCTCACCCTTCTCCCTCAACTCTCCCCTCTCACCCTTCTCCCTCACTCTCCCCTCTCACCCTTCTCCCTCAACTCTCCCCTCTCACCTTCTCCCTCAACTCTCCCCTCTCACCCTCTCTCACCCCCTCCCTTCTCCCTCAAACTCTCCCCTCTCACCCTTCTCCCTCAACTCTCCCCTCTCACCCTTCTCCCTCAACTCTCCCCTCTCACCCTTCTCCCTCAACTCTCCCCTCTCACCCTTCTCCTCAACTCTCCCCTCTCACCCTTCTCCTCAACTTTCCCCCTCACCCTTCTCCCTCAACTCTCCCCTCTCACCCTTCTCCCTCACTCTCCTCCTCTCCTTCTCCCTCAACTCTTCCCCCTCACCCTCTCCCTCAACTCTTCCCCCTCACCCTTCTCCCTCAACTCTTCCCTCATCACCCTTCTCCCTCAACTCTCCCTCTCACCCTTCTCCCTCAACTCTCCCCTCTCACCCTCTCCCTCAACTCTCCCCTCTCACCCTTCTCCCTCAACTCCTCTCACCTTCCCTCACCCCTCACCTCTCCCTCAACTCTCCCCTCTCACCCTCTCCTCAACTCTCCCTCTCACCCTTCTCCCTAACTCTCCCCTCTCACCCTTCTCCCTCAACTCTCCCCTCTCACCCTTCTCCCTCAACTCTCCCCTCTCACCCTTCTCCCTCAAACCTCCCCTCTCACCCTTCTCCCCTCAACTCTCCCCTTCTCCTTGAGCCAGAGACGATGCGCCCACTGTCGGGTACTGCACTACGGAGCATCCCCCCCCCCCCCGAAACGTATCGGTGGCGCTCGTGCTGTCAAGTACAAAGGTACAGAGAACGTAGCCTCAACTCCCCTGCCTTCCTGTTGCAAAACTCCCTCTTCATTGGGTTGTGTACGTGTGTGCGTGCGTGCGTGCGTGCGCCTGTCTGCTTAAGTAAGACTGCAGAAGATCGTTATCATTATTATTGTTATTAATTTTGTGTTGTCTGCTCTGTGTTCCCTTTTGTAAGTTGCCTGTTTATTTGCTGCACCACACCTGTCTCCCCTATCTTTGCACAACACACCCAATAAATCTTTATCGTACCACATACCTTTCCTCGCCCATTGTAAATAAATTATTATTAGGAATGTTCCCAGCTCGTTTTTGTCTTTTCTTCCATTGATCCAGCATGGTCCGAATCCTAGCTTAGCCGGGACTTTATTCCCAACGATCCGTTCCTTTTAGCCGGTATGTCCTTGGCAGTGTCGCTCGGCTGCATCCGATCCGGAAAAGTGATCCGATCCGGTAGAGTGATCCGGTTTGGACAAGGCGTACCGAGGCGTGTTCCCCGGTAATTAAATCACGTGATTAATTAGGTAACCCGATTAACCCATAGACGGGAGGACCCCAGGTCACGCGGTTGAGTTATTGGCGTCCACGGTCAGTTAAGCGATCCGCCGTGTCACGAAATTATACGTGTGAGACTGCCTACAATTCCGGGGAGTCTGGTGGGAAACGACATAGCTTCCCCGCTTAGTGGTTTTCTCACCCGACCCCAGGCCTGCAACAATGTATATATATATATATATATATATATATATATATATATATATATATATATATATATATATATATATATATATATACACACACACAGGGTGTCCCAAAAAAATGTACTCACTCTTTAAATGATAATAAATGCGTTGTTTATTGACTTAGAAACAAGATTAATGGTTAAATGGACAAATGCATGTTTACAAATGTTCAAACTGATGACCACCACGTTCCAAACACAGCCGACCAATGGATTCAACAGCGTTACGAATCATTTCATTTGGAACTGCAAGACATTGTCTTTCAATGTCCTCTTTCAGCTCATCGACTGTTGCTGGTTTGAGCCGTAAACCTTTCTTTGAGATATCCCCTAAAAAAGAAGTCCATTGGAGTGAGGTTGGGGAACGCGCAGGGAATTCAACACTACCTCTTCGCCCAATCCATCTGTTCGGAAAAGTTGCTTCGAGATAGGCCCTTACATCACGGTGGTAGTGGGAGGTGCTCCATCTTGCTGAAAGCAAGTCTCTTCGTCACCAATATCTCTTCGACACGTGGACCGACGGATTCCTGCAGCAAGTTTAAGTAAACATCCCCAGTGACAGTTGGTCAAAAAAGAATGGCCCTAGGATGCCCAATGCTGATATCCCACACCACACAGTAACCCCTGGTAAGTTTAAATGGTGTTCCATAGTAACATGCGGATTTTCAGGAGCCCAGTGGGTGCAATTGTGTCGGTTAATTGAGCCATTTAACTTGAAGCTGGCCTCATCGCTCCAAACAATTTTGGATGGAAATGCTGCATCTTCTTCGCATTTGCCCAGGTACCACTCACAAAATTCAGCTCTCCGGTCAGGATCGTCTTCATTTAGAGTGTGGATTAATTTTGGAATGTAACTTTTCCAATTAATTCGCTTCAAAATGCGATGGGCACTTGATTTTGGGATTCCTGTCTCACGAGACATTTGTCGTACAGATTTCCGTGGGGATCGGTGGAGGGTTTCCAGCAATTGATTTTCCTTTGCGGGGTGGTTGATGACCGTGGTCTTCCTGAATGCTCCTTATGGACGTCATGCACAGTTCATCTTTTCAAACTTATCTCGGATGCGAGCAATGGTGCGTCGCGTTGGTGGATCTTTGTGAAATGTTCTGTAAATTGTCTTTGCACTTCCATGATGTTTTCGTGCTTCCAGTAGCACTTTATGATAAATTTTCTTTCTTCAAAACCTAGTCGTACTTCTGCCATTATTAGGGTCAATTTGATCTGAAAAGAAATGAAAAATTCAATGGGTTATGAGGAGCCAAAATGTGAGTACATTTTTTTGGGACACCCTGCATATATATATATATATATATATATATATATATATATATATATATATATATATATATATATTGTTGTGGATTTCCGCCCGCCGGCGTGCCGACAGCCACTTTTAGCCGAATCGCGGCCGTGCGCCCACCGGACGAGCAATCCAGTCGCAGCCTTCTGGATCAAACGCCGGAATCCAGCTACGGGTCCGTTTTTAAGCACACCACAGCCTTGTCAGTACTCTACCCGCACGCTACAGGGTCCGATTGCCGAATTGTCGATTTACCTAATTATTCGTGCGGGAAGGCTACCGAGAGGTTTACCTCAACGGGGCCCGCTTGGAAACGAGCCGCTTAAGCAGCTCGCTCCGTTTTGGATAACCGAGCGGGGTATTATCACGAAAGCCCCGTTGGATCCGATTCTATTATCGGCTATTTAAAAGCCAGCTATTAATTTGAATGCAATACGGCAGTTCAATTTGAAGGAAGGACGCGACGAACGGGTTAACATTCACACAAGGACATTTATTTGCACACGTATACGGTCAAAGAAGCAATGCAGAGATATACAATCATGCAATGAATGGGGTAGGGACACGACGCGAGCAAGACAAAGACTACAACCGTTATTTATTATGTACAGTCACTTGCACTTAACATCAGTTCTACCTAAGACATGGCGCCACAACGTTCATGCAAAGAAACAAGGAAACCCCAGGAAAGACGAGGGGTAGACTGGACCTCTTGGGTCTTTATATTCACGGAGCTGTGACGACCGCAGAAGCTCCGAGAAGCTGGGCTGGTTACCTTCACCTTCGTGGTGCCTCGCTGGGGCGACCCGAGACGTCCTGTCCTCACGGCAGCTGGCGTGACCGCGGTCCGGCCTCGGCCTCGTCGGGCGGCCTGGTGGTTCGGGCCCAGCCGACAACGCCTCTGAGGAACGAACGGGTCTTTGCTCTTTTAGAGTTGATGCCCTCTGTAAGAGCCCGTCCATCCCTCAGCGTTGCCGGACTGTCCCAAGGCCTGATCACCTCGGACCGTTATGCCGCTGGCTGGCACTCCTCTTCGGCCTCTCCACGTCCCGCCACACGAACGCGCAGTTCTGCGCGGCACGGCAGCTTGGCTGCGCTCCTTGGCTCCTCGGCGAACCCGACCTCACTGCCCTCCACTGGACTCGAACCTTGATCTTCACACATCCAAACCAGACCGACTGACTGACTTGGCGCTCTGCGCGCTTTTTATAGGGCCCGTGAGGCGAAGTTTGATCTCCGATGCCTCACCTCTGACCCCCCACTGGCTCCGCCCCTTCGATCTCCTGATCCGATTTTGATGCGAAGCTCGGAGAGAGCGGACGTGGGTGAAATCACCGTCGCTGGCGCCAACAAAGGAGAGCAGACGTGGGTGAAATCACCGTCGCTGCGCCAACAAAGTAGAGCGACGTGGGTGAAATCACCGTCCCTGCGCAACGAGGAAACCCCCGCGTCTGTTTGCAGCGATGCTGTTCGCTGGAAACTCGCCGTGGCTGGCGCAAAGATGGCGGCGTTTGCGGAGTTGAAGGTGAGGCGATGGTGTTCGTTGTTGGTTATTGGGGAGATGTGGTTTAGGAGATGGTGGCTGTGGTTGGCGTTGTGGAGAAGGTGGTTGTGGTTGGTGTTGTGGAGAAGGTGGTTGTTGTGAGGCGGCTGTGGAGAAGGTGGTTGTTCGTTGTCGTGGGGATGTTGGCGATTGTGGAGAAGGTGGTTGTGGTGGTTGAAATGCGGTTGGTCCAAAATAACGATAGCAAAAGAATAACAGCTTCCTCAAAGATCACAGCCCTGCACATGAATAATTGCCTGTTAAACATCGGTGGGGAAATCTATCTGAACACAGACTTATCGACATAACTGATCTAAGGACCTATATGGTGTTCTGTGAATTTCCACAGCCGTAACAATATATATATATATATATATATCCATATAATGAGTTAAGGGAGATGTATATATGTATATACATATATATGTGACATGCATGGAATCGAGTTCTCCTGGAGCTTGGGCTTCCAGTGTCACGTGAATTCCATTGCTGTTTGAGCTGGACAAAAAGTGAGTGTCCTTCGTAGTATTGCTCTATATTTGGATCCACCTGGCCGAGCCCGAGTGTACGGAGCACAATGGAGTATGCTCCTCTTGCACGGATGTTTGCAAGTACCATGCATCTTCAGAATCTGGATGATGTGCAACGCTGAACTCGCATAACGGTCGGAATATATTCATAAACAAAAATATCCAAAATACAAGTTGGCTGGTGCAGCCTCTGTCTGCTCACTGCGGGTCAAGCGATCCAAGACAATGAAGCTTACACCGGTAATGGTTGCTGGGCAATGCTAACATATGCCCCTTCCACCTCCTACTTCATGACGTTTGCTGTAGTTACGTACATAAAACATTGCTCGTTTTTACAAGATATTTTATAATCGTGTTCTTAAGACCATATTTTGAGTTGCAATTTGCTGTTAATTTTTTTCATGTTTCGTGTATTTGCCATATTTGAGAGCACTCGCTTTATTGAACCCTCTCTTCTTTTCCGTGACTAAACTGTGAGTGGTCTAGTGGTCATGATTAAGGCATGCTTGTACTCAAAGCACTCCTGTGTGAAGGCCTATCCAGAAAAAAACGAAAACTCATGTATATTCTTCCTTGATTGAGATTTTTTGTTGTTGTTGTTGGGTGCAAATTGGTGCAGATTGTTCAGTGACTTTTTTTGTGGTGTATTAAGATTTGGATCTCCCCCACCGCTTCTCAACTTTAGGATTTCCCAGCAGCATTCTGTATCAAAGGCCCAGAACATCGAGCTTTTTTGGATCAATCACCCAGAGGAGACTTCTCATGGATCTCCAATTGCTACAAGGTAACCTAACTTGCAATGTGGGTTTGATTTCTGCTATAAAGATCAGTACAAGGTTTAATTTTTTTATTTTTTTTGTGTGTTTGATTAAGAAACTATGAAAACCAATGAAAGATTTTGTTCATCTTGATGCCAATTTGATATTTTAACTTGTGCACCAAATGCACCCATGTCGTCTGTCTTTGTATGTAAAGTATTTGTTTGCTATTGATCAACATTTGTACAGGGTGG
The DNA here is from genome assembly GCA_035128595.1 of Eptatretus atami. Taxonomy (NCBI): domain Eukaryota; kingdom Metazoa; phylum Chordata; class Myxini; order Myxiniformes; family Myxinidae; genus Eptatretus; species Eptatretus atami. Next base: position 5,935,395 of record CM068959.1, on the reverse strand, counting down.
CTCAGGAAAAGCTGATGGTTCTGTTTTCTTTATAAGTTGAGAAGCCATGCTTGCTAATGCCACACAAGGAGAATTTGATGGAAAACCGTTCAGTCCTCTTGTGGATGTCATCAATACACAATAAAAAATTTAAACAAATGGAAATGTGTCATCATTTCTTGGGTCACCCTGTACTCCAATTTGATCATTTATCTCATAATACCTTAGATATGGTAAGAAGAGCAGCCAAACTTGTTTTTATATGTTCAATATTTGAAGGCCAGATAATGGATGATTGCAGTGTCATTCATGTCTGCAGTAACTTTATCAGAAAGGTTATTCAACAAAACTAATCATTAATTGATGGTGGTTGTGTGGTGAAGGGTTTGTTTAAGGACCATCCATCGGGAGGAAAGGGGAAATGGGGTGGTGGGTGTTTATGAATGCCTGTAGTGTGTTGCATCCAAGGGTGAACAAAAGGGGTTATCAAAAGTTCCACCAGATTGGTGTATACAAGATAGACGAGCTCTTGCATAGCAGTGATGAACCGACGGAAAGTGGATGCAGCAACGTGCTGCTCTGGTGCACGCTCCCATACCTGACCTGACCTGAAGGGGTGCAAATTAAGTTGCTTCAACCTCAGTCGTGTGAACATAGTCCTCCGGGCATGTTTGGTTGATATTGGATCAGTTACTACCAAATATGTTGCAGGCAGACAGACACCAAGTTGGTTATTTTTGTGTGAAATCATGTTCTATGGAAGCATGATGTTTGTCCTGTAATTCAGCGCAGCAGCACTGCCGAGGATTCAAAACGCTCCGGTCCCGCTCTCGTCGTCTGCGCGGGGCCTCCATTGAAAATGAATCGGAAAGTTTTGGGCAAAGCCTTGTGAGGGTGAGTTTATTTTATTTTATTTTCATTTGCTCTCAGATAACGTCATATCCCTTATGTGTGGTGGATTGCAATATTGTCGTCGTTAAGATCGAGGGTTTTCCAGCTAAGCAACACAGCATTTTCCTTCCGACTACCCCCCATGACTGGCATTGTAGCCAGCAGGTGCACCTCTAAAAGTTCTGTTAAATTGCACACAAGCTTGTTATTGGATTTATTTTCCTCAAGCAGTTGGACTGCCTCATATCGTTCATCTCGTGTGCTTTTAAAGTTACGTTGTACTCGAGCCAGCTTGGCAATCCACCACCACCACTTACAGTTTTCGTTGTTTTGTCTGTAGGGTTTGCTCAGAGACAAGACGGGAGATGGGGAAAACCTGGACAGCCTGATGAAGAACAAGCATGTTCCTGATGGCCACCACGATGCCTTTAAGACCGGTTTTGCAGAAGGCTTCTTGAAGGCCCAAGCCCTTGCCCAGCGCACCCAAGGTTTGTCTCGACGCTTCTTTTCTTGTTGACCGCAGTAGATTTTCTTTGCCTTGAGTCTTTGAAACGTAAAACCCAATTAAACTCATTTCAAGGATGTGTTACTGGTCATGTAGGAGTTTTACGTTACATTAGTGGCAATGACTCTGGATGAGATAAAACGGTTGAAGAACTCTTGCTATTCGGCATGATCTCCAAGAACAGTTTCAGACTGGAATGTCAGGCTCGACGGATTGACTTGGTAATGCGTAATGGGAGAGCCATGCCAATGGTTCTTTGGGCATCAGCTAGCAGACGTATCTTTACTATACACTGAACGCTGACTACCACTGATTTGAATGCTGCTGATTGAGGTACCTGCTGATGAATGGTTAAATGTTTGCTCTGATAAATGAGGGACATTGTGGTTGTTGTTTGTAGAATCTCTTCGAAGGACCAGAATTCTTCTGTTGCTTTTTGTGCTGCTTGGAATGTATGGTTTGTACAAGACACCATTTTTATCAGGTAATCCAATTTACACAACTCGTTATTCGCTCATTTGTTTCAATAAAAATTGGATTTATTTGTGGGTGGGGACGGAGAGGGTCGGTAAAATAAAAAGTGGGATAATATTAATAAGAGATATGAACTGCCTTTGTTAATAAAGATAATCTGCTTTTGATGTTAATAAAGGAGATAGTTGGAGGAAAAAATACAACTCTACTTGGTTAAATAGGCTTTACTGAAAAATACTTGAACAAGGAGTCCGAGTTGGGTCACACCGACGCTTCCCCAGCTCACTGAATAGTTACACCAAAATCTTTTCTTTTTATGGAAAAGGCATAGCTTGGGCACGCCAGTGTTATCAGATATTCACATGTTCTATTCACCATGCTGGCAGAAAAACCCATTTCTCTGGTTGAGAAGCCCTTTGCTTCCCATTTACTCTTAGTGAGATATTTCACCCCTTTCAGATGGATATTGCCTTCGGTAATGCTAAACTGGACAACAGGGCCGAAGCTAAACCCTGAGGTAATGTTTACACTGCCCTCCATACAGCCAGAGATGGGCTCCACGCTGAATTCCATTGACCTTCAATCATCTCAGCACAGTGTTTGAATTAGCAGGATCATATCTTGGCATTTAGCCAGGTCATTGTGCATTACAAGCGAACTAGTTACACATGACTAATTGATCAGCTTATAAATTAACGCCAACATTACAGTGTATAAATGCACGAACACAAAAATAGGATTATACATGTGTTGACATGATAACGATTACAATTTCTATCGAGTTTCAATAAAAGGTGATATGTATTTTAAAAATGGTTATACAAAAGAACGAGGCTGTTTAACCAATGCAGAGAGAATTGTGAGAGGCAAAACACAAGAATAAGCAAGGAGAACATGAAAATTTCCCAGTGTCAGTCCACACGATGTGATTGACTTTTCAATACCTTTTGGAAACTGGGAATGGGGACTAAAATTCTGCTTGTGCAATGGTAATATTATTCACGCGTCCAAGCGTGCAAAGAGAGATTGAAGCATCACACATGGACGACATCGTGCTGGTATCTGGATATCTGTGTTGTGAAGACTTGCATTCATGTGCAATAACAGTTATCTGGTTAAATGATGTTATTTAATTGAAATGTCATTCACGTGTGATGTTTCAATTTGTCTTTGCATGTTTGGACGTGTGAATAATATTACCATTCATCCCCTGCACCCAAAGCCACCTCCCCTCCCTCTTCCTCAACAGTGTGGACCTCAAACATCTGGGGCCTTCGTTCAAACCTACAGATCTTTCCACACAGGTTGCCACTGACAAACGAGACATCATCTCCTTAACAGAAACTTTCCTCCTTCTCGACGTCTCTGACGCCCTGGTTACTCCCTCCTCCGGTATGACAGACCTGAGCCTCGTCCTGGCGGTGGAGTTGCTGTCCATCAAAGACTCTATTCCTCACTCTCCATGCCTTGCTCCCTCACACCCCAGAGGTCCCCACACCCCCAGGAATACCTCTGGCTACAGCTTCCCCTCCATTCTCTCCTCATGTTTATATGTGTGCTGTACCATCCACCAAACAGTGATGACTCCATTTATATCTCGCTCTTTGAAAACATGGACCAACTTCTATCCTCTCATCCCAATTCTCTCTGCCTCGTATGTGGTGACTTCAACTGTCGTCATGCCAGTTGGCTGAGTGTGGGTTCCTCTCTCGCCTGCCATGGCACTTCAGCAAAAGACTTCTGCGACTCATTGGGACTGACACAATCTGTCAACTTCTCGACCCGGATCTCAACCAACAGAGCTCCATCTCTTCTGGATCTGATTTTGAACAGTTTCCCTGAAAATATCTGCTGTTCTTCTGCTCCAATCAGTTCATCTGACCGCATGCTTGTCAAAGCAGACATCTCTCTGGCTGTTATTAGAGAACCACTTCAGTGCTGTTGAATCTGGCATTTCACTCAGGCTGACTTACAGGGTCTTCAAGCAGCCATCAAACTTCCAGACATCAACTCGTCCTGGGAATTCTTTCAAAGAAACTTGCTCTCTCTCTTGCACAGATATATCCCATCTCGTCTTCAGTTGTCCTACCTTTCCTCCTGCCCATGGGACACTGAAGCTTGTGGCAAGGCAGTCGTACTGAAACAAGTTGCCTTCGCCTCATGGAAGGCAAATCCAACTGAAGGCAATTTCAAGTTCCTTCCACGAAGCTCAGAACATGTGAGTGTCCACCCTCAGGAGAGCCAGAAAACAACATCTTTCTAATCTCAAATCTTAACTCTGAAAACTTCTCTCCCTCCTCCAAATCGTGGTGGCGTCAAGTTAAGTCTGTTTCTGGTATTTGTTCCCGCTCCCTTACCTCAAATGGCCACACAGCTCACACCGCACATAAAAAGGCTGAATGCCTAAACTCGGTGTTTGC
>CM068959.1:5904976-5915005 GCA_035128595.1 Eptatretus atami | reverse complement strand
ATCTGCAGAATAATCAATTGGCACACCCGATGTAAAATATGTCAACCGAACTCATACCTTCAGCTCGATTTGCAATTGGTAATAAAATACATGTACAGCATCAATGTTGGTTTCTCTGCTGAAGATCTTTTATTGGCTTGAACGAAGTAACATCCTTGTGTCGTAATGTTCAAATATTTCACATTTTGAAACGAGAGGTTCCAAGGATCGCTTCCTGGAAGATCTTTAGGAACAAAAATTGGTCGCAAACTAATCTTAAAAACTTTTGTTGCAAAGATGTAAACGACGTCTCATCACAAATCACAACTATTCCTGTGCTGTTTACCAACACAGTATTTATAAAAAGATGAATACAAGGTTGCATTATTTATTTATCGCACTTTGGCTCATGTGTCCCAACACTTTATCAAGTTGCGGTGGCAGGAAGTAGCTGAGGAAGTGGAAAAAGTCTTGCGCGTGGTTGTTTTCGTCCAGAACTGCTTTGAGGCACATCACTGCTTTTGGGCCGGCCCGTTCGTCATTCAAAAGTTTGAGCGACAACACAAATGTCAACTGTGGTCTGACCGCAGATCTATTCAACATGAGTTTTTCTGTGATTCTTGCCTCTTCCTGGAGACTCTCTGGAAGATCTAAACTGCTGCTTCCTCCAGCTAGTTTTCCTTCCTCCAGCATGGAACCTTCATCTTGAGCCTCCTCTGCAGGCCCTCCGATGGATTTGCTCTTGAGTTGCCGTTTTATCTTGCGTCTTCCCAACCAAATTGCGCCGGGCACAGTGCAGTACCACTCGGTTTCTGAGTTGCTGCTGTCTGGTCGAGGACGCTTCGCTCGATTCTTATCGTCATTTGCTGTTTGCTTCCTTTTCATGCCCGAAGGAGGATCTGCACATGTTTCTGTGACTTCATGAGGCTCAAAGCGATTGGAACTTTGGTCTTCACCTGTGACTGATGAAGCTTCATGCTGAAGTGATTTTCCTTCCTTCCTGAGACTTGTTATTTGGCACTCACAATGAAGCACGTGTGTGAAGATTTTACACAGGCAGAGGTGCAACGTGCTAAACAAGCGCGCGTGCAAATCCTTAGCTGCCCCCGTCTCTCCTTTGATCTGGAGTGCTTCAGCTTTGATGGGAACTTCGATAATAGTGTCTGTATCGGCGCTTGTGCCGGCGGGTGAACCTAATGGTGAAGCTTCGTTCTCACTGGGTGCTGTAAACAACCGCGTTACCCCCCAAGTCTTGCCCTTTGCCGACTTGCGCTGGTATTGTAGGCTACGGCAATACTTGGCAGCGGCATCGCATTCCCGGCGAAATCGCCGCGCAGCCCGCTCATTCACGTTTCCGGCCACGTTGTGGAATGTTTCAAAGGGATCCTGAAGGGTTATTATGGAAAAGCGTAACGGCAATTGAGATGCATCACTGCCACCACCCTTGAAAGAGGTTCTGGGCAGTGCAGTTCCATCCTCCAAAGAGATCACCATGTTTGTGAATTCAAAATCTCCGTAAAATTTGAAGAATCCTGAGAGCAGCGCACCTGGACACGAGGGTAAAGTGCACAAATGTGAGCTGCTTCACCAAGATGTTACTTGCTTCCTGAGTTTTGGGAATAAATCCAAGGCAGATGGCAATAATATGCTTTATAGTTTAACAAAAGTATGGAAAGTGCTTCAGCTAAGTGCTCACGTAGCTCGTCGGTGTTCTTGCTCCTCTCAACTTTTGTTGTGTCTGCAACAAAGGTGCAGTTGTGTCCATCTACGATGCACTGTTCTTTCCCTGCAGTCCACAAAACAGTTAATTAAATAAGTATACAGTTTGGAATACCTGCACAACTCCAAATCTGATTTTTGAAGGCAAACACTGAAAAGAGGTTCAGAAAGGTACCAAGGAGTTGTCTCAAGTGATCCTGCCCTCCTCTTCTCCACACCCGAAAGAAAACTGTCCCCATACATTCCAAATCCTTTTTGCTGAACAATCATGCAATTGATTATCATTTTAAAAATTAAGATTGGTTGGTAAGAACTGGCAGCACCAAACCTGCAAGGTTGCGTAAGTGTCGAAGGCTGGGAAGCACTGGTGGATCTGTCTGCTGAAGAAAGTGCAGCAGTAGGAGTGTCAGCGCATAGTTGTTCAACAAAGGGCCACCACCAAATGGGTTTCCTAGATACAGAACAACCACAAGTAAGAGCCCTATCTTCCTCTTTTTATGTATGCTATAAAGGTGAAAAGTCATGTCCTGCATACGTACAATGGACAGTAGATATGCGGGACGTTCGAGGTAACTGGCGTTAATGTAGAGAAGTACCACATTGTCCCATTGTACCTGGTTCTCCCTCTAGTCCAGTTGCCATTTTATTCGTCGTATGCCCTCGCGTGTCCTGCATCGAGCGAGGTCACACATCCATTCCATTGTGACAGAGAAACTCGAGCCGATCTACTTGTGGACGCGTGCAAGGTACCCAAGGACATATAAATGGACTGTGGCAGCATGGCTATTTAAAGTGTGTGTGTGTGTGTGTGTGTGTGTGTGTGTATGTGTGTGAGATAGTTATCACTGGGAGAACACAAGTCGGGAATTGTGTTTGGTAGAGAGCAAGGCAAGTCTGCTGTTGTGCGGGGAACATGCTGGAAGGTGACAGCATCGTTCGGGATGAGTCAAACATGACTCTCGGCTCAATATTTCAATTGGCAGACTGCTGACAACGGGGATATCTTCCACCATCACCGAAAACTTGCCAAAACCACCCCCCTTCCATCTTGGCTTGCAAGTTTCTTGTTTTGCCTTATCCACTATCACAAACACGTCTTTGTTTGTACAGGCCACAGCTTTCGTAGGGTTACTTATGTTACCTCTACCACCGAAGGTGGACAGAAGTCGTGTTTTCACCCCTGTTTGTCTGTCTGTGAGCAGGATATCTTCACCATTGAGAGATGGGGCCAAAAACCATATATGGCACGATATTTCAAAAAGTTATCTGCGGATTAGATTTTGATTCAGGTTCAGATGCTGATCCGGCCTATCGGAGGGATACAAAACATAAACTGTTCAGTCTGATGGAGGTTTGCGCTCTCCCGAGTGCTGGTCTAGTTTATATGGATGTATCTAGTCATTTTTAAGTGCATGTTCTGCGTTCGCCTTACGTGGAGGAACGTCGGTTTTGTGCGTCATGCCATTTGTGTATAGTAATTTATCAAACAGTATTCGCAATTATTTATTTCCAGTCATTTTAATTAAACAAGCTTGAGGATGCTCTTTTGCTCCTCCAATTGTAGGGATGTCAGTTTAGTGGTAACTTTCGGCAGAGGGAGGTCACGTGATTCCTTGCACCTCACCATCAAATTTGGCCAATCACTGTTAGGATGCTTGAGGGGCGGAGCCTCAATGGGTACTGCGGATATGCTTGGGCCGTACGTGTGCCTCGCATGCTTTCCCCATACACTCGACTATAAAAACAGGAAATTCTCTTCTACATTAAAAATTCACACCACTGATCACTTCAGCCTTACATACCAGGAAGTCCTTTAATCGAAATTTTACCTGCAAGCTGTTTCTGTTTGGCCCAGTAGCGGATGACGTATACAAGAGGACGTATTCGCTCATCGAGGTCTGTGCAGAAGTGCAGAAACTTGGTGTTGTGAAGAGCTAACCTTTGGAGAAACGTGGGAAACCAAGATGTTAAAACCATAATGAATTGTTACGCCAAGTTTGGAAAATAACAAGGCCGAATGTTCTTGGTTTTGCATTAAATGAAGCTTTCGGGTTTGGTTTTAAGAAATGTAATTTTAAAAAAGCCATTTTCTCAGGCTCATTGAGCAGCTACGTCATGAAAGGGGCCCATTCCTTGAAATCATCTGGTTTCTCTGAATCCAGCCATGTGTTTGCACTTGCTCAAAGGCTTTGGAGTTGCAGATCGTTTTCGCAAGGAAGTTCGTACAAGTCAGGTTTTCGGTCTGCGGTGGAAAATGATTTTGTGCTGTTGCTATGAATTCTTTGGTGTTTCGGTGTTTTCTCAATCATCAAATTTTACACTCTGTCCTCAAAAGTAACCTCTTTCAATTTGTCCCTGGATGGTGCTCCAAAGCATCTCACCTTATAATTCGTTGAAACCATCCTGATGAGTACAACCTGATGGTGTTTGCATAATGGTCGAAATTATTCCACACCTCAAACAAGTGCTCCTTTAAACAGTACGTTTGACATCATGAAATCTGTTGTTGGATTTTAAGAAAATGACTACAAACTGGCAGAAAACACGAGTAAACTCCAACTGCACTTTGGGGGAGGGGAGCGGAGGTGGGAGCTCCCCACCCCAACATTTTTTTGGCAACCGTTAGGGATTTCAAATTCTCCTCTCATGACTTTTTCTCTGTCTCAATGTAATATTTACAATTTTTTGCCCGTTATATGTTCACAAATGTCAAATTCATGAATAGACGTCATTTGCATATTCATAACTCGTGCAAACTGAAACATTCACCCAAAATAATAAGTAAACATTATGATTTTCTACTTGAGAAACATAATTCTTTGATATTGTACATTTTTCATGCAATCTTATGCATCCAATGTCAAGAATTGTAGGTTTCTGTGCAAAATGCATAAAACGAGCACATTGCATAACTAATTAGGCAATAATTAGACATATTAACATTTTATGAAAGAAAAATAATTTTACCATCGTGTTCATTACTTGATGATCTATGCATGTGCAAGTTCAACGGACCATCGACGACCTAGATCTGGGGGGAGGGGGGGGTGGTTGGTGCCCCACCCTCCCCCCCACCAGTCATGAGAGCTCAATCATCTCGTTCAGTTGGGGTTAAACATCTTGATCAGCCACTTGCCTGTTGTTAACCGATATGTCACACCGTACACCCGAGTCCCGGTGGGTGAACTTGACAACTGGAAGTCGAGCTGATGGCACAGCTTGCACTTTATGCACCCCTGGTACGCATTTCCGCAGTACTGCAACCACAAGCTCCAACAGCTCTGCAGGGGATGCTCCTGCAAGCTCCATGTCTGAGAGCAGAGAGTCCACTGAACCGCAATCCTCGGTTTCCTCGTCCATATTTTCCGCCATGTGGTCCTCTCTTTCTTCCCATTTGCAATCCTCTTTCTCCGTTTCCTCTAAATCATCAGGACTTGGTTGTTTCTCCTTCTTTTTCATTGGTTTTCCCAGAGTCTGTAGAAACAACCCAGTGCTATATGTTGGGTATTCCTTCTATTAATTTGCAATTCATCACTGGCTTTAACACCAATACAATTTTTTTTATTATTATTACGGATCCCAGGCATCAAAAAGCGACATATATCGGACAAACAGTTTCAAATGGAGCACATCACCATCGTTGGAGCATTTAAATTGCATCACATGTGGCAATAAACGTGAATTGTTGCTCCCAGCTTGCCAGCTCAACGATAGAAGACACCATTTGCACTACCCGATTTTGAATCCGGTGCGGGCACGGGCAATTTGCTCGTTTAACGAATGCACCAAATCACATTATGCCATGAAGAAGAGAGTGAGAGAAGGAGCATCTCATAACAAAGGAAACCAATTCAATAACTACAAACCCAATTTAATCTTTACTAATTGTGTGTGTGTGTGTGTGTGTGTTCACAAAGCATAACATAATATATATATATACTATATATATATATATATATATATATATATGTATGTCTCTCCTCTCTCCCTCCCCCCACCCACCCTCCGCCCCTCCCTTACGGAGTGTATTGTGACGTTCAGTAGGGCTCGCTCTCCTCCCCCCCCCCTTCCTCGCTTTCCCCTGCCCGTCTCCCTCCTTTATTTTGCAGGAAGATGGCTCCCATTAAAATAAGGAAATGTACAAGAAGCGAACTTGACAAAAAACGATTTGTGAAAGCTGCATCCAGTGCACCTTAACTCGTGAGGAGCAAGAAAAGGTGACTCGCGGCAAATGCAACGGGAATGGCTGCATCCAGGAACCAGCCCTGGAGGGAAAAATAAAATTCTGCATTCTCCTACACGTGGATTATGCTTCTGATCCAATATTTGCTATTGGCTCAATGTCAATTACTTGCAGGCACTGTGATGTGATGAAATGGACAGGAGAAGCTCCAGGGATATGCTGCAATAGTGGCAAAGTTCGGCTGACCCAAATGAATGCTCCTCCTGAACATCTTCGTACGTTGTTGACAGTCAACATTCCAAATGCAAGTCACTTCCAAAGCAACATCAGAAGATGCAACTCGTGCTTCAACATGACATCCATTGGCACCGCAAGGGAGATCAGAGAATCTGGCTACATGCCCACATTTAAAGTGCAGGAACAGGTTTATCATCAGATTGGTAGTCCAGAGCCACAATCAAATGAAGAGCCAAAATTCCTGCAGATCTACTTCATTGGTGACAATACAAATATCTACAAAGCAGGATGAACAGCGCTGCAACAGTCATTCAAACCAAGTTGGAAGTGGTGTTGCAGTTGCAAGAAATGCTCCACAAGAAAAACCACTATGTTCGGAGTCTCAAGTGTGCCATGGAGAAGATGACACCTGAGTACAAAATTGTCATTCATTTAGACAAAACTCCAGCCGGGGAGCATGAGCGGCGCTTCAATGCACCCTCCACATCAGAAGTGGCTGTCATCCTAGCTGGTGAACGACATGGCGATCGAGACATTGTGCCGCAACTCAGAAACAACTCCATCCAGAGAATTGCTGACAAACCTATCACGTGATACACTTTGGTATCCACTAATTTTCTGGCAGGGTGATGATGGATACAATATTAAACTGCAACAAACAGACCCAGCAGTAGGACTACCAAGTGCAAAGAACATTTCTGCCATGGACTTTTTATGCCTGCAGGATTATGCTGAGAGCTAGCAATTTCAATCACATCTTGCGTTGCAAAGATCTCTTCCACCAATTTGTTGTGGACATGCATGCCAAAATTGAGGCAGAAAGGCTGAGATTCATTCGAAAGAACCGAAATGAACAATGATGGAAATGCTGCCAATGTTGGCCAATTGGTCATCTTGCCTTCCAGTTAACCGGTGGCCCTGCTGCAGTGATGAGGCACTCAGGATGCCATGACGTATGTGTGAAACTATGGCCGTCCTGATCTCATCACTTTACCTGCAATCCAGTTTGGGAAGAATGGCAAATGAACTGATGCCAGGCCAAAACCACAGCATCGCCATGATTTGCTGGCAAAGTTATTCCGACAAAAAATGAAGGCATTGATGAATGTCATCACCAAGGGAAAGATTTTTGGAGCCATTAAGTGCCACATGCCCACATTCTGACTCGGCTTCAAGATGAACTTCATGTGCACAGAGTGGATGACTTCATCAGTGCTGAATTTCCAGACCCAGTAATTGATCCACTTCTGTTCAGCACTGTTAAAACACAGATGGTGCATGGTCCCTGTGGAAGCATCAATCCAAACTCACCATGCATGAAAGACAACAAATGCACAAAAAAGTTCCCACAATACCTTCTGAAAGAGACACAGACTGGACAAGATGGATACCCACTGCATCGTCGAAGAAAACCAGAAGATTGTGGATTCACAACAACCATCAATGTTTGTGGTTGTGAGGTTGAAGTTGACAACAGGTGGATTGTTCCATACTGTCCACTCCTCACATGGCTATTCAATGCACACATCAATGTTGAGTGCTGCCACTCTGTGAAATCCATCACATATGTGTGCAAGTATGTCAACAAAGGATGTGACATGGATGGGACTGTGCATGATGAGGTTCGGCAATATGAAATGGGAAGATAAATCGACAGCAATGAAGCCATTGGGAGGATCCTGAACTTCCCAATTCACGAGTGACATCCCACTGTGGTTCATCTCAGTGTGCACCTTGAGAATGGCCAGAGAGTGTAATTCATTGAGGAAAATGTACGTGAGCGTGCCCAAGTCTCACAAGACACAACTCACTGCTTTCTTCAATCTCTGCCAGGATGATGAATTTGAGAAGACACTGTTGTATCATCAGATACCCAAGTACTACACATGGAATGTTGGCAGCAAGAAGTGGGCTCACCGCAGAGCAGGACAAACTGCACCAGACCAGCCAGACACCAAAGCCAGTGATGCACTTGGCCGTGTGTACACTGTCCATCCTCATAATTACCTCCTCCACCAAAGGTGAAGGAGGTTATGTTTCACCCCTTTCTGTCTGTCTGTCTGTCTGTCTGTCTGTGTGCAGGATATCTCAAAAAGTTGTGGACGGATCTGGATGAAATTTTGTGGGCAGGTTACATGTGTGACAAGGACAAACTGATTCGATTTTGGCGAAGATCCGGATCCGACTACTAGAATTTTTAAAGTGTTTCTTCACCATTGAGAGAAAGGGCCAAAAACGATATAGTACTGTGTTGCATGATATTTCAAAAATGTATTGATTGGGCCCTATATGTTCTCGTGGTTCAGGCATTACGTGACGGGGGGTATGCGCTCCACCGAGTGCCCTTCTAGTTTTGAATGCTTTTTCCTGAGATTGCTTCTTCATGAGGTCAAAGGTCCAACATCATTTGAGGACTTGTGAACAGTGGATGCCACAATCGGTGAAACTTACAAACAGGCTAGCCAGCTCAGTGGGCTCCTGGAGGATAACACACACTGGAACAGCATATTGGAGGAGGGCGCTGCAACTCGATCATCATGGATGCTGCGAAACCTGTTTGCCATCATGTTGCAGACATGTGCCATGTCAAATCCTCAACAGTGATAGGACAACCACAAGGATAATCTAGCAGAGGACATTTTGCATCACGCACAAGTGCAAAATCCTAATCTGGAACTGGACTATAGTGATGTCATCTTCAATCAAGCTCTCATTATCAATGAAGACAAGATAAAGGCTTTGGGTGGCTCAGACCTCAAAACTTTTGGCTTTCCTGACCTTCAATGACACAATGACAATGAGCTCACAAATGAAATTTTGAGAGACCAACTACAACATGGACCAGCTTGCTGAATACAGACAGGGGAATAAGATTACACAAACAGTTTTCAATGGGATTGGTGGCACTTTCTTTCTGGATGCTCCCGGTGGAACTGGCAAAACCTTTCTCATCAATCTTGTTTTGGCAAAAATCCGACGGAGAAACATGATTGCCCTTGAAGTGGCATCATCAGGCATTGCTGCCACACTGTTGACAGGAGGAAGAACAGCTCACTCAGTGTTCAAGTTACCTTTAAATCTAGCAAGTATGGAGACACCAACTTGCAACATTGGCAGGGGTACTCGCAAAGCGAAGCTCCTGCAGGAGTGCTGGCTCATTGTCTGGGATGAGTGTACAATGTCTCACAAGGCTGCCTTAGAGGCTCTTGATCGCACCATGCAAGATCTTCGACATAATGACAGAAGAATGGGTGAAGTGACTCTGGTGTTGGCTGGGGATTTTTGACAGACACTGCCAATCATTCCACATGGAACCAAAGCTGATGAATTGCAGGCCTTCCTCAAGGCCTCATACATTTGGAACAACATTCAGCGACTCAGCCTAATGACCAACATGCGAGTGCTTCTGACAGGTGATTCATCTGCTGTGGAGTTTGCTGCAAGCCTGCTCAAACTTGTAAATGGAGCCATGGCATCTGAAAATCAAGATGGAACTATCTCGATGAACAACATTGGGAAAACAGTTGCACTTCACAACTAAGATGCAGTATTTCCAAATGTTGCACATAACTTCCATGACCACAAGTGGCTATGCCAAAGAGCCATCTTGGACCGAAAAATGAAGCCGCCAATATTCCACAAACAGAGGCCTTCTTACACAGTTACCTGGCACTATGCAAACGTACAAGTCGGTTGACTGTACCAGACACAAATGAAGAACTCCACTACTCCAATGAATTTCTTAACGCTCTGGAACCACCAGGTGTGCCTCCTCACAATCTGGAGCTCAAGATTGGTGAACCCATTATGCTTCTCTGGAATCTGGACCCACCAACACTCTGCAATGGAACATGTTTGACTGTCAAGGGAATGCCACATGTCATTGAAGCCACAATCATGACTGGCCATGC
>CM068959.1:5883880-5901007 GCA_035128595.1 Eptatretus atami | reverse complement strand
GAGAAGCACACCGCAGGAGAATGTGCAGTAAGGTGGCACTAAATTTTTGTGGCTATCGTGCTAAGTTTTTGGCTTATTCGGAACATACATACATACATGATGAGAGTTCTGGTAACATATAGATGTCAAGCTCGTATAAGAGCTAAGAGTCTTCTGAATGATCTGCGTTTATTGTCGCACTTGTAGCTTCGCAACAAACAAGCGCATGCATCAAGCACATTGCTACTCCGAATCCGATGTACCATACTCTGTTGCAGAGTGTTGCTTCTCCCGAAGCATTTATCGGTGAGGTATCATGCTGGGTGGTTTGCCATCCCTGTCCCAGCAACGAGTTAGGCAGGAATTTATAACGCGTTCAGGCTGCCCGGCGATAACTCTCAGACTGCACAAAAGACACCGCGGGATCTTTAACATCCACCGATTAATGCCGCGACGGACGCCCAGTTTAACATCCATACCGAGGGAGCACACACGCGCTCGATTAATCCCGTGCCTGTGAAAGTGTTTTTAGCTGGGTCAGGATTCAAACCCCGGCTAGACCAGCTATAGAGGTGAGTGTGCATACCTGTAGGCCATCCTCTCAGCCTGCACATGCTAACTACACACATGGGAAATCTAACGATTGATTTCACAGGTGGCCACATTGGTCGACAGATGAGAAGAAATGTTTAACAAGGAAAATAAAATATTTTCCTCATTCCGGAGTGTGTTGTGATGGAGTTAACTTGTTTAAAATCAAGGTGATGAATGAAGCACAGGTCACAGGGTGCTCTGAAAGTCGTTGTCTTCGTCGGTTTTGAGATTACCTGAGACGTCCTGAGTACATCAACGTACTTGTAACCCCACCAGGGTAGATGGTTACTCAACTAAACAACCAAAACAGCACAGATCTGGTGATATGGATCATCGTAATCTTCTTTTGTTTCTGATTGTGGACAGAAAAGGCCTTTTATGATGTTTCGTTTAATTTAAACAGATTGAGGCCCGCGAGGAGGAGTTGATGTAAGCGACATTTTTAAGATATGATGAATGATAGGTCGGATGATAGGTAAGGGTTAAAAATAGTGCTATTGGCATTAACTCCAAAATGGCGATGTGTCCCTTGCATCACTCCTCGCGGACGCCTCATTTCTACTCTGATACCACGTGATCCATCCGCATTGCAACCTCCCACGATGGTTTCGTAAAGCTCTGCCATTGTTTTCCTATCAGGCGCTTCGAGCGATTTTGAAATGCTACCAAGATCGCCAGAATGATGGTGACTCGGTGTGGCATGAGCAAGAAGGTCGGAATGGAAGTTCCTTTCTCTTTTCGATTGGCTTTTTAAGAAAAAAAAAAAATGTTGGAGATGTCGTTGCACTCCAGTGCAACGTTTCCCGTTCAGCCTCTTCCTGTAACCTGCCGCTGCGCATCTTGATTGACTGTGATGCACTTTTTTTTTGTGAACAGCTTGGAATGATGTCTTATGGAGATTCAGAAGCTGAGTCCAGAAACAAGGGCCCATCATTGAACAGGAAGTGAGGACTTTGCTTCGGGGTATGTAGCACCTTCGCCCTTGCTGCTGGCTCCCTTTCTTTTGCCTTCATATCACGAGGCGTTGTCGTTTCTGTTTTCCCGTTGTTTTTTCAGTGACGTTGCATTGTTAATCATCTCGACACAACCACTTTGAGAGACGTTTTGAAAATGAGTGTTTTTGAAGTCGGCACATGCTTGAAAATGAGAACGTTCCTTGCACCTGAACTGCGAAGTTGCTTTAATAGACTTGGCTGTCAATCATTCCTATTGAATGATAGTTTAAACCGTTCAAAGCAAAGAATTTAACTTTCACAAAATCAAAATCAAATCGCCCTCGCACGGACTATAATGGTTTCGATGATGAAATGAGGGTTTTCGATGAGATCATGCGGCTCAGATGTTTGTCACGTATTTGACCATTTTAAAGGAAAGTGAACTTTGCTAGCAGATGCTGTGCCTCTTCAGAATCTTCCGAGAGGCCGGACTATCCTGAAGATGCATGCGCGGGAGCACAAGCTGTTTGGCGGAAGCGCTGCTGCAGTACGAGACTCTGACGTACAAAGAAATCCGCTTGATCCTCGAAGGAAAGCCTCTCGAAGATCGGCTTCTGGGCATTCCCGATCACCAAAGCTAAAATCATATCCCCGTGACCAACCACCTTCCGAAGGCCTCTGAGAGCCATTTCTGAGACTTTTCAGCATATGATCAGTTTCAACGCAACAACTTAACGTTGTCTTAAAAGCAACTGTATTTGCTTTAACATGGATACGTTTAGGATAGTCGCAGCATTGTAGCAAATAAAACAGCTGGTTCTTTGAATAAGTCATTGCTTGATGAGATCTAAACGGTGAGGAGGGTCGAGATTGAGAAGATGACAGTACTTCAAAGAAAAATGGCAAACACCGATTGGCTGAACACATCATCTGCAGAATAATCAATTGGCACACCCGATGTAAAATATGTCAACGAATCATACTTCAGCTGATTTGCAATTGGTAATAAAATACATGTACAGCATCAATGTTGGTTTCTCTGCTGAAGATCTTTTATTGGCTTGAACGAAGTAACATCCTTGTGTCGTAATGTTCAAATATTTCACATTTTGAAACGAGAGGTTCCAAGGATCGCTTCCTGGAAGATCTTTAGGAACAAAAATTGGTCGCAACTAATCTTAAAACTTTTGTTGCAAGATGTAAACGACTACGTTCATATCAAATCACAACTATTCCTGTGCTGTTTACCACACAGTATTTATAAAAGATGAATACAAGGTTGCATTATTTATTTATCGCACTTTGGCTCATGTGTCCCAACACTTATCAAGTTGCGGTGGCAGGAAGTAGCTGAGGAAGTGGGAAAAAGTCTTGCGCGTGTTGTTTTCGTCCAGAACTGCTTTGAGGCACATCACTGCTTTTGGGCCGGCCCGTTCGTCATTCAAAAGTTTTGAGCGGCACACACAAATGTCAACTTGGTCTGACCGCAGATCTTATTCAACATGAGTTTTTCTGTGATTCTTGCCTCTTCCTGGAGACTCTCTGGAAGATCTAAACTGCTGCTTCCTCCAGCTAGTTTTCTTCTCCAGCATGGAACTTCATCTTGAAGCCTCCTCTGCAGGCCCTCCGATGGATTTGCTCTTGAGTTGCCGTTTTATCTTGCGTCTTCCCAACCAAATTGCGCCGGGCACAGTGCAGTACCACTCGGTTTTCTGAGTTGCTGCTGTCTGGTCGAGGACGCTTCGCTCATTCTTATCGTCATTTGCTGTTGCTTCCGTTTCATGCCGAAGGAGGATCTGCACATGTTTCTGTGACTTCATGAGGCTCAAGCGATTGGAACTTTGGTCTTCCACCTGTGACTGATGAAGCTTCATGCTGAAGTGATTTTCCTTCTTCCTGAGACTTTGTTATTTGGCACTCACAATGAAGCACGTGTGTGAAGATTTTACACAGGCAGAGGTGCAACGTGCCTAAACAAGCGCGCGTGCAAATCTTAGCTGCCCCCGTCTCTCCTTTGATCTGGAGTGCTTCAGCTTTGATGGGAACTTCGAAATAGTGTCTGTATCGGCGCTTGTGCCGGCGGGTGAACCTAATGGTGAAGCTTCGTTCTCACTGGTACTGTAACAACGCGTACCCCCAAGTCTTGCCCTTTGCCGACTTGCGCTGGTATTGTAGGCTACGGCAATACTGGCAGGCGGCATCGCATTCCGCGGAATCGCCGCGCAGCCCGTCATTCACGTTTCCGGCACGTTGTGGAAAGTTTCAAAGGGATCCTGAAGGGTTATTATGGAAAAGCGTAACGGCAATTGAGATTGCATCACTGCCACCACACCTTGAAAGAGGTTCTGGGCAGTGCAGTTCCATCCTCCAAAGAGATCACCTGTTGTGAATTCAAAATCTCCGTAAATTTGAAGAATCCTGAGAGCAGCAGCTAGCACTGGACACGAGGGTAAATGCACAAATGTGAGCTGCTTCACAAAGATGTTACTGCTTCCTGAGTTTTGGGAATAAATCCAAGGCAGATGCAATAATTGCTTTATAGTTTAACAAAAGTATGGAAAGTGCTTCAGCTAAGTGCTCACGTAGCTCGTCGTGTTCTTGCTCCTCTCAACTTTTGTTGTGTCTGCAACAAAGGTGCGTTGTGTCCATCTACGATGCACTGTTCTTTCCCTGCAGTCCACAAAACAGTTAATAAATAAGTAACAGTTTGGAACGCTGCACAACTCCAAATCTGATTTTTGAAGGAACCAAAAAGGTTCAGAAAGGTACCAAGGAGTTGTCTCAAGTGATCCTGCCTCCCTCTTCTCCACACCCGAAAGAAAACTGTCCCCATACATTCAAATCCTTTTTGCTGAACAATCATGCAATTGATTATCATTTTACAAATTAAGATTGGTTGGTAAGAACTGGCAGCACCAAAACCTGCAAGGTTGCGTAAGTGTCGAAGGCTGGGAAGCACTGGTGGATCTGTCTGCTGAAGAAAGTGCAGCAGTAGAGTGTCAGCGCATAGTTGTTCAACAAAGGGCCACCACCAAATGGGTTCCTTAGATACAGAACAACCACAAGTAAGAGCCCTATCTTCCTCTTTTTATGTATGCTATAAAGTGAAAAGTCATTGTCCTGCATACGTACAATGGACAGTAGATATGCGGGACGTTCGAGGTAACTGGCGTTAATGTAGAGAAGTACCACATTGTCCATTGTACCTGGTTCTCCCTCTAGTCCAGTTGCCATTTTATTCGTCGTATGCCCTCGCGTGTCCTGCATCGAGCGAGGTCACACATCCATTCCATTGTGACAGAGAAACTCGAGCCGATCTAACTTGTGGGACGCGTGCAAGGTACCCAAGGACATATAAATGGACTGTTGGCAGCATGGCTATTTAAAGTGTGTGTGTGTGTGTGTGTGTGTGTGTGTGTGTGTGTGTGTTGTGTGTGAGATAGTATCACTGGAGAACACAAGTCGGGAATGTGTTTGGTAGAGAGCAAGGCAAGTCTGCGTGTTGTGCGGGGAACATGCTGGAAGGTGACAGCATCGTTCGGGATGCAGTCAAACATGACTCTCGCTCAATATTTCAATTGGCAGACTGCTGACAACGGTATATCTTCACCATCATCCCAAAACTTGCCAAAACCACCCCCTTCCATTCTTGGCTTGCAAGTTCTTTGTTTTGCCTTATCCACTATCACAAACCACGTCTTTGTTTGTACAGGCCACAGCTTATCGTAGGGTTACTTATGTTACCTCTACCACCGAAGGTGGACAGAAGTGTGTTTTCACCCCGTTTGCTGTCTGTGAGCAGAATCTTAAAATTATAGACAGATCGATAATTGGTGGATAGTTGGTGTTTGCGAGAAAACTTATTCATTTGGTGAGATCCGTTTGTGAGAATCCAAATTTTTAAAAAAGTGATTCTTCACCATTGAGAGATGGGGCCAAAACCATATATGGCACGATATTTCAAAAATTATCTGCGGATTAGTTTTGATTCAGGTTTCAGATGCTGATCCGGCCTACGAGGGATACAAAACATAACTGTTTCAGTCTGATGGAGTTTGCGCTCTCCGAGTGCTGGTCTAGTTTATATGATGTATCTCGTCATTTTTTAAATGCATGTTCTGCGTTCGTCTTACCGTGAGAACGTCGGTTTGTGCGTCAGTGCCATTTGTGTATAGTAATTTATTCAAACAGTATTCGCAATTATTTATTTCCATTGTCATTTTAATTAACAAGCTTGAGGATGCTCTTTTGCTCCTCCAATTGTAGGAGATGTCAGTTTAGTGGTAACTTTCGCAGAGGGAGGTCACGTGATTCCTTGCCCTCACCATCAATTTGGCCAATCACTGTTAGATGCTTTGAGGGGCGGAGCCTCAATGGGTACTGCGGATATGCTTGGGCCGTACGTGTGCCTCACATGCTTTCCCCATACACTCGACTATAAACAGGAAATTCTCTTCTACATTAAAAATTCACACCACTGATCACTTCAGCCGTTACATACCAGGAAGTCCTTTATATCGAAATTTTACTGCAGCTGTTTCGTTTGGCCCAGTAGCGGATGACCGTATACAAGAGGACGTATGTCGCTATCGAGGTCTGTGCAAAGTGCAGAAACTTGGTGTTGTGAAGAGCTACTTTGGAGAAACGTGGGAAACAAGATGTTAAAACCATAATGAATTGTTACGCACAAGTTTGGAAAATAACAAGGCCGAATGTTTCTGGTTTTGCATTAAATGAAGCTTTCGGGTTTGGTTTTAAGAAATGTAATTTTAAAAAAGAGCATTTTCTCAGGCTCATTGAGCAGCTACGTATTGAAAGGGGCCCATTCTTGAAATCATCTGGTTTCTCTGAATCCAGCATGTGTTTGCACTTGCCTCAAACGGCTTTGGAGTTTGCAGATCGTTTTCGCAAGGAAGTTCGTACAAGTCAGGTTTTCGGTCTGCGGTGGAAAATGATTTTGTGCTGTTTGCTATGAATTCTTTGGTGTTTCGTGTTCTTCAATCATCAAATTTTACACTTTGTCCTCAAAAGTAACCTCTTTCAATTTGTCCTGGATGGTGCTCCAAAGCATCTCACCTTATAATCGTTCAAACCATCTGATGAGTACAACCTGAATGGTGTTTGCATAATGGTCGAATTATTCACACCTCAAACAAGCTGCTCCTTTAAACAGTACGTTTGACATCATGAAATTGTTGTTGGATTTTAAGAAACGACTACAAACTGGCAGCAAAACACGAGTAAACTCCAACTGCACTTTGGGGAGGGGAGCGGAGGTGGGAGCTCCCACCCAACATTTTTTTGGCAGACCGTTAGGGATTTCAAATTCTCTCTCTCAATGATTTTTCTCTGTCTCAATGTAATATTTACAATTTTTTGCCCGTTATATGTCACAAATGTCAAATTCATGAAAGACGTCATTTGCATATTCATACTCGTGCAAACTGAAACATTCACCCAAAATAATAAGTAAACATTATGATTTTCCACTTGAGAACATAATTCTTTGATATTGTACACTTTTCATGCATCTTATGCATCCAATGTCAAGAATTGTAGTTTCGTGCAAATGCATAAAACGAGCACATTGCATAACTATTAGGCATAATTAGACATATTAACATTTTAATGAAAGAAAATAATTTTACCATCTGTCAGTTACTTGATGATCTATGCTATGTGGCAAGTTCAACGGACCATCGACGACCTAGATCTGGGGAGGAGGGGGGTGGTTGGTGCCCCGCCCTCCCCCCACCAGTCATGAGAGCTCAATCATCTCGTTCAGTTGCGGGGTTAACATCTTGATCAGCCACTTGCCTGTTGTTAACGATATTCACAGCCGTAACACCGAGTCCGCGGTGGGTGAACTTGAAACTGGAAGTCGAGCTGATGGCACAGCTTGCACTTTATGCACCCTGGTACGCATTTCCGAGTACTGCAACCACAAGCTCCAACAGCTCTGCAGGGGATGCTCCTGCAAGCTCCATGTCTGAGAGCAGAGAGTCACTGAACCGCAATCCTCTGTTTCCTCGTCCATATTTCCGCCATGTGGTCCTCTCTTTTCTTCCCATTTTGCAATCCTCTTTCTCCGTTTCTCTAAATCATCAGGACGTGGTTGTTTCTCCTTCTTTTTCATTGGTTTTCCCTGAGTCTGTAGAAACACCCAGTGCTATTTTGGGTATTCCTTCTATTAATTTGCAATTCGTCACTGGCTTTAACACCAATACATTTTTTTATTATTATTAACGGATCCCAGGCACAAAAAGCGACATATATCGGACAAACAGTTTCAAATGGAGCACGTCACCATCGTTGGAGCATATTAATTTGCATCACATGTGGCAATAACGTGATTGTTGCTCCAGCTTGCCAGCTCAACGATAGAAGCACCATTTGCACTACCGATTTTGATCCGGTGCGGGCACGGGCAATTTGCTCGTTTAACGAATGCACCAAATCACAATAATGCATGAAGAGAGAGTGAGAGAAGGAGCATCTCATAACAAAGGAAACCAATTCAATAACTACAAACCCCAATTATAATTCTTTACTAATGTGTTGTGTGTGTGTGTGTGTTCACAAGCATAACATTATATATATAATATATTTATATACTATATATGTATGTCTCTCCTCTCTCCTCCCCCCCCACACCCTCACGCCCTGCCTTTCGGAGTGTAATTGTGACGTTCAGTAGGGCTCGCTCTCTCCCCCCCCCTTCCTCGCTTTCCCCTGCCCGTCTCCCTCCTTTATTTTGCAGGAAAGATGGCTCCCATTAAAATAAGGAAATGACAAGAAGCGAACTTGACAAAAAACGATTTGTGAAAGCTGATCCAGTGCAGCCTAACTCGTGAGGAGCAAGAAAGAAGACTAGGGGCAAATGCAACGGGAATGGCTGCATCCAGGAACCAGCCCTGGAGGAAAAATAAAATTCTGCATTCTCCTACACGTGGATTATGCTTCTGATCCAATATTTGCTATTGGCTTCAATGTCAATTACTTGCAGGCACTGTGATGTGATGAAATGGACAGGAGAAGCTCCAGGGATATGCTGCAATAGTGGCAAAGTTCGCTGACCAAATGAATGCTCTCCTGAACATCTTCGTACGTTGTTGACAGTCAACATTCCAATGCAAGTCACTTCCAAAGCAAAATCAGAAGATGCAACTCGTGCTTCAACATGACATCATTGCACCGCAAGGGAGATCAGAGAATTTGGCTACATGCCCACATTTAAAGTGCAGAGACAGGTTATCATCAGATTGGTAGTCCAGAGCCAAATCAATGAAGAGCCAAAATTCTGCAGATCTACTTCTTGGTGACAATACAAATATCTACAAGCAGGATAGAACAGCGCTGCAACAGTCATTCAAACCAAGTTGGAAGTGGTGTTGCAGTTGCAGAAATGCTCCACAAGAAAACCACTATGTTCGGAGCTCAAGTGTGCCATGGAGAAGATGACACTGAGTACAAAATTGTCATTCATTTAGACAAAACTCCAGCCGGGGAGCATGAGGCGGCGCTTCAATGCACCCTCCACATCAGAAGTGGCTGTCATCCTAGCGCGTGAACGACATGGCGATCGAGACATTGTGCTGCAACTCAGAAACAATCCATCCAGAGAATTGCTGACAACCTATCAGTGATACACTTTGGTACCACTAATTTTCTGGCAGGGTGATGAATGGATACAATATTAAACTGCACAAAACGAACCCAGCAGTAGGACTACCAAGTGCAAAGAACATTTTCTGCCATGGACTTTTTATGCTGCAGGATTAGCTGAGAGCTAGCAATTTCAATCACATCTTGCGTTGCAAAGATCTCTTCCACATTTGTTGTGTGACATGCATGCCAAATATGAGGGCAGAAAGGCTGAGATTCATTCGAAAGAACCGAAATGAACAATGATGAAATGCTGCCAAGTTGGCCAATTGGTCATCTTGCCTTCAGTTTCACAGGTGGCCTGCTGCATGGATGAGCGCACTCAGGATGCCATGACGTATGTGTGAAACTTGGCCGTCCTGATCTATCACCTTTACCTGCAATCCAGTTTGGGAGGAAGTGGCAAATGAACTGATGCCAGGCCAAAACCACAGCATCGCCATGATTTGCTGGCAAGAGTATTCCGACAAAAAATGAAGGCATTGATGAATGTCATCACCAAGGGAAAGATTTTTGGAGCATTAAGTGCACGATGCCCACATTTCTGACTCGGCTTCAAGATGAACTTCATGTGCACAGAGTGGATGACTTTCATCAGTGTGAATTCCAGACCCAGTAATTGATCCACTTCTGTTCAGCACTGTTAAACACAGATGTGGCATGGTCCTGTGGAAGCATCAATCCAAACTCACCATGCATGAAAGACAACAAATGCACAAAAAAGTTCCCACAATACTTCTGAAAGAGACACAGACTGGACAAGAGGGATACCACTGCATCGTCGAAGAAACCAAGAGATTGTGATTCACAACAACCATCAATGTTTGTGGTTGTGAGGTTGAAGTTGACAACAGGTGGATGTTCCATACTGTCCACTCCTCACATGGCTTATTCAATGCAACATCAATGTTGAGTGCTGCCACTCTGTGAAATCCATCACATATGTGTGCAGTATGTCAACAAAAGGATGTGACATGGATGGGACTGTGCATGATGAGGTTCGGCAAGATGAAATGGGAAGATAAATCGACAGCAATGAAGCCATTGGAGGATCCTGAACTTCCCATTCACGAGTGACATCCACTGTGGTTCATCTCAGTGTGCACCTTGAGATGGCCAGAGAGTGTAATTCATTGAGGAAAATGTACAGTGAGCGTGCCCAAGTCTTCACAAGACACAACTCACTGCTTCTTCATTTGCAGGATGATGAATTTGAGAAGACAACTGTTGTATCATCAGAACCAAGTACTAACATGGAATGTTGGCAGCAAGAAGTGGGCTCACCGCAGAGCAGGACAAACTGCACCAGACAGCCAGACACCAAAGCCAGTGATGCACTTGGCCGTGTGTACACTGTCATCCTCATAATACCCCTCCACCAAAGGTGAAGGAGGTTATGTTTCACCCTTTCTGTCTGTCTGTCTGTCTGTCTGTCTGTGTGGCAGGATATCTCAAAAAGTTGTGGACGGATCTGATGAAATTTTGTGGGCGGTACATGTGTGACAAGGACAAACTGATTCGATTGGCGAAGATCCGGATCCGACTACGAATTTTAAAGTGTTCTTCACCATTGAGAGAAAGGGCCAAAACGATATAGTACTGTGTTGCATGATATTCAAAAATGTATTGATTGGGCCCTATATTTCTGCTTCAGGCAATTACGTGACGGGGGTATGCCTCCACCGAGTGCCCTTCTAGTTGAATGCTTTTTTCCTGAGATTGCTCTCATGAGGTCAAAGGTCCAACATCATTTGAGGACTTGTGAACAGTGGATGCCACAATCGGTGAAACTTACAACAGGCTAGCCAGCTCAGTGGGCTCCTGGAGGATACACACACTGGAACAGCATATTGGAGGAGGCGCTGCAACTCGATCATCATGGATGCGCGAAACCTGTTTGCCATCAGTTGCAGACATGTGCCATGTCAAATCCTCAACAGTGATAGGACAACCACAAGGATAATCTAGCAGAGGACATTTTTGCATCACGCACAAGTGCAAAATCCTAACTGGAACTGAACTATAGTGATTTCATCTTCAATCAAGCTCTCATTATCAATGAAGACAAGATAAGGCTTTGGGTGGCTCAGACCTCAAACTTTGGCTTTACCTGACCTTCAATGACACAATGACCAATGAGCTCACAAATGAAATTTTGAGAGACCAACTACAACATGGACAGCTTGCTGAATACATACAGGGGAATAAGATTACACAAACAGTTTCAATGGGATTGGTGCACTTTCTTTCTGGATGCTCCCGGTGGAACTGGCAAAACCTTTCTCATCAATCTTGTTTTGGCAAAATCGACGGAGAAACATGATTGCCTTGAAGTGCATCATCAGGCATTGCTCACATGTTTGACAGGAGGAAGAACAGCTCACTAGTGTTCAAGTTACCTTTAAATCTAGCAAGTATGGAGACACCACTTGCAACATTGGCAGGGTATCGCAAAGCGAGCTCTGCAGGAGTGCTGGCTCATTGTCTGGGATGAGTGTACAATGTCCACAGGCTGCTTAGAGGCTCTTGATCGCACCATGCAAGATCTTCGACATAATGACAGAAGAATGGGTGAAGTGACTCTGGTGTTGGCGGGGATTTTTGACAGACACTGCAATCATTCACATGGAACAAAGCTGATGAATTGCAGGCTTCCTCAAGCCGTCATACATTTGGAACAACATTCAGCGACTCAGCCTAATGACCAACATGCGAGTGCTTCTGACAGGTGATTCATCTGCTGTGGAGTTTGCTGCAGCCTGCTCAAACTTGTAAATGGAGCCATGCATCTGAAATCAAGATGGAACTATCTCGATGAACACATTGGGAAAACAGTTGCAACACTTCACAACTACAAGATGCAGTATTCCAAATGTTGCACATAACTTCCATGACCACGTGGCTATGCAAAGAGCCATCTTGGCACCGAAAAATGAGCCGCCAATTCCACAAACAGAGGCCTTCTTACACAGTTACCTGGCACTATGCAAACGTACAATCGGTTGACTGTACCAGGACACAAATGAGAACTCACTACTCCAATGAATTTTTAACGCTCTGAACCACCAGGTGTGCTCCTCACAATCTGGAGCTCAAGATGGTGGAACCCATTATGCTTCTCTGGAATCTGGACCCCACCAACACTCTGCAATGGAACATGTTTGACTGTCAGGGAATGCACATGTCATTAAGCCACAATCATGACTGGCCATGCAGCAGGACAGGATGTCTTCATTCCACAGCATTCCACATCCTATCTGACTTGCATTTCATATTAAAAAGTCCAGTTCCCTGTCCGCCTCAGTTTTGCCAATGAGCAATCAAAAAGGCATGAGGACATCGTCAAAGATGTTGGCCTCAACTGCAAAGCCCATGCTTTTCTCATGGCCAACTCTAGGTTGATTATTCCAAAGTTGGCAATGGAAAAACTTTTCATCTTGGCTCACATGGAAATACATGTAACATTTGTCTATCCTGACGCTCTACAAGGATATTTTTTTAAAAAGGTCAAACACTGTGATAAAATGTGATGTGAAATCCTCAGTGCTGAAGAATATGAAACAATGCTGGAGAAGAAGACAGAAAGAGAAAAGAGAAGAAAGGAGAAAGAGGAACACAGAAGAACAATGAAAATAAGACAACAAAGAAGAAGAGAGGCAGATAGAAAAGAAAGATACAAGAAGAAAAAAAGGCAGGCCAGGAAGATAAAGTAGAAGTACACAAAGATGACAAAAACAAGGAATAACAAAAATCCAGAGCAGCAGAAACTCCGAACATCAAGAAGCAAACACAGACAGCAACGATACTTCAGAGCAACTGAAACTTCTTCAAGCAAAAGCAGATTGGAAGCAACACAGCAACAATGACTGCATTCTGCCTCCCATACCTCGATCCCAGTCATTGTGTTGTCCTTCAGTCGGCTGTCCGTACTTTCTGGTTCAGGTGGACATAGTTCAAGCCTACGAAACTTTGCAGCTCCTGTGTGAAGCAGGGTGTCGCCATAAAATATAAAACGACAGAGAATGGCGCTTTGTGTTGAGGCGGGATGGTGATGGTCATGTTTAACCCTCGAGCAGTCAAAGATCCCGGAGAGTAAGCAAAGGTAACCCTTGTTTATTGCTGTCTCCCACCTGTCTCTCTCTTTCTTCGTCACACCTGCTCCTCTCTCCCTCCCCTCCTCCCCCCCACCTTCCTTCGCCTCCCTCCCCCCCCCCGACCAAGCCTCATTCTCTGCCCCATCTCTTAGTATTCCCATCAGCGAAGCGACGGGTGGGTGGTATTTGCTGGTAAGAAATACCAAGGCTCACCTCGGTCTTTCTGCCTGGAATGATGAACATGTATCAAGGTCGAGTAGGAGGTCCAATGTACAGCCCCGCAGACCAAAACCGTTCACAGATGAGCCAAATGCTGAAGAACAACTGAACATCGTTGGTGAAGAAAGGGTCAGTGGAGGACATACAACGTGAAGGTGGTTTAATGAAGCAATTCTGCAATTAAAAATCATTGAGCATCATCCTGAAAACTATGTTCCACAGTAACTGCATCTCACCAGGAAGAACTCACAGAAGACCTCCGTAGGAGACAGACAAGCAAACAGCGGAGGTGCTTTTCACACTCTCTTTGTAGTTCCAGCACTTCACAACTTGATCATCTGTTCATCTACCCTGGAAACACGCCAGATAGTTGGAGAAAAACATCAGATTGGATGTCACACCAATCCTCATTAAGTCGACACTTCATTTAAGCAGTGATGCAACCCTGCGAGTGGAAAAATTGGGCTCATTCGAAAGCTTATAGAAGGCCATATCGCTTTCATAATGAGCTATAGAAACCGTACTTCTGTCGTGAATATTGGCATGAAAGGGTGGTTTCACAAGCACACTGAAGAACAGAGAAACAGAAAAAAAAGCTTCGATCCTTGTAAAATGGTGGATGGAATTGACAGACGTTGATCGGAATTTGCTGTAGTCCGGCAGATAAGTGAAATATTTGGGGGAATTGTGCCTTTGATGATACAAGCATGAACTTTGGCACACTGTTAGATCATGCCCTAAGGAAGATATTTAGCTATAGGCACATCGCACAATTTCCTGTGGCCAAAATGGCCACCACCGGTGTTTTTTTACCAGTAGCTCAGGTTCTCGACCAGCTAGGATATTGATTCTGGTGGCTAATGTACATTTCAAGGATAGGAAGCAGTGGTACTAATTTATAACATGCTAGCAACTACCAAATACATATATCTAGCATGCAGGGAATTAAATAATCGTAAAACCATCAAATATTAGCGGAGTTATCAACTTTTCCAAGAAATTGTCAGATCAGCCCATGGTTGTGTGCTGACTTATAATTATGTTTATTCATATATTTTGCTGCATATTCCACAGAACATCATAATACGTCACAATGATAATCTATGTTAGTACAGCTTTTGGGTACTTGTGTACACCTAGTACAACGCCTAATCGCATGTTATCTGTACGCTTTCAGTTGACCTGGACTGTGACTGTGGTGGCAGCCAACATATTTTCCTGGAGATTTCAGCTTATGGTAGAGTGGTGGTGGTTTAACGAGTACATACTGTTCTCATATTATAACTCGTGATACTGTTCTAAAGTAGCATAGTGCATAGGGCCATGGCCAACTATACTATGTCTGAAAGTCTGAAGGCCGACATACGAAGCAAGAGGGAAGGGAGTTTGCAAGCACGTTGATCCATCCAATACATTCCCTGGAAAATGGCCTGAGTTTCTGCGCATTGATGACAACAAGGTGAGCTGTTCTCCTTCCTGGCAACTAGTGTGACAGCCCTTGACACTGACAACAAATAATCAGCACCCATCATGCTGAAGTCATCTGTATCAGCCCCGAGTATATTCCGGTCTTGCACCATTCACTCATGAGGAGGCTGATACCCGCCTCCTACTGCACGTAAAAGATGCTGCGAATGAAGGGTATACCAATGTGTCAATACGCACAGTTGAACAGATGTGCTAGTACTGGCAGTGACAGCAGCCCAATGCCTCAACATCACTGAACTGTGGGTTGCCTTTGAGCTGGGAAAGAGTTTTCGGTATTTAGCAGCTCATGAGATGGCGAGGGCACTAGGTTCGATGATGCACAGCCTTACAATGTTCCATGGCTTCACTGGATGTGACACGGTGTCATCTTTTTGTGGCAGGGGCAAGAAAGACGGCGTGAATATGGACGCCTTTGATGACGTCACAGAGCCTTCTGTGCCTTGGCTGCCACCCCAGATACATAGACAACTGGATGGAGTCTCTGGAGCGATTCGTGGTATTGCTCTATGACGCACTAGCAGCCTGGAATCAGTCAATCAGGCAACGCAATCAGCTGTTCACCAGAGAAATGTAGAGACATTGAAGGCTCCCTCTCAACACAAGCAGCACTGATTCAGCACACAAGAGGGCTGCCGACCAAGCTGGTCACTGCTGGGGACAGATGATGGTTGCAGTCCAGAACTCCATCCCCAGGTGACTGGGGGTGGAAGAAGAAGGAACAGGTGGATGGGAAGTTCACTGGACCACACTGCAGAAGCACCCAGCCTGTCGAGAACTCGTACGTGTGGATGCAAAAAGGGTGCAAGGACAGTGCAAATGTGTCAAGGCAGACTTCAGTGCACTGCCCTTTGCCTGTGGTGGACTGTGTTCTCGAAACGAAATTACATTTCATTGAAAACCTGTAATATTACATGGAAGGCCTTACCTGGTTAATAATGGAGGACTGTCGTAGACTTGCCCTTACCACTAACATGTCAAACACAATGGGACATGCACTATGATTGCAAGATAGAGCGTAATCTCATATAAATAAACTACCAAATATTATGAAGGAACATTGTGAAGACTGCATTGTACTCTCACGAATATGTCACAGTTTCAAACATGTACATGTATAACACACACCAATATTAAATGCGTTTATAATTTTACTATTATTATTTTCCCTGATAGCAAGATATATGTAGTTAGGTAGTTGTTGGAGTAGTTAGAGCATGTTGTAAACAGTACCACTGCATTCCTCACCTTGAAATGTACGATAGCCACAGAATCAATATCGAGGTAGTCTAGAACCTGAGCTACTGTAAAATACAGCCGGTGGTGGGATTTTGGCCAAAAACAAAACAAAGCTAGCGTGTTGTAAATAGTACCACTGCTATTCCTCATCCTTGAAAATGTAACGATTAGCCACCAGAATCGATATCCTAGCTGGTCTAACCTGAGCTACTGGTAAAATAACACCGGTGGTGGCCATTTGGCCACAGGACAAATCTGCGATGACCGATAAGCTAAATATCTTCCTTAGGGCATGCTCTAACAGTGTGCCAAAGCTCATGCTTGTATCATCAAAGGCACAATCCATTCCCATATCTGCCGGACTACTAACCGCCATGGGAATAAGGAAGCTCACATTCCAGCCATTAACCCTTTTGGCGGAGTAAAAGAGGGAGAGTGGATAGGGGTGTGAAGGTTTCAGATGGAAATGTCAGCCCTGGTAGCACAAAGAGAGCCAGAAAATATTCCAGTAAAGCATCCATCCTGGCAACCACCAATATATCAGCAGGCATCAAATATTGAAACAATCGATTCCCTTCCAGAGGCATCTTCAAGAGAGTCCATCATTAAATATGGGTTGTGTGTATAGAATAAGGAATATGCTAGTCTTAGTTTGAAGTCAATTAAACCATTTTTGACGAAGTTATGACCGTAAAATGATTTTGACCTTTCAAGGCCACGTAAGGTCAAAGGTCATGGTGTCAAATGAAAGCCAATAAAGGACTTGATATATGTCTTCCATAGTAAACACGCACATTCCTAACCTTTTTATCCCCCCCCCCCCCCCCCCCCCAACCCCCGGAGGAGGGAGCGGGATATTGTAATTCTCCAGTTTGTTTGTCGTCTGTCGTTAGTTATCCCGCCCCATCCTCTCTCTT
>CM068959.1:5829514-5844856 GCA_035128595.1 Eptatretus atami | reverse complement strand
TTTATACTTAACGTTTCACTGATTCATCATGTTTTGATTCACAATTGTATTGATTTGGTTATTTTATAATTTCACATTTTATTTATTCGTTGGTGTTTATAATTTATCATTCTATGATTTATGTTGTTTATATTTTGACATTTTATTGATTTGTGTTTATAATTTACCATTTTATTGATTTGTGTTATTTATAATTACCATTATATTATTTGTGGTGTTCTGATTTTCCACCTCATTGATCCATGTTGTTTCTAATATTTTATTGCTTTGTTTTGTTTATTTGGGCATTTCCATGCTATTGTGGACATGAACCAAAATATAAATATCATTTTTGTGAACAAAAATTTTATTGCAGGACCTCAATTAAACACGGCACAACATTCATAAATAATTTGCGCCCTCGAGATAAAATGATGAAACTCTTAAAGGCCACTTTGAACAGGAATCTATTAAACTCATCCACTTACCAAGTTTATAAATGAATTATTTACGAAGAGTGTTGAAAATGTATCCCAAAAGCCAACGGCCAGAATCACCACAAAAGTTAGATGTTTAGTGTTCATCACACAAGTTACCATTTTCTATGTTTTTACTTGTAGAAAGAAATGGCTAAGTGTCAGAAACTGCGAACTACAGTTTTCCTCCTCTATGTGGTTACAATGTATATTTGAGCTATTATTCTAAAAAACTCTCCTATTGTTACTGTCTGAGGGATCTGAAGTCTGTTGTTTGTGATTTCATCTCGGTCTCCGTTTCCGTCACCAATACATCTTGAAGAAATAGCTCCCGTGGGTTCTTTTGTTTATATTTTGGTAATTGCCTCTCGATGCCCCTTTCCTGGCGATCAACATTACCCACAATGCACGAGGACACTAGATTTGTACCTTGCACACGCGAAGCCGAAAATGTGGTTGTAAGCAATTGGTTCATCTCCATCTGTCTGTCTATCCATCTTATCAGTTTATGATTGAAGAAACAGCTTATTTAAATTGAAATGTTATATTTTGAACAATGAATAGGAAGATAGGTGTTTCATTTTAAACCTACTTTGGGCTTTGAATTCATCCCAATCAAGCATGGCAGAGAGGAGTGAGATATATTTTTTACTCTGTCTGACTGACAGTCAAACAAAATTGAAAATCATTCCAAACAGGAAACTTGCGTTTTTAAGGAGTCATAAAGGACACAAACACGAATGTAATGTGTTAACAAAGTGAGGTAATAGGTCAGGTCATGTAATGGAGCATGTGCCAGAGCAGCGCATTGCTGCGGTCCACTTTCTGGAGGTACTGCAGGGAGGCTATGTCTGACCACCCCCAGGCAGATGCCAATCAACTTGCTGCGACCACGAAGCATGTTGTCGACCTGTTGGCCTCCTCCATTCATGAGGCTCCCTTGCTGAGAGAATCTGGTGAGCAGGATCAGAGTCAGGAAAACGAGCTACATTCCAGAGAGCTGCAGCGATACTCACGACTATACAGTGAAGCAAATCACATCCGAGTGTCTCAGCAGACACTCGATGGACTCAGTCTGACCAGTGATAGCCAAGGATTCTCTGAAGAGATTCTAGTACCGAAGGAGTTAGGTCATGGTCTTCAGATTCTTGGTCAAAGTCCAAGTCTCATATCCGAAGGGAAGGTGGAATCACCAGGAGTTAAAGACTCGGATTTTTGTCTCCTGCTTTACGTACCTACAGTGCCATACCCCATGATCAGTGAATCCAAGACTCCCTAGGCCGACCCAGCTGTCTATGGACTCTGTCTCACAACATGCAGAGACATTATATCACTGCCAAAGTAAGGTGAATCTCTCTGTGACCTCAACCCTTACTCCAAACAGCTAACACACAGAATGTACAATAAGGGGAGCAGGAGCAAGAAGGGCGGGAGAGGAAGGACGAACAGTGGGGAACAGAGACATTCGGAGATCTGTGAAGTGTGAGCAATGGGGTGGGGTACACAGGGTAAACAAGATGGACACCACAGGGACTTTCAGGAAGATAAGGAGTGGGTTTGGGGTGATTAACGGGGGTAGAAAAGATCAGGTTTTGTTGGGTGAAGAATAGAGATGGGGTGAACAGCTGTTTGGAAGACCCTGGAGGAAGAGTGGGATGAAGAGAGTGTGGAGTTTGAGTTGTTTCCAAAGGTGGGAAAAAGAGGAATGAAAGAGTGAAGGTGAGCAGTGATTCTTCATTTTGGTAGTTTTTACAAGAAGGGGTGGCTGGTGGATTTGAGTGCCTGTGCAAATACACGACCGGTCAAAAGTTTTAAACACCCCATTTTTCCAGTGAATTACTTAAATTTAAGCAGTTTAATGCTTCAATTACTCTGAAATTAAAGCATTAGAACAAATAACAATTGCAGATAAATAAGTCATGGATCATTTTGTTGAACAAAATTTAATCTAAATTTTGACTCATCAATAGTAGCCACCTTTTGCAGATATACAGCCGAACATACTCGTGGATTCTTTTCCACAATGGAAATCATATTGTCGGAAAGTTCCACAAATGTGTTGCACTGTAGGTTGCTTTGCTTTCACCCTTCTGTCCAGTTCATCCCAAACAAGCTCGATGGGTTTAAGTCTGGGACTGGCTGGGCATTCCATTATTTAAGCCGACCGTCTTGTTCTTTTCTTCTAAGTAGTTCTGACATAGCCTGGAGGGTATGTTTTTGTGGTCGTTATCTTCTGTAGGATGAACCCTGACCAACTAGGCGTAGACCAGAGGTATCGCATGGTGCTGCAAAATGCTTGTGTAGCCCTTTTGGTTCAGGGTGCCAGTCACTCTGTGCAAGTCCGCGACTCTGGAATCCAGCAAAAGAGCCCCAGATCATCACGTCCTCCTCCATGTTTGATAGTTGGTATCACGCTGAGGAACCATCCTTTCACCAACTCGACGGCGTACAAAAACCCTGCGTGATGAACCGAAGATTTCAATTTTGATTCATAGACCTTACTTTCCAGTTTTCAGTAGTCCACTGGCGGTGCTTTATGGCCCAGGCAAGCCTTTTTCTAATTTTGCCATCTTAGCAATGGCTTTCTTACTGCCATTCGACCTGTCAAACCTGCAGCTTGAAGTCTTCTCTCACAGTTGAAACTGAGACTTGCTACTTCGCCGAGTGTTAAGCTCTGCTGAAGCTGCTGTCCTGTGAGCCACCTACACGCAAGCTCTTGACTCTCAGAAACGTGTTTCTAGTTGTGTTGTGCTTTGGTTCTGCCAGAGTTCTCCAGTTTCCAAGTGCCTTTTGATGGTGTAGGCAACTGTACTCACTGACATGCTTGGCTTCTCGTTCTCTAAGGAAAGACCTACACTTTTAAGGGTATAATGGCTGTCTGTCTGTCTCTTTGTTATTGTCTTTTTCTCCCATCAGTGATTAGCAATATTTAACTTCCTGCAGTACAATATTGTGTCTAAATAATGCTCAGAGGTGTGAGCAACCAGTCTGTTTCAACCACTGCTTTTATAACAGACAGAGATTTAAACTAATCAAACAAAAGTTGACCACTAGCGAGATGTTGCATAAACTTTCAGGCTTCAATTACTTCATGCTATTGTAGAACGCTACAGTGCTAACCATGGACTTTTTCCTGAAAAAGCCTTTTTAACAACTCTGCAATTTACATTTTTCAGTTTTTGTAACCTCTGGCAGCAGCTTACGCTTAGCTTGTACCATTTCAGGTTGTTCACTGGATTTGAACTGCTTAAATTCAGGTAAACGAAAAAAGGGTGTTCTCTAAACTTTTGACCGGTAGTGTATGTAGGGGACATATCACAGATAGAGCAGGAGGTGGGTAGGGGGTAGGGGAGGGGGGTAGGTGGGGGGGTTGGCGGGGTAGGGGTAGGGGGTAGGGGGGGGTTAGGCCGGAGAGGAGACTGTAGAACAGAAAGACCGACCACCCTGCGGTGAGAGATGAGAGACCCAAAGACTCAGCTCATTGTAGAAGATTACCAATGATCCTAAATGCCTTTGTTTCCACAGCGAGAAGCCGAGAAGGTGAGAGGTTGAAGCACCAGCCCAGAGGGGCAGCAGTATTCCATCAGGCGTGGACGAAAGCTTTGTAAGTGGTCAGGAGCTCAGCTGTGCAAGAAGGTTTTTGCATGACAGAGGATGCCGAGTCGGTGCACTAGCTTTGGAGGCCAACATGGAAATTGGCTTTCCCGGAAAGATCATGGTAGATTGTGATATTAGAAGTTGAATGAGATCGAAAAGCTCTCAGTGTGACACTCCTCATTTTCATAAATGCAAGGTGAGCCAATGAAAAAGCCAAGATTCACAAGATTTCGGAAAAGCGATGATAATAGAAACCAAGATGCCAAGATCATTGTGGAAAAAGCCAAGGAGTGGTCACCACTGAAAGCTCTAGAAGCTTCAAGAGGATTGTTGAGAAAGTAGAAGGGGCGGGAGGGGCGTGGGTTCCGCGGTCTTTCGGAGAGACATAGTGAGAGTGAGTGAAAGATTTGTTGGAGTTGAAAGACATATTTCAAGTGTTGGAACAGCTTGTGATTATTCCCAGATCTGCAGAGAGCGAAGAAATTGCTGCTTGCTAGCTGAGGGCATGGCAGAGGGGTAGTCATGCAGTAAAAGTGATAAAGAGGATTTTCCAGAGAGATCATTGATGAAAACTAGAAAAGAACAGGGCCCAGAATGCTGCCTGAGGAACTCCAGCCTGGACAGGAAGAGGAGAAAAGAACTCCTTTTAGGCACACGTTGGCTGCGACAGGAGAGGAAGTCCTGCGAGCCATGAGTGAGAATGGCCATGGTACATAGAGGAAGAGAGTTTAGTGAGCAGGGCAGGGTGGCCAGACGTATTGAAAAACGTGAATGTCAAATGATTTTCAGATGTACACACGTGTTACCTCAATTATCCATGGGAATCAACTTATTGGACAGAGCCATAGCAATCTTGGGCATGTGAACATGCAGAGCGACCAGACCAAGTCGGTATACCACCCACCATGATCTCACCACTATCCGAGCAAAGCCAGGTTTTACCACCATTGATGCAGTGCGATTACATCACTTTATCTAACATGTTACATTCGTTATTTGTTTGGTGCCTGTTGTTTTTGTCCTTTATAACGTCCTTAAAAACAGTAAGTTTCCTGTTTTGGAATGATTTTTCAATTTAATTTGACCCCCTTAATCGTTGAGGTTTCAACCCTTTAATCCCAAAAACTCTCCGAGCAGCGGGTCCACAAACTTAAGTTGTGTCCAAAGTCGATTCGATCAGGCAGTGCAATGCACTTTATCATTACTCCATCTGATAGACATTTATATTCGTCATTCAAGGTTGATTTATGTTTGTACACATATAGTGCAATGAATAAACATAAACAAACATGAGATTTCAGTAAATTCGGTCCCAGACATGATGTAAAATAGAGTGGAGAAAGAGAGAGAGCTTGAGGCAAGAGATGGTGTTGATCGAGTACTTAAATGTGTCAGTAGATCAACCATGGGGAGGTGAGGGTGAGCCACTTCCGGTCTGTGCAAGCAAGGTTTGAACATGTCTCATCAATACGTCTTTCTTCGTCCTGTCATATCACTTCGTCATCCCTTGTAAATTGTCCTTTGTTGCTCATTCGAGAGATGAGGCTATTTCTCCTTTTGTGCATTCTGCCATGAGACCTTGAAAGAACTGTAATATTTTCTATTTTCCTTTTGACTCCAGATATCTAAGGGATGTAGAACTTAGAACCTATCACATTTAACTGGACTTGAAATACCTACTTCCTTCGAGAGCATTGGCGAGTCGTTTCCCCCCACCTAACAGACGGGGAAAAGGGGCAGCGTAAGCAAAATTTGGTGAAGATCTGCCCAGTCCTGTTTTTTTTTTTTTTAACTATGATTTTCAGATTTACACACATGTACAGATAATTGCCTTATTTAATGTAGTAGGATATCTTGAGAGGGCCGCCTGCCAATCCTTGTTCGAGCTAAGTGCTGTGTATAAGGAAAAGGTGAGATTTAATACTTTTTATACCAACTTTAAAATATTAACTGGACTACTGTTATAACAAAAGTAGTTTCCCAGGTAACTAATTAATTGATCATTTTAATTGGTTGGTCATCCCAGCCACTTCAAACAGTCCACTATGACGAGTGTGGTGTGTGTGATGTGTGTGGTGTGGGTTTCATTGAGACCTTCCCCTTGTTGCGGCAGCTTTGTCTTCTGCAAGTTCCATGGGTGGGCTCAGCTGTCCCTCGTCCCGTGACAATACATACCGTCCGATCAACACCTATGTTTTCCAATTCTGAAACATCTCTTCATCCGTCCATCCAATTTTCATCATCTTTATTTGAAAGCTCATCAATAAACAAGTCTCCATTCAAAGAGAGGTGGAAACCTGTGTGCTAGTGGTTAGGGTGTGGCTTGTGGATCCTAGCTTAGTGGTTAGGGTGGTGGCTTGGGATCCTAGGGTCCTGAGTTAGCCCCGTTGGCCACTGAATTAATATACACCAGGAGGTTGACTCAGCGGCACTTCGAGGTTGGCAAAATGAGTACCAGTGTACTGGTAAGGGGGACACTGCATCAGCGGCAAAGCCGCGTCCCAACCAATGATGCAACCAGCAGCCACAGGCTGCACTCGATAAGAGAGAGAAAGAGAGGTAGCAACATCTTCAAGTGAAAGAAAACTTTTGTAAAGCGGGAAATAAAAACATTCTTTTATTTTAGTTCAATGTTGTAATTGCTGCATTAAAAAAAAAAAGACACCTACATTATGAACACCTATTATTGCAGATTCAACAATAATTAAGTTTAAATATGTTAAAAAGATCTTTGGATTTCTGAGTCGAGTCCCTACATTTTGAATGCATTTTAGTGCTGGCAGGATGGCCTAGAGGCATGCACACCCACCTCTAAGCTGTCTAGCCTGGGTTTGAATCCCAACCCAGCTATAAACTGTCATCCTGGTGTTTTACAGGCAGGGTGATTCATCACTGTGTGCGCCGTCCCTCGGATGGACGTTAAACCGGCGTCCCGTCTGCCGGCATTAGTTGGTGGATGTTAAACATCCCACATTGTCCTTCATGAAGAGTAGGTGAGCTGTCATCCGCACCATAGCCAAGTTCCAAATTCCTGCCCTAACTTACAGGGGGCACTGCATCAGCGGCTCAGCCACACTCCCAGCAATGATGCAAACCAGCAGCCATAAGCCGGACACAAAACGTATGACGGAATGCATTTTACACCTTAAACACCATCAAGTTGAAATGTGCAAAATGGAGACACAAAGTGTATCTGGTTAACCATTCTCCAGTAAGATTATTTTCTTCTGTATCCGGTATGACGTATAAAAAGCAACAAAGATTTATAAACTGATGTCCAAGTCTCTGATAATGAAATGTGTCGGTGCAAGAAGTATTCTTAAATGTTAAAATGTCCTCAAATTATTATTTTTTCAATCATTCAATGATATGACACACAGTGCATATTCTGGCCTGGCGGAATGGTTACAGGTGTGCAGGAGACCTGCCGATGGGATAATGAACAAATTCATACTTTGAAATGATCTCCGGTAGGTAAATCAAAGACAAAATAACTGGAACAATGTTTGCCAAGTCAGTATGTCTGAAACCAGATTTATCTCCCGACTAATGCCTGATCTCAATGTGGCCAAAGTTATAAATGCAGGAAGGAATGAAAAATAAAAAGCAGGATTATAATACTCAATTACATTAAAAAAAAAAATTCCATGATTAACATGCCAATACAATAGATTGATATAAACGTTTCTCAGATTTTGTGGTTGGGAAAGGGTGGGTGTGGGTACATTCCTGGGTAGTTTTTGTGGGGGAGGTAGGTGGGTGTAGGGAGATGCCTGGATGGTTTAGCAGATGTAGGGAGATGCATGGGTGGTTTCGTGGGAATTGATGGGTGTATGGACGTACCTGGGTGGTTTCGAGAATATAGGGAGGTGTCTCAGTGGTTGGGAGGGTATAGGGAGGTGTCTCAGTGGTTGGGAGGGTATAGGGAGATGCCTGGGTGATTTAGTGGTGGTGGTGGGCAGGTGCAAGGAGATGTCTGTGTGGTTTAGAGGGTATAGGGAGGTTCTTGGATGGTTTTGAGGTTATACGGAGGTGCCTGGGTGGTTTAGACCTCAGTGGGTATTGGGTAGTGAGAGGGTGTGAGATGGACCTGTGTGATTTATTGGGTGGGTGTAGGGAGATGCGAAGGTGATTCAGTAGGGTTGGTACTGAGATGCTTGGGTAGTTTATCAAAAAACATAAAAGACAACTCACTTCACCAAACCTGAGTTCAAACACACACAACACTGAACCATGTACATGTATAAAACGCATCAGAGTGATTCTTGATTGCATGTCAGTGTGACATCATGCAAGGATCTTCCTATGTTTTCTCAAGATGCTTCAGTAATGTCTTGTGCACATTTGAAGGGTCCTCTATCCTTAAATTGACGAATGCACATTCTGTTGATTTGTCCCTTTTATCCCTGTTAGTTTCAGAAGGTCCACATGTAGGGTCCAGCAGGTGAACATCTGGCTGTGTGTCTGCAGCTTGTGTTGAGGGGACATGGGGGGAGTGTCCTGTACAATTAGATGATTCTTCAGTTTCAGCATGACTCCAGGACTGCAGCCGTTTATTTTTGCCATGAAGCCTCCAGCACGTGAAGCACAGAATAAGAAGAGCGTTGATAATTAGGCCTATTATGAGGCCAACGATTGTAAATGGCCATTGCTCACTTTCGACGACCTTGGAAACGACAAGGCCATGGGAAAGAAGGAAGGTTCCTCTGGCTCGACATGACAGCTGCCTCACATCACAAACACCAACGGAGTTGAGGCCTGCTGTGTCACCACACACACGTATTCCTATGCAGTTGAGCTGATCACTGCTAAGCGTTGGTGGATACTGGCTGTAGTCATTCTCAGAAAAGCTCATTGTGATGTCTATCACTTCATCGGGAAGGTTCTCCTGTGTTATTGTCACCTCCAACGTTCTTTTGTTCATCCACCTGCCAGTGTATTCTTGTCCAATGATGGCTGAAAAGTGAAGAATCTTGTCAATATCTTTCTTCAGCAAGACCGTTGGCATGTCTGTGTCTCTGTCAAACTTAATTTTGATTACATCTCCTTTAGTGAACTGATGATTCACGGGTGTAGGAATACTATTGACAGTTATCTGTGTTACTCTTGGAGTTGCATCAGCAAGATGAGCGAAGTAAAATTCGATATCGTTGTGCATTGCTTGCAATTCGTTATATTCAATGAACTGAGTCTCGGTCGTACCACAATCTTTGGCTAAAAGATTGGTGAGAAACCTTTTGCTTAAAATGCCTTTGAGTAACTCACGGTTTCTCGAGATATCAGCGACATGACCCATTTCTGCATCGATAGCAAGTGTAATGTCTGTGGAAACCACAGAAGGCAATATGTTCTCTTTGTAATTCTCCAGTTGTTCAGAAATCAAGGTTAGTGTCTTCTCAGCTAAACCACTCCTCTGTCCCTGTAACAAGGCCTGTGAGTCCAGGCGCACATTTTCTGCAGGTGATAAAGCTGGTCGAAATGTCTCGGTGCAATTGATTTTGATGAACTCGAATCCTGTATGCAGCACGATGGACTTGTCAAGGACTTGCTGAAGCTCAGCCATGCAAAGCTTTTGCAACTGGGTATGAGAAAGAGGTGGCTTTAATCTGATAGACACCTGTGAGAATTGGCCAAGATATTTGAGACCACTCCTGGCGAGGAGAGACACTGGAACCTTGTCATTTTGTATGACAATGGCAGCAACCCGGGGAAGTGTTAAGCCCCACGAGCCACTTACGAATGCCGATTTTCCTGCAGCGTGGGGAGAGTCCATGGCAGCTGATGTAAGGCAGTAGCGAGACCACTGAGCTAGTGATATTGGTC
The DNA here is from genome assembly GCA_035128595.1 of Eptatretus atami. Classification (NCBI taxonomy): domain Eukaryota; kingdom Metazoa; phylum Chordata; class Myxini; order Myxiniformes; family Myxinidae; genus Eptatretus; species Eptatretus atami. The sequence goes on along the minus strand of CM068959.1, from coordinate 5,834,981 downwards.
TTCCATTAATAAATCCACCGCAAGGTCCCACGTCTTTCCTCACCATGATGATGCACTTGTCCACTTGGTTGCTGCTTTGACTTGTAATTTCATTCACAATAGTGATAATAAACCTATTTGGTGAAAGCCAAGTGCCAATATAATTGAACGCACCCAACTGCCAGCACCTCGAAAGGTCAAACATTTGGTCGACCTCAAATTTTGAGATTATTTGCCCCCTGTTTTGAACTGGTGGCATGTTGGTAGCCGAGTCGAAGTTGATCATCAAAGTATCTCCCCTTGAGAGTTTGCAATCCGTGTGCCTGTGCGAGCCATTGGCTTTATGGAGAGCTGGGTGTGCAGTGGCCTGGATTATAGTGGGAGCTCGTTGTGTGACATGTATGAAGATGCTACCGACGCTGCAGGCCCTTTGTTCAAGCCCTGCTGCAAGGTCGCAAAGTCTGTATGAGAACCAATCATAGCCAGTATTTCCAGGACGTGCGGTGTACCGCATTTCTGGAATTCTTTCATTGTCTCTGTGTACCGTAGCGATGCCTAGCTTTGGAGCTTCTGTCATTATTACAGAAAGCAGGTCCAAATCTGATCTGCGATTCAACCCGTAATCAGTCGGGTTTAATCCACATCCAATTAGTGCAAAAGTCTGAATATCATCTGGGTCATAGGCTACCATATCGGCAGACGACAGTTGCAAAGCAGAATGATTGTGTTTCAATTGATGGAAAGGCTGAAATACAATGCTCTTCCCTGCTAAGACTGTTCCTGACATGGATTTAATTATTGGGGGATTGTTAACATTGAGAACATGGATATCCAACGTCCCGGTGCCACACCCTGGCTTTACGTTGGACCTCGTCTTGCGCTTACCTCCATGTTCCTGTGCTTGTTCTACCTCTCTCAGGCAGGAGGCCCCGACCATACTTTTGGGAATCTTGTCTGAAGAGGTGGCGCATGGGTCGCAAACAATGTAAATAATCCGTTGAAGTCCAACGAAACCCTCTGCTGGCATGAAGCTAATTGTCTTTTTATTACCCATGATAAAAGCATTGCTGCCTTGTTCCAATGTCGCATTACGGTGAAAATTGGCACCATCTGCCCCGACGAGGCCGAGCTGTAATTCCCACTCTGCGTGATCAACGTCACTGACATACTTGGATAGATCGACCATCAGCATTGTGGCCTCTCGTGTCTCTAAATCTACGTTTTCACACTTTGGAGGTTGATTGACATGCAGAATCTGAATTCTCAGGAGTCCGTATGAGTGATGACCGTTGTTCACCACGTAAAATAGTTGCTCGAAACCATATTTCTGAGACAGAGCTTTGACTCGAATCGTTCCTGTGTAAATATTGTAAGTTATTCTCGTTAAATTTACACCCTTTGTAAGGAAACAAATTTGGTGAGGCTCCAAGTTTGATAAAAGTGGAGATAACTGCTTGCAAATATTACATTCAATTTCGGAAGCCTCTGTCAGTGTGATATTGAAAGTCGGAAGATCCTGTGGCTTCTTGCTTGTAATAATATCTTTATGTGTAATCTTTATTGGAGCCAAACTTTGCAGTCGAATTGGGATGTCCATCCATTTACTCCAGTGTTCTCCATCCCAGGCTTTCAAGGACACCATGCGTTCAGCTCGACTGGGGTTCACTGCTGTGTTGTTGTAGTGTAAGGTGCTGATGAGATGTTGGAATTCTTCAATGTTGTGCTGTCCCGAATCGTCTTCATTAGTTGTAATTTCAATACCAAATGGACAGCGAGAAATAACTCGAAGGGAAAACGTCGATGTCAAACTGTGAACGGAAAGCGTTTCAAAGCTGCTTGAAGGGTCCGATTGACAGTCCCAGCTTTTCGTGTCACTCGAGTGTTTGTACCGTATTTGTGCGACAATAGCTTTGATGAATTTACCATCTGCATCAAACAACATCAGGTCTTCAAAGAATAAAGGAGCAGGTCCATGATTTATATAATAGACTGACGGTTTTGTTCTTTGAGACAAGATTATCACTGGCTGGTTGTTGATGGAATGTACCTCGATGTATGCTTTCACAATGTGCTTCCCAAACTCGGTATGTTTGCTCGTATTGAAATGAATAATGTTGACACCTTTCTGTCCGGAATGACTTCTAGTTAGGCCTGTGTTGTCCCAAGCCAAAAGGCCTAACCATGGCTTTTCGACGAGTGACCGGGCCCTGCCGTTGAGGTCTTTTTCTGTGTTGAACAAGGGTGCAGGAGCGAATCGTATGATACAGTTCTCTACGAGCAGAATGGCGCTTGCAAAAGAAACGGATGTGATGCTTGTCCATTGGCGGTTTCCTTGATCTCTGGACGAGTCACAAGTGAACTGCCAGGTGCCACCTTGACTTTCCATGTCCACTACAGCAACTCCCAGGTCATCGCCAGTATCTGGGTCAGCCCAAAGTCCCCACAGGAGCCTCCTCAACTGGGTTCCTCCTCCACCATCCGAGTCTTCCGTTGTGGCATCTAATGTGACGTGGTCGGCAGTGATAACCGGTGAGTGATTGATTGGCATCACCTCTACCCAGGCTGTTCCCTCTCGTTGGCTGTAGGCTCCATATGGTGTGTACATTCCCACATCGACCTGCAAAATGTATTCATTGATAAACAAGAAACTGCAGGAGATTTTAATCGCCAATACATCACTGGTCGGAGGCTTTCTTGCCTAAAATGTAATATTTATAACAGGAAATGAACCATATTTGGGTTATTATAGTTGACTATCTGCTGCGAAACTCTTAATACTTTCAAAATTAAGGCACCTGCACCAATTATAGTGAAGCTATAGTATACCGAGTAAGGCAAGGTCGAGCCGAACACCTGTCACTGGATGGAGACGACTCCGAAGCACCACTCAGATAGTTTTTCCCTGGTTTATATACGAGTTATTTTAAACTATAATTATTATGAATAACCATAACAAGACGTACCAAACACAGCCTCGTATGGTACAATGGGTACACAACAACTCACCAATTGAGGATAAAGTTCACTTTGGGAAATGTACTGAATGGTGCTGGAGTCTATACAAACCAAAACATACCGGTGGCGAAACAACCATGGGTCATTCCATGCCAACTCACCTAAGGGTCCCCAGGTCACCTCCTCAGATTTTGCTGGAAAAATTCTTAAATGTAGATTTATATGGCTCTACCCACTATGTAAAAGATTAGCTTTCAATTCCTCATAGTTTAAAAAATATCTATCTCTAGAGACTTCTGAAATTTGGCCCTAAAAATGCCAAATGTGAAAAACGCATTTTTTTTCCAACTCAGCCTGGCTTATAATTTTATAATGGACTCCTCTAGAAAGCTAATATTGCAAATATTTACTAAATGGCATCCAAATTTTTCAATTATGGCATCAGATAACTTCTGGGATGTATATTTCTTACTCGACAGGAAGCTAAAAATGGCTTTTTGGCCAAACGAGCTAAAATAAATTTTTTTTATACCTTGTCGAGGCTCGTGTGAGAGCGAACACACAACGTACATCAAGGGGGGGGGGGGCATGAGACAAGAGGGCGGGAGTGGAGGGACAAAACAGTGGGGAACAGACACATTAGGAGATCTGTGGAAGGGAGAGGGATGGGATGGGAATGGGAGAGGGATGGGATGGGGAACATGGGGAATAGAAGATGGACATTACAGGGACTTTCAGGAAGGAAAGCAGGGAATTTTAAGGAAGTGGGCTTGGGTGGATTATCGGGGGTAGAAAAGATCGAGGATTTGGATGGGGGATGATAAGAGGTGGTGGTGAACAGCTTTTTGAAAGCCTGGAGGGAAGAATGGGAAAGAATAGAGTGAGGGAGTTTATTCCAAAGGCGGGAAAAAAGAGGAATGAAAGAGTGAAGGTGAGCAGTGATTCGTGATTTTGGTAGTTTTACCAGAAGGGGGTTGTTGGCTGACCTTGAGCGCCCTGAGGAAATGTGTGGTGGGGACAAATTGCAGAGAGAGCAGAGAGAGCGGGGGGCAAGGCTGGAGAAAGACGGTAGAAGAGAGCAGGGGGGGCAAGGCTGGAGAAAGAGCGGTAGAAGACAGAAAGACCACCGAGCAACCTGCGGTGATTGAGTGAGAGGCCCAAAGACTCAGCCTCATTGCGGGAGATGCCAATGATCCGAAATGCCCTGGTTTCTACAGTGTGAAGCCGAGAAAGGTGGGAGGCAGGAGCACCAGCCCAGAGTGGAGAGCATACTCCCTCAGGCTATGGACAAAAGCTTTGTAAGTGGTCAGGAGCTCAGGAGGGCCGAGGAAGGACTTTGCACGATGGATTCCCAGTCCGGCGACTGACTTTGGAGGCGAGGTTTGAAATGTGGCTTTCCCAGGAAAGGTCATTGGCAGATAGTGAGACCCAGAAGCTTGAAAGAAAGGACTTCTTCCAGAGGATTGTTGAGAAAGTGGATGGGAGGTTTTCTAAAGCGTCCTTTCGAAGAGACAGAGTGAGAGTGTGAGATTTGTCCGGATTGAAAGACATGTTCCACGTGTGACCAGTTTGTGATTTTATCCAGATCTGCAGTGAGCGAAGAAGCTGCTGCTTGCCGGTCTGAGGATGACCGATGGTACGGCAGAGGGTGGAGTCATCAGCAAAGAGATATAGAGGATTTTCCAGAGAGTCGGAGAGATCGTTGATGAAAACCAGAAAAAGAACAGGGCCCAGAACGCTACTTGAGGAACTCCAGCCTGGACAGGAAGAGGGATGAAAGAACTCCATTTAGGGCCACACGTTGACTGCGACAGGAGAGGAAGTCTGCGAGCCATGAGTGTAGATGGCCTTGGATACCATGGGAAGAGAGTTTGGTGAGTAGGGCAGGGTGCCAAACTGTGTCAAAAGCACGTGATATGTCCAGGGAAACAGGTCGGATTTCCTGTCTGGCATTGAGGACCTCCATCCATTGTTGGAGAGCAGAAGCAGCATATCCAGGGTAGAGTGACCTGGTCTGAAACCAAATTGATGATCAGAAATAAGCCATTGGAGAAGAGGAAGGATTTTATGTCTGAAGCGGATGATGGATTCCATAACTTGCTGATGATTGGGAGAAGGCTGATTGGTCTGTAGTTGCAGGGATCTGTTTTTGCACCTTTTATGCAGGGCAGTGATGTTTGCAGATTTCCAAGCAGATGGCAGATGATCTTGAGCAAATGAGAGGGTGAATAGAACAGAGAGAGGGTGAGCAAGAGCAGAAGAGCAGGCTTTGAGGACACGTGGGCTGATGCCTTCTGGACGGTTGCAGAATCTGAGTTGAGGTTTGACAGCAAGCTCTCCACCTTGTCAGGAGAAAAGGACAAAGTCCGGCCCTACATTTTGGGTGCGACTGGCTAAGGTGGGTAGAGAAAGTGATGGGTTTTTGACAAGATTTAGCTGCAAACACTGAGTTTAGGCATTCAGCTTTTTCACGTGTCAGCAGTGCGGCCATTTGAGGTAATGGAGGGGGAACATACACCAGAAACAGATTTGA
>CM068959.1:5789625-5801907 GCA_035128595.1 Eptatretus atami | reverse complement strand
CTCTGACGTTGTTGGACCAGTTTGTGATTTTATCCAGATCTTGCATGTGAGCGAAAGAAGCTGCCTGCTGCCGGTCTGAGGGATGACGACTGGTACGGCAGAGGGTGGAGTATCAGCAAAGAGATATAGGGATTTTCCAGGAGTCGGAGGAGACGTTGATGAAAACCAGAAAAGAACAGGGCCAGAAACGCTACCTTTTGAGGGAACCCAGCCTGACGGAAGAGGGATATGAAAGAACTTCCATTTAGGGCCACACGTGACATTGCGACAGGAGAGGAAGTCTTGCGAGCAATGAGTGTAGATGGGCCTTGGATACCATGGGAAGAGAGTTTGGTGAGTAGGGGCAGGGTGCCAACGTGTCAAAAGCACGTGATTATGTCCAGGGAAACAGGTCGGATGTTCCTGTCTGCATGAAGACCTCCATTCCATTGTTGAGAGAGCAAAGCAGCATATCCAGGTAGAGTGACCTGGTCTGAAACCAAATGATGATCAGAATCAATTCATTGGAGAAGAGGGAAGGATTTTATGTCTGAAGCGATGATGATTCATAACCTTGCGATTTGATTTGGAGAAAGGCTGATTGGTCTGTAGTTGCAGGGATCTGTTTTGCACCTCTTTTTATGCGGGCAGTTTGATGTTTGCAGATTCCAAGCAGATGGCAGATTGATCTTTTGAGCAAATGAGGGGTGAATAGAAGCAGAGGAGAGGGTGAGCAAGAGCAGAGAGCAGGCTTTTGATGGACACGTGGGGCTGATGCCTTCTGGACCGGTTGCAGAATCTGAGTTGAGTTTGACAGCCAAGCTCTCCACCTTGTCAGGAGAAAAGGACAAAGTCCAGCGCTACAGGTTGGGTGCGACTGGCTAAGTGGTGGGTAAGAAGTGATGGGTTTTTGACAAATTTAGCTGCAAACACTGAGTTTAAGCATTCAGCTTTTTCACGTGTCAGGCAGTGCGCCATTTGAGGTAATGGAGGGGGGAACATTACACCAGAAAAGATTGCATTAGATTGACCACCAGGCTTTTGAGGAGGAGAGAGGTTTGAGAGTTTCAGACTTGAGATTTTAGAAAGATGTTGTTTCTGGCTCTCCTGAGGGTAGCTACAATTGTTCTGAAGCTTTATGGAAGCGAACCTGAGATTGCCCTCAGTGGGTTTGCTGTTCCATGAGGCAAAGGCAAGTTTGTTTCAGACAACTGCCTTCGCCAACAAGCTTCAGTAAACCAAGGGCGGGAGGAAGGTGTAGACAATGAAGAACGAGACGGGATTAAATCTGTGCATGGAGGGAGAGCAAGTTTCTTTTAAAGAATTCCCAGGATGAGTTGATGTTGGAGAAAGTAGGATAGAGACCAGTCTATAAGTTTTGATGGCTGGCTTTGGAGACCCTGCCAGTCGGCTTGAGTTAAATGCCAGACTTGACGAGCGGTTGAGGTGGTTCTCTGATGATAGCCCAGAGAGATGTCTACTTGACAAGGACGTGGGTCAGAAGAACCGATTGGAGCAGTAGGAGAGAGGCAGATTGAAAACTTATAGGAGCTCTCCTGAAAATATGGAACAACTTAGAATTTTTTCCTCAGTAACACAGTGATTATAGGGTCATTATCTATCCATAGATACATTTTTCGCTGGATAATAACAGTTTTAGGTTGTATGAATTATAAATTTTACCATAAGCCCTTGCCTCCGAGGGCTCTTAAAAATGACCAATTTTGTCCCCTGGTTATGACCATGTGGCTAGGGGTTAGGATCTTCATTTTTTTTCTAAAGATTGTCTCATGTAAGATGTGTCTACTGACCGAATAATTTTATCTAACGCCCATTGCGTTAGATAATCTTAATCTACACGCCCATTCGGTCTACTTGACCGAATAATTTATTATCTAATTATCTTCATTTAGTTAAAAATATTTTTATTTACCATGCATCCGTTTTTTATAATTATTCACTTTTTCATATTTTAGAAGTTTATAAATATTAAATGCGACCTATCCCAGGAAAGAGTTACTGCCAGAATTTTTTAGTAAAACTGGTATACAAAATTTCAGATTGTTGGCATCGAATGTCTCGAGAAAGCACATACTCCTAGTTTAGGAAAGCCAAAATTATGCATTTGGCCCACTTGGTACAAAACAAGGTGAACGTTGTCAGGGGTGCGATGAGGTTTAATTATGCTTCTTATTAGAATTAGTGATAAGGATGTTATTTATTCATAAATACATGCTAATGATTACTTTCGTAAGTGATTGCAAATTATAATTAGAACAAATTTGATTAGTTGAGTAGCAGCTTTTTTATTTTACAGATATACAGAGACAATGAATATTAGTAATTTTATACCTTAGAAAACTCTTTATGACCTTTCATCTTTTATGACATTCATTATCATGATTATCTAGCACTCAGAGGCACAGAATTTTACATCTAAAGGCCAGTCACACCTTGACGTTTTTTTTAGCCAGCGATGGCAACTATTTAAAAATGTATGTAAAACGCTGCTATACGTTGAACTTTGATTGTTTTTTTTTTAAAAGATTCGGACGTATCATAACGACTTGGTCTTAATTTGTTATAACGTATTAGTAACGGACACAGAACGTTTCGGTTTTGGGTTATAGCTAACTTATACCAACGAATGCTGAACCGTTGTCGGCCTACACAAACCTATGCCCACGATAGTCTAACTTAGCCCCATCAGCGCGCTGCACGTATCGCACGATTGACGTGACGTAGCCTATTAAAAGGCTTGACGCACAAACGATTCAAAAAAAAAATATCATAACCGCCGCAGAAATGGAAGTTCAACATCGCAGTCACACCTTGGCGATCTGCCAGCGTATGCCGACCTAAGAAAAATGTTGTCTAAAATGCTGAGCGCACGTCGAATACGGTATTGGAGGGGGAGGGATGGGAGGGGATGGGAGGGGGATGGGAGGGGGATGGGAGGGGGATGGCGACGGGGGGAGGGGAGGGCGGGGAGGGAGGGGGATGGAAGGGAAGGAGGGAGGGGGATGGGAGGGGGGAAGGGGGAAGGAGGGAGGGAGGGGAAGGGGAAGAGAGGGAGGGGAGGGGAGAGGGAGGGAGGGGAGGGAGGGAGGGGGAGGGAAGGGAGGCGAGGGGAGGGGGAGGAGGATAGGGGAGGGAGGAGGTGAGGTGGGAGGAGGGAGGGAGGGGGGGGAGGGGGGAGCGGGGGCGGAGGGGATGATATTCATTGTTAATTACAGTCGACTTTCATCCTAATTACCTTACCCCACGTGACCAGGGCCTTCCGGCCATCGTTGAAGTCCCAGGCCCTTGAAGTGAATGGGCTGCCTGGCCAAGAAAAATGTGGGACGTGGCACAAATCGACAAAGAATAGATGTTTTCGCCAACTTTCCCCAGCAGGCATAGCATCACTGAGCGACGGGGAAGGATTTGGTTGAACCAGGACAATGTTTCCATTCTGTGCTGAAAACTCCATCCGGACCGTGTGCTGTCGCACCGTGAGTCATACATGGGATTTGGGTGAAAACATTTAGCATCACGTGGATCTTCTTTCACACATTTCAGAAAGTTTCTAGCCGTGAACTTATGTTATGATTATGTTCAGACCCGCCCCAATTTCACAGATCAATTTCACAGTTATAAGAAGTTTAATCCACCTTCAAGGCTTTTTGGGAACTCACAATACAGGTTGGCTTTGGTAAAGTGCCAAAATCTGAAACTCGCTGCTCTCTCCACGGCATTTTTCCTCTTTTTCCCACCTGGGAGATTTAACCAATGAGGAGATTTAACCAGGACTAGGTGGTGTGATGTGAGAGCGTCCACTCCGAGTCTGAGAAGGTCGGTGATTTAACACTTTTAAAAGTGGTACGTGCTGCATTTCCTTCTTTGATGCTCAGCATTTTAAAAGGGCAGAGCATGGACACAACAAAATGAGTTGGCAATACTAGCAAGCACAAGCTTTGATAGTCCTAATGGCCTCCTACATAAAATTCCTTGGAAGGAAACACATATTGCAACTTCCTCAGTCTCTTCAAGTGTCATTCTTCCTTCCTGACCAAGGCTCCAAGAACAGTTTGTTCATCTCCATCTCAGGTCATCCCCCATTTCACACCATGATATTTTCTTACCCCATTAACCCTCCCCAAAAACCCAGCACCTCTTTCCTTGGTTTCCCAGTTTTTTCCTTTCTCACTCTGTGGCTTGAGGAGTTTGTGGCTGTATCCATCTTGTTTACCCCCTGTGTGCTCGCCTGTGTTCTCATTCTTCCTCACATTCCTTTTCCTTCAAATCTTCCCTCTATTTTGCCCTCGACTCTGCTGTTGGTACGTCCACCGCACCCTCCCCTCCCTCCCCTTCCTTAACTGTTATTTTTCATTCAGTTACATCCTGATCCGTTCTGTATTTCTAGCTCCTTTATTTGACATTGATACTCTATACAAACGAGCTCAAATGAGCTAACATCCTCGTTCTGTTATGATGACGTCATAAAACGACATATGGACGTCATGTGATGTATCAGGTTGCGATTAAATTTATCTGTGCTAATGCCGGCTTGATTCTTGCAAACAAAAATTCAAACAGCTTTGCTAGTTCGGAGATAATGGTATAGGCGATTTCTATTTGCGGCGATATTATGACGTCAACTTTTTTTCTAGGAGACATTCCAAAAATCGTAGATGGTTACTGCCTGGCGTGGGCCTTTCTGCATATAACCTGCAAGTTTCACGAGATCCGTGAAAACTCTGGGTTGTGAAACAAAAAAAAATTTGGGATGTATGACGTCATAGTGATGTATCATATGTGCGGTATTCATCTCTGCTAATGTCCTGTTCGATTCCCGCAAACAGAATTCAAAAGCTTTGCCTAGTTTTTTGGAGTATAAATTTTTAGGTGAATTTCCATTGGCGGAAGATATTTTGACGTCATAACTTTTTTTCTAGTAAGGAATTTTCAAAATCGGGAGATTGGTTACTGTCTGATGGCAGGGTATTTTACTATATATTGCGAGCAGTTTTTTTCAAGGGGGGGAAGTTTCGAATGAAAACATGATAGGCCTGGATATGAAACAAAAAAGTCACAAGGATCTAAAAAAAATGAAAGTACCCATGATTTTGATGTGTTTATTTGCAAACAGCCTTTTATTTATGCTTGAGGACTGTCCACAAAAAAGTGCCAATGTGAGCGAGTAAATGAGTGTTTGAAAAATGGAGAAGTTGAAATCAGAATCAAGTCCATTTCAAATAAAAAGGTTCGACCCCAAAGAAATCCCTCAGGACATGGTGGCCAATCCGTCATGATGCCATTGTTAAAAAAAAAAAACCCCAAAAACAGAGCTGCACTTAATATGAGGTCAGGAGATCACCAGACCAGAAAATATTGATGCAGTCCAGACGAGCGGGTGAATGACAGAAGATCATCAGTCAGGGCACATAGTGGAGTGATTAAGTTTGCATCAAAAACTGGAATCATTGCATTCGATCCTCATTGGAAAACAATGGTATGAAAGTGGTTTTCAGCAAGAAGGATGTCAAACTATGACTGCTGACATGAAAAGAGCTCAGATTGACATTTCTGGGAACCTTACAGAAGTAACAAGCAGACACACTTAAAATAAGAGGGTTGTGGTCAGCTACGAATCGTGGTTCATCACTCTTGATCTTATGAACAAGCCAGCGAGCATGTCATACGTTCCCCAGGAAATTAAGTAATAAGGCGATCAGCTGGGAAAGGTCACAGCCACAATTTTATGGGACATGTGAAGGACTAATCATGATCTATCTCCCCAAAGATGAAGGCTCCCGATCACTGAGGAGTAACAGTACAATCGCCTGATGAAGTGGAAAGTCTGTCAAGTAGTACTGCTTCTCCAGCATCAATAGTTGCACACTCACACTGATACCAGTTGCATTGAAAACAGGCGATGGACCTGTTTGCTTTGATAGTGCTTCTCACATCTAGCCTGTTCACTAGATTGACTCTCTCCAAATATTCTAACCTTGTTCCGCACACTTGGCAGGAAGTACCTTTTTAGAATGAATGATGTTGACAACAGCATTGAAGTTCTAGACAAGCAAAGCATTGGATTTTTTTTTGGATAGACATTTATGGACAAGCTGCAGGCAGTACTGGGACAAGTGCATTGAAGGCTGAACGGGACTAAGGTATGTTTAAAAAATAAATAAACAAGTGAAACAAAATGATGTTGTTTCCTATTATCATGATAAGAAGTTTCTGAATGTTCCTCATATTATATACAAGGGCAAGAAGTTGGCTTTGCAATACATGTCCCGCCACTTGATGAAGTCCAAAAAAGGGCATACCTGCTGTGAAAATTGACGAAACACCCTGAAACTTTGAACATGTTCTGTACTTATTCATAATTAAAACCATAGTACCAAGTTATCAGTTGAATATGTTAAAGGGTACGGGTTGAAAAGTCTGAAATAACCACAGTGTGGGACATGACGGAAGCAAACCTAAAGTCACTCTGTGGTGAAACCCGGTCGGGGATATAACAACTGGGCTTGTAACATTTATAAACACGTGATGCCTTCAGCAACTCAGCACTTGCTGGTTTTCTTTGTCCCTCCAAAACTGATGTTGTACAGTGAAATGGTGAGTCATTGGCAATCAATTTCACTGCAGTCTGACATTGAACTCTGAGAGTTGGTTGTTAATGTGTTGGTTTTCTGTTGTAGGTGTGTGTTGTGTCTTACCTCAGTGATACGAGGGCCTATATGAGGCTTGGGCTTTCCAAAACATTCCATCCTGCATGTTCGCTCCCACTAAGGATTGAGCATGATGGAAATTTCCAGGTGGAGCCAAATGGAGTCCTCGAGGATGGGGTCATCAGGTGCCACTCGGCTCGTGCGCATACTTTGGGTGCGTCGTTTGATGGGTAGAAGCTGGACATGTAAATTGTGATAGAATTGTGAGCTGTGAAAACACAAACAATGTTGACGCTGCGAGGAGTAGGAAGAACATATCAACACAATGTAATTATTTGTTGTATTTGTGTGCAAATGTACTTATTGTTCTTTTAGGGTTTTGAAATTTATTAAAAAGTACCACAATAGGTATGAGTATCATACTTCATTTCACTTTTCTTATTGGAGGCTCATCACAGAAGTCTCTCTGGCTCCTTAAGCCATTGTCATACAGTCTGTAAGAGGGACGGTGTGAACCATTATATTATTGGTCCAACTTGAGCCGTAGATGAGCAGGAAGGCGAGCCGCTTTAGCCGAGTCGGGTCTAACAGATGGGGCTCTGGGCCCACCTTATGGCCCGAATAGCCCTAGGGCAAGGGTCGGCAATGTACGGGATGTGTGCCATGAGTGGCAACGCAAGATGATTTGGAGTGGCACGTTTGCAATAAAAGTTTTCATTCGCGCGTGAAGGAAATTCATTTTTTTTTTTTTAAAACCGATTAAAAGACTATGCTTGAGCTGCTCTATCAATCTCTAACATAAAATAAAACAAGGGCTTTCATTTGGGGGGAGCATAATTTAGAGTCTAAATTATGCCTAACCCAAGGAAGCTCTGATGTAGTTAAAAAAACAACATTATAATTGGTTTATTTACTAACATTACGTTTAAGCAGGTCCAACCAATCTTGATTTCGCAGGAAATCCCGTAATATAGTGCCACTGATCACGTCTTTTTTTTTGGCCAACATGCGTGGTTTGCTAAGAAAAGCAAAGGTTAGATGTTCACTCATTTCAAGCCTCATGGAGAGACGAATACGGATTTGCTTCAATCATAAAACCGTGATGTTTTGACTCCATGTTGTGAGAATGTTGTGTTTTGCCGCATTCTAAGTATCCGACGAACGTTTTCAGACATAAGCATGAGATAACCTACTTCAAGGATGAGGCGGGACAAGGCTGAGTCAATCAAGACGGGGTCATAGCGAGGTACGGAAAGCAAAGCAGTGTTTTTGCAAACGTCCGTGTCATTAAAAATCAACAGCCACAAAAGGAATTTACCAAATCGCACAATGGGTTGAAAACATGGAAATCCACTTACCAGATGGGGAATACATAAACAGGCTTTTTCTCAGTTATTCAGATGTTTGTTCAAATGGTTTGCCGCAAATAGACACAATGCCTCTTCCAGAATTAAAGACGTACCTGTGTGTCTGCTGGATCAGTGGAGGGATGCATAAGGCGAAATGTCATAAAACTTTTACATAACAACAGACGGTGGCGTTAAAAGACGCAGCGGTATTAGTGTCGCACTTTTTGAGAGTGTGGATTAAAAATGATGCACCGTGGTTACAGTTGTTGGCGAGATTACTGTGACTCAGACGAAGTTCGAGAAGTGGTGCACCTCTCCATGCGTGGCATGCAACAAGAGGGAAAAGACACGAGCAAGACTTTGTTTAACCATTTTGAGGAAGAGGAATTGACTCAAGAACTGACAAAATATTTTCTGTGGACAACAGACAGTGCCCCTGCTGTGGTCGGAAAAATATGAGGGATTTGTAAAAGACGTTGGAGGATCAAATTGGCCACTCCGATACACTAAAATTTTCATTGTATATATTCATCAATGAAAATCTTTTGTGCCAAGAATTTCTATTCTGGCTAATTATGTGATGACGACAGTGGTGAGGAATAATGATTTTTTTTATTGTTGCTCGATCTGTCGATGCATAGTCAGTGTCATAGCTCTGCTTGAGAGGTAACAATGCGTACAAGGACAATTCCATCTTCTCACAGCAATGTTCGTTGGCTCAGCTTGCGGAAGAGTTTTGGCACCGGCTTTGTGGACTGTCATGTGCATATGAATATATTTTTGAGAAAAAGTCAAAAACTTACCCCCTCCTGGTTGAATGACAAATGGGTCACGCAACTAATGTTTTCAAACGACATCACCACACATCGGAATAAAATCACCTCCATCTCAGGGTGCAGGCAAACTGTTATCGGTTTCTTTTGAAACATGGAAGGCATTTTTTGCAAAATTTGACATATTTTTTCTCAAGACAATGACACCTCACTTCTCGCTATTTCCAACATCTTAAAGAGCCCTCGACCACTGTCAACCGTCAATGTTGCCAAGATTAGAATGTACATGAAAGACTCGCATCAGGAAATTTTCTGTCTTTAAAAGATTTCTACGTTTTGGCCCGATGTTTTCCTTTCAAATTAAACCAGACAACTTTGAACCACGACTTGGATTTTTACAGTATATTTCAGAGATAGGGTTAAGGATTTTGAAATGCAGCTCATTGACATTACAATTGCTCTGACTCATGACTCAAAGTTTAAGGATATGGGAGCAATCACTCCTGAACGGAATCAGGACATAACAGACGAACAGGACGCAAAACACGCTGAATGGAGAAGCGAAACTCAAGGAGGATAAACTGGAAAATTAGGAGGGATTGGATTGGGGTTAACAGAGGGTAATCAAAGATGATGGTTTTGGATTGGGGATTGATTCTGAGATGGTTTGGTCTACAGCTGTCTTGACACCTGAATGGAGAATGAGATTGAGAAGAGGATGTGGAAGTTGATTTCCACAGAGTGTAGAGAAAAAAGAGGAATAGATGAGTGGAGGTGAGAGTGATCTATGGATTTATGTCGTTTACCAGAAGGGCGTTGATGGTGAGTTGTGTGAGCCTTACCAAAAACTGGGGGAGGAAGGACAAATGCATCGGAAAGAGCAGAGGGAGGCAGACCAGAAAGGAGGCAGTAGATGACAATCTTTCCTTCCTCTGTTCTTCTGTTCTCTGTCTTTCCGACGATTTTCTCTTTAAACTAACTCGACCAGTTGACATAAAACCCATTCCTGAAAAAAGGTCTTTTCCTGAGGAGTTTGGGTTACATATTCCATTTTAGCTCACCTGGACTTTAGTCAGGTGAGCTTATGCCATAGGTGAAGTGAGTGAGTCATTCAGTCAGTCCGTAAAACACCTTCAAGTCATTATCGCTTGAACCAAATACAAAAATTTTGATGAAACTTTGGCCACAAGATTCATAGCTGATGCCTTAACCGAAAGTTGTAATGAGCGCATCAATAATCTGCACTTTATTAGAGGGGTCTAACAGGGGCGTTTTTTTGACCCCCCCCAAAAAAACGGTATTTGCTCTCTTCTCCAAAACACACACACACGATTTCGATGAAACTTAACCACGACCTTCATCAAACCCGTAATTTCCCAAAGTGTATCGACCACATCAAAATATATTGCACTCATTAAAGGGTCTATTGGGGTCAGTGCAAGGGGTTGAATCCCCAAATAGGTATTGTGCTCTCTTCTCCAAAACTACATCCACAATTTTTGATGAAACTAGACTCACAAGCCTTTCATCACCTATTGATGTACCAAAGTTTAACAATCCATCAAAATCTTGCGTCTTCGTTAATTAGGGTTCTATGTGGATGGGGTTGACCGCCCAAAATAGGTATTTTACTCTCTCGAAACTACATCACACAACTTTTATGAACTCTGACCACACTGCTTGATCACCTTGTGTAACCAAAATTTGTTCAGCAGCATTTAAAAAAACTTCAGGGTCTTAAGGGGGCCTGTGGGGGGGTTTAAGTGACTTGTTCCCTGATATCCAGGTGAGATTTTAGGACAGGCAGTCCTATTTTTTCCATTATCAAATGATCTTGTTTTCAAAAAAAAATATTTAGCTTTAGTTTAAACACCACTATTTTTACCTGAAAAATCGTGAGATGACGGGAATCTCGCGAGTGTGTGAATTAACAGATTTTAAAAAAAATTTACTTTTAACATTGTTGTCGTAATGGACGCAAGAACAGTGACACACCGCAGACATGTTTTAATATCAGGTATTCGCCTTTGTGCTCCGCATTACCTTGTGCTGCCGTATTAAATCTGCATTTGTGCCTAAATTTAATTCACATATTTAATGGTAAATGTGAAAATTGATGCGATGCCCTGGTGATCACATGTATCTGATTAATTTGTTTTAGAAACCAAAATGGTAATGTACATGTATCTGACAACAATATTG
Organism: Eptatretus atami; assembly: GCA_035128595.1. NCBI lineage: Eukaryota > Metazoa > Chordata > Myxini > Myxiniformes > Myxinidae > Eptatretus > Eptatretus atami. The sequence continues at coordinate 5,790,939 of CM068959.1, read as the reverse complement.
AATTGAAAATATTTTTGTAATAAAAATTTAATGTAATCGGAAAAGTGGAGGAGTTGGAACTGAGGCGATCCAGGGACTTAATCGTTCCCTTTAATCGAGCTTTAAATTTGCTATGTCCGAAGTCGACCGAGCGACATGCCAGAATCCTCCTCCACACCCAAGCCACTCAACATTGGGCAACTAGAGTGGTTTTGGCATGTCGATGGAGGAGACTTTTAAGCTTGGACACTAATTGTCCTCCAAATCTGTCTTCATTAAGGCTTGTAAGAACCAACAGGTGTTGTACAGTAAACCCTCCAATATCGCCGGGGTAGGTTCCTGTAAAAGCCGCGATAGCATCATGATCGTAGAAACAAAGGGCCAATGGAAAAGGTGGTTTGTTTCTGGGCTTCGATAAAATAGAGAGGGAAGGTGGCGCGCTAAAAAATAAAGCGCAAGCGGTAGGTGACATGGGTGGTCGCTAGACTAAGGCGAATTTGAAATATGTAGAAAAGGCTAAATAAGGAGAACACATCAGATGGCATTTTTTGCCGTCGTTGTTTCCATAAGGAAACATGACGACAACTGTCCATTCATTCATTTCTGTTCGATTCCCCAACCTACGTTAGGGAATCCCAAACGAAACGTTGGGGTGAAAGCATATAGTAATCATAATTGCCATTACTAGTCATTACAGTTTTTGACGGACGGCTGAAAATTTTTGACAAAGAGGTTTTGATTATAGTGAGCATAAAAGCGACTGGAAGCCGATTTTTTATTTTCGGTAAAAATAAATATTTTAGGATTTTTTTTTTAAAATTTCCAAAGTCCCGTTGCATGGCAAGCGTGGGTCCAATAGCAACGGTGCTCAAAAGCATACACTTAGATCCTGGTATGAACCTACCTTGTCAAGTTTCATCAAAAATCGGTTGAGCTCCCTCTGCCTCCGAGCTGTCCATTACATACCAAACAAACATACAAAGCCGGTAGGCGACACGGGTGGTCGCGACATATAATGCATACTAGTCATACAGTTTTTGACGGATCGGGGCTGAAAATTTCTTGACAAAGAGCGGTTTGATTATAGTGCCGGCATCAAGCGTTGAAGCCGATTTTTGATTTTCGAAAAAAATAATTTTTTAGATTTTTCAAAAATTTCAAACGTCCCGTTGTGGGCTAGGCAACGGTGGTGTCCATAGCAACGGTGCTCAAAAGCATAGAATTAGATCCTGGTGTGAACCTACCCGTCAAGTTTCATCAAAATCGGTTGACTCCTCTGGCGTCCAGAGCTGTCCATTACATACAGACAGACATACAGACAGACGGAAAAAGTGA
>CM068959.1:5762253-5774689 GCA_035128595.1 Eptatretus atami | reverse complement strand
AAGAGCAGATGAAAGAACCTGGCATACTGTCGTAGTACGCTGGCTCATCGTTGTAGTTTGCGCCGTGTGCTCAAATATTTAGCATTGCTGAATTTTAAACGAACGTATGGCCCAGCGATTGCTCTCACACGTTCCGTGTACGCTGGCTAAAGTTGAGGCACGTTGAATGCGATCGTATGACACATCATCGACAGCATGCTTACTGTGTAAGGTACTCATAAGATCGGAAACACGTCGAGGTAGATAGCGTTAGCCCGAAGACTTATTATAAGCCTATTAGTAACGGTGTTGGCACGTACATGCGATCGGTCTGCAATCACTCGTTCGAGGCACGTTTAGTCGAGTCGTGACACAGGCGTGAGCACGTTAGCTTGTAAGTACTTCAGTAGGTCGTAGGATAACACATCGAGGTAATGCTTAGATCGTACCCAAAACTAAGTTTCTAACCCGAGTAAGCGTTGCTTTGAACTAGGTGTGAACGTGACCTCAACGATATTGAGGTATGTAGACGTATGTGATGACGCTCTCGGACGACTACGAACTTTACTTGAACGTGTTCTAATTTACAGCTACCGCGTATAATGGCGTGATATGCAAGCGGTGTTAAAGAAAAACAAAAAAAAACAAATAACTTCCGATATTCTGCATCGTCCGTTACGTTCAGCGTGATTTGGCCTTGTCAGTTTTGCTCATGTCTTTATTCTTAGGTTCCTCCTCTGTGAAATGATTTCTGTTTGAGGAATATTCTGTCACTTCGACGTCGAAACTAAAAGGACAAAGTCGAATAATTTCAAAAATTGTGATAGGACAAAAAAGAAATAAAAACTAAAACACACAATCAGATACTTCGGCACGTGCTTCACGGAGCCAAGGAGAAAAAAAAAATGTGCTGAGGAGAAAATAAGGTTTGCGGGTAATGCCTAAACATATAACGTCGACGTGTTCGACTTATGAGTAACTTACAATACGTGGGGTCGACATGTTCAACGATCGCATATACTGTGCCTACACTTTATTCCCCCAGCGGTAGCGAAGTGTGAGCATACGGCGAGGTACTGTGTAAAATTTCAGTCGATTGTCTGGAAATTTCAAGACGTACGAGACGTACACAAAAATAGTGACATGCGTACTTCATGCGTTTTTCAGCGTGTCTTGAACGTATACAATCAACTACTCATACCGTAATTCGACATGTGCAGCGTTTAGGACACATTCTTCAATGGTCGGCATAGCCTGGCGTAGAGAGTCGTCAGGTTGACTTGCGATGTTTGACACTGCCAATCTCAGGCGGGGTATGGATTTATATCGGCGGGCGGCAAGGTTCTTAACAGTCTGAAGCCACGAGTTCGTCAGCGATAGCGTGCAGGGCTAGTGCCTAAGTTAAAGCCATTCGTGGGCAATGGTTGTGAATGCCGAAAGCAGGCAATGCATTCGTTGGTATAGGAGTTATCAATAGAAACGAAACGTTCTGTGCTCCGGACTAAATATGTTATGCATGGACACCTCGTTATGAATACGTCCGAAGATCTTAAAAAAAACATCAAAAGTTCAGCGTAAGCCTAGCGTTTTCACAACATTTTCATACGTTGGTTGCACGGCTGGCTAAAGCACTCAGGTTGAATGCTTAAGGTCAACGCTTGCTTGTCTTCCGACTCTGTCCCTGCCTTCAACCAGCACAAGTACGCTTTTTCCCATTCATGCCCGGCTCAACTGAGTTTCTGCAACCCCCACACTCGTTCAACAACCACTTACCTCCCCCTCAGCTGTCCGTACCTCGCCCTCCATCCACCCTGCAACCAAACCTCCTCCTTGCCTCTGCATTTAAAGTGGGACTCAATAAGTCGGGCTGTCGCCTCAACTTTCGATTTTCAACAGGTGTGGTGCCACTGACAAACAGACATAATCTGCCTTACAGAAACTTGTCCTCCAAGAGTGGTCTGAACTCAAATAGTTCCTGGATACTCCGTCCTCGGATGGAAGACCTGAGGCTCTCCTGAGGAGTTGCTCTCGTTGTCATAAAAGCTCATTCTACTGCTCATAACTGCCCTCCCCACCCAGGAATAGCTCTGCACGTGTTCACTCCACAATGTTAATATTTGCGATCGTACCAAACAGTATGATGCATGAACTCACTATCTGAAAAAACATGGACCAACGTTATATCTTCTCATCCAAACCCTCTTCTCATATGTGGCGTACTTCAATTGGCAATTGTCATCAAGATGAGTTGGTGGGTGGGTACCTCTCTCAACTGTCGATGGCACTTCAGCAAAGTCTGCGACTGTCATTGGGACTGAAAAACTCAAAATCGGTCGAACTCGACCCGGGACTCACAATGTAATCACTCTTCTGAATCTGATCTTTGCAAATGTTCCTGAACAATATCCTGTTCTTGCTTCCGCTCCAATCGGTGGTTCTCTGACCACGTCCTGGGCAGAGTGGACTCTCTCTGGGCTATTTATCAGGAGAACCACCTCACCACCGTCGAAGTTCGCAATCACTCAAGCCGACTGGCAGGGTCTCCAAGCACCATCAAACTTATAGACTGCTTCCTGATCGCACGTTCCCAACAATCAATCACCTGGGAAATGCTTCAAAGAAATTGTCTCGCTCATTCACAGATTGTATCCCCCTCGGTCATCTTCGAGTTGCCGACCCTTCCGTCCCGCTCCTTGGTTCACGGTGAAGCTTGGTTGGCGAGGCAGTTTTTGTCCTGAAACACTGCCTTGCCTCATGAAAGCAAACCCAACTGAGGGTAATCTTCATTCCTTCAGAAAGCTCAGTAAAAGTGGTGTATCTTACCCTCAGGAGTGCCAGAAAACAACATTCTTTCTAAGGCCAGTTGAACTTTCAAACCTCGTCGTGCCTCCTCAATAAATCGTGGGCGTCTAATCAAATCTGTTTCGGTGTTGTTCCCCTCCATGCCCTCCTTTACCAGTCAAATGGCCGCACTGGCGCTGACCGCACTTGAAAAAGGCTGAAGGGGGGGTGCCTAAGAAGCCGTGTTTGCTGTAAATCTTGTGTCCAAAATCACATCGCTTTCTCACCCACGTACCAGGTCGCACCCACGTCCTCTGACTTCTGTGTCTTTTCGACAGGGTGAGGAGCTTGATGTCGAGAACTGCGGACTCAGTATCTGCTAAGCGGCATCCAACGGATCAGAGCTCCACGGTATGCTAAAAACCTTGCTCCTCTGCCTCTTTCACTTGCTGTGTGCAGTTCAGCTCTCTCATTGCTTAAGGGCATGCTGCGCACGGCTGGATAACAAGCAAACATTGCCTGCGCTGCATAAAACAAGGTTGCAAAAAAGATCCTGCATGACGACAGACCAATCAGTCTGCTCCAATATCCAGCAAGGTTATGGGAATCATTCATCACTTCAACATAAAATACTTCTCTCTTCAATGGCTTGATTGCGATATCAATTTTGCGTTCCAAAGACGCAGTGACGTCTACCGCTGGAGTAGCGCTTCGCTCGCTTCACAAGTGGTATGAGGTCTCTAAGTGCAGACAATGAAATGCGAGCGTATCCCCGGAGTATCACGTGCTTTGCAGCACGTCTGGCCACCCGGCCCTGCTCACCAAATTCTCTCCTATGGTATCTAAGGCGATCTTCCACTCATGGCTCGCAACTTCCTCTCGCGGTCTGCAGCCGAACAGTGCCCTCAAGAAAGGTCGTCATCCCGTCTCCTGTCCAGTGAGCTGGAGTTCTCAAAGCACGTCTGGGCCCTGTTCTCTTTTTGTGGTCATCATGAATCCCCGACTCTTGATAAGAATCGCTCTATATTAGTCTTTGCTGATGATTCAGCCCTCGGCCGGTACTCATCGCTCCATGCCTCAGACAGCGAAGCAGTCAGCTTCTTCGCTCACATGCAGATCTGGAAATCACAAAACGGTCCAACACGGGAACATGTCTTCAATCGGAGAAATTCACACTCTCACAATCTCTGCGAAAGGACCGTTTAGAAACCCCCGATAGCCATTGTCTCAAACAATCGTCGGAAGATTGTCTTCAATGCTTCTGGTCTCAATCTGCCGATGACATTCTGGGAAAGGCCATTTCAATCCTCGCCTCAATAGCCAGTGCTCGACTTGGATCCTCCATCGGCAAAGTCTCTCAGCCGCACCTGAGTCCTTTACCACTGTACAAAGCTTCCGTCCGCACAGATGGAGTACGGATTCTCTCCCTCGGCAGTGCCCTGCCTCCACTTTCTCGGTCAAGCTGTGAACCAATGGCTTTTGGATCACTGGCATCTCCCGCAATGAGTGCTGTCTTGGCCTCTCACTCTTCTAAGCGCAGAGCCGGTCGGGTGGTTTTCTGTCCCTTCCGTTCTCTCCAGCCTCGCCCCCCAGGACCTGGCCTCTCCTGCGATTTTGGTCCCAACACACTTTCGCAGGGGCTCAAAGTCCGCAATGAACCCCTCTGGGTAAATACAAATCACTGAATACTGCTCACTTCACTGCTTCATTCCTCTTTTACCCGCCGGTTGGAATATGAATCCCTCACGCTATTATTCCATTCGGACTCCAGGGCTTCAAAACAGCTGTTCAGCACCACGTGATCATCTCCCATGCAATGCCTCGACTTTTCAACTCGATAATCCATCGCAAGCCCTCTTCTTAAATTGCCCTTGCTTCCTCTGAAGCCTGCAATGTCCATCTTTATTGCCAGTTTGCCCATCCTCGCATCCCTCTTCCCTTCCACAGATCCTAATGTTGGTGTTCCCAATGTTTGTCTTCCACTTGCCTACCCTGGCTGTCTCATGCCCCTTGCGCTGTGTGTTGTGTGTTTAGCTCTCAACAAGAGCCCGACAAGGTTATAGCAAAAAAATAAGACCTTGGAGTTCCTGTAGCGCAAAGTGAGGCTACGAGGATTCAAGGTTTGGGTGTTGGAGGAGACAACACAGCATGTACTTTACTACGCAAAACAGATCCCGTCGCTGTCGCTGACGGGATTAAAGTACGGGGGAAATTTATATATACATATAGTATATATGTATAGATAGTATATATATATACTACGTATAATAGTATAGTACAGTAGATATCTAATTATACATATAAATAATATTATATATATATATATATATATTATATATATATGATATAGTAACTACGCGCAAGTGCGGGCAAGCAGTATGCGTCACTGTCGCTAAGGTCAGTCACATCAAAAAGTTCGAATATTGCTAATTGTAATTCCCTTTGAAAAAGGACGTATAGTCGTCTCTCTCAGCTTCGGTCATTCGTCTCAGTTCAGATGTTGTGCCGTGTCCGCGTAATGCAAACTCAAGTAATGTACCACGCCGTACTCGCTCACAGTGGACTTGCGGCCTGCGTGAGAAGCCCGATTCATGGAACTGATCGCGCGCATTGGTGGGATCCACCACGAAGTGAATTAGGCTATTTTATTATGGCGCGCGTTTCAGCGTCAGTCAGCGACCATGTAGTGGTCGCTGCATCAGTGTGTGGCATAGCAGGACTGGAAGCTGGCGATTGAGGTCTGATGGGGTATCGTACGCAAGAGCGGGGTCATAAGCCTGGTCGTCGTACGACAGTTGTCCATCTGACTTGGATATGGTAAGACGATGAGGCGAACTAAGCGGTAAGCTTTAGCGAAAACCTACTAGAAAATGATGAACATGTATGCAAGTTTTGCGAGCAAACCCACTGAGAAAAACAACATAGCTTGAGAAGTTCGACATCGAAACGGCAGATCATGAACAATATTTGAAGAGTAAGGGCAAGATATTGGACAAGTGGAAAGCATCGGAGGTGCGGTGGTAAGTTGTGGAAGATCGTGAAAGTGTGGTTGCCATTGCTGAATGATTCGATGACGGTTCATCACGGTTTCCGGCATTCGTGCTTCAATGTCCAAATATTCGGTTGAGACGGTGAAATGTTGCGCTGGAATTTGGCCACGAGATTCGCTGCAGACCTGGCATGGATATGCCGAGATCAAGTTGCCGATCAGCTGGATATAACAGATTTCAAAGTGAGGTGGGAATCGCAGGGTCAAGTGCCGGCGCAATCAGGCGGCGTGGATCGGCGGTGGTGCACTAGTGGAACGATTGGCAAATTGAAAGACATTTGGCAAGCATCAGCCTAGTTGGACGTGTACAATGCCGAGTGAGACTGGCTTTTCTTTCTTGGGCAGAGGCTGCAGAGAAGTTTACGTTTGATAAACGGATTCATTGAATTTCATCTTTGCTTGATCCACGTTCACAGACTCACAGATCCATGGACGTTCAACCAATGAACCCCACACCCATGGCCTCGAGGATCGTGTTCCTTTGGACAATAGCCTTGGCTAAGAAGATTGTGGCGCCTCGCACACGTTGTGCGTTCCAGGCCAGAGCGGAGTTCAATCCTCATTCCTTATCCCCACAGTCATCATGAAGTGTCGCTCATACGCGCAAGGTCGTCAACACGTCTAAGGGTCGTCATTTTTTCTCGGTCCAATAGTAGACATTCGGAGTAGTCTTCCTGTATAAATATAATTATTCACTTGTCTCAGCTCCACCTTGTGAAACCACAAGATTAAGGTATCATGATCTTCCGCACGATAGGGCTGGAGTCTTTGGGTTGTCTCTGTAATGAACAGGACCAAATCTTCTCTCAAGTCCAATCTCGTCTTCTCCACTATTTGGTGAACTGATTTGTCATCATGCTAGTTGGTTGGGTGTGGGTACCTCCTCTCACGCTTGCCGTATGGCAAACTGTAGAAGAGACCTTGCCGACTCATGGACGATCAATTCGATAACTTCCTGACCCGGATCCGAACCATGGTACTCCATCCTCTGGATCTGATTTGAGGCCAATTTCCCTGAAATACCTTGCTGTTCTTCCCTGCCAAATTGATCATCGACCACATGCTGCAGAAGAGAACATTCTCTGGGCTGTTATTGAGTGACGAACCCTCACTGCATATCGTGTCGTGGCAAATTCATTCAAGCCGATTGGGAGAGATGCCAGGCAAGCCTCACGTCTCTCGACCGGTCTCCCATCTCTCTTTCTCCAACATAACTCGTCTGGAAATTCTTTCAAAGAAACTGCTCCGCCTCCATGTACAGATCATGCCCATCTCCTCGTCTTTCGGTTTTCTGACCCTGCGTTCCCGCCTTGGTACTGAAGCTTGTGGTGGAAGTAGTGTTCTGAAACAACTGCCTTCCGCCTGATGGAAGGCAATCCAACGGAAGGCAATCTCATTCTTCACAAAAGGTCAGAAAAAGTGTGTGTGCACCTCAGCAGAGCCAGGAAAATCAACATCTTTCTAATCCTCAATCTTGAACTCTCAAAACCTTCCCTCTCCAAATCAAATCTGTTGTGTCTGGTCAACCTCCAGCCCTCCCTTCTACCTAAAATTGCCACACAGCTGACATGCACGGAAAGGCTCGAATGCCTAAACTCCGTGTTTTGGCTTCTTTGTGCCAAAACGCATGTTTTGTAACCCACATACCAGGTCAGAACCCAGCTGTTTTGGACTTGTGTACTTCTCTTGACAGGTGGTAGAGCTTGCTGTCAAACTCGACGTGCAGATTCTGCAAACAATCCAGAATGGCATATAACTGATGTCTGCACACAGCAGACATCATTTACGCAAATAATTGTGCTCAATGTCAGGGCTCTCATTGGTATTTACGCTCTGCACAGGTCCCGGTGATAGCTGGGCGGAACACGCCACGTGCCTCACACGGCCTTCCGAAGACTTTGAAGTCAACTGACAGCAAATCTGGGGCTGGTCCACATGTATGAATGCATATGGCCTATAAGAAAGGCATATGTGACAGAGGAATTCTTTCCTCATCACTGCAAAAATCAAAACAAGTTTAATAAAGTAACGCTCAAAATAACAATCATAACAAATTCATTGCTCAAGAAAGATAACTAATAAATAAATTGATGAATAGCATAGAATTATCAATAAACATCATTTGAGAGCCATTCATTCATTTTTCTAAATGAGTCTTGTTCCTCGCTTCAAAAAAAAAAAAAATTTAATACTAAACAATTTCACTCAACAATCAAACAATTCATACCTTGAATGGTCTTCGCCTGATACTCCTGTTCTCATTTTCCTTCCCCGCCCCCCCCCCCAATTTTCTCAATCTCCAAACTGAATCTCATCCTAATCATGAATAATAATAAATAATAATAATAGATAATAAATAATCAATATAATGTGTGTGGTGTTGTTTTGTGTGGGGTTGTGTGTGTGTGTGTCAGTGTGTCCTCCATAATTCAAAACCATGAAAACCTAAGCCTGAACTTTGCGTGATAGAAAGAAATCCAAGAAGTGCAAGAGTGAAAATGGGTGTTTTGGTTAATAAAACCTTTGACGATTAATTACGCCTATTAATAGTGTACTAATTAAGGCCATCCGTGTGAGACCCTTATTATTGCTCTCCCTCGCAAGGGCTAATGCACCATTTTTTTTGGTCAACTGAAAGCTGAGATTTTCCAATGATGACGCACAGACTAATGAGTATATATATAACTATTTCGTTTGCGGATGATCATGGGGACTAAAACAACTGTAAAGATGGAGTGAATCTGAAATTAAAGAACAACAACGTTTTGGTTTTTGCAGGTGTGTTCAGTTACCAAGCACTTGATATCGCTTGCTAGCGAGCCGTTCTTACGTTCATGGAGTGCTTACGGAGTGCTAAGCCACTGCAGCTCTACAAGCCTGCTTGATTTTGTTTGCAGCCAGTCGTGAAATAACGGCAAAAGTAGCTGCACCTCACGCTAAACACATGCAAGAAGCACATCGATCGATGTTTCAAGAGTCAGGCCCCCAACGCAACCTGTGTTGGGCCTGCATGTTTGTGTGGTGCAAGCATCGGGTTCTATCACCGTATTGTTGTACGCCATGATGAGAAAGGTAAGACCATGGGAAATGAATTGTGTTTTTTAATCAACAGCCGTTGTCATTTAAATAAATGACAAATTACATTTAAGACATGTTAGGTGAAAAGTAAATGGAGTGCATATATAAACGGTGTGCATTGTCTCGGTAATCTGACAAAACTTTTATATATGAGGAACCTTCACTTGAACGGTCGCGAGCAACGCCCAGAGATGCACCCTGGTGGAGTACTTAAGAGGTTATTAGGGGAGAGTTGTTTCCAAAATCCCCAGCTCATTACAGAATGCTGCAGTAGGGCAACTGAAGGAGCAGTTAGGTGGAACTCATCAATTCATCATGATCTTCCCGAGGGACTACTCACGGGATCATAATAGGGAAGCTTGGTGCCCTGTGACCCAGAGAGCATACTGACGGGAGCATTTGCTCTGGTAGGTCTACATCGTAGAGGTGTCAAGTGGGTGAGAGCAACTAAGATTGTTCAATCTTTTGAGGAGGAAAAGTTAATTTTCCACTGGCCGTTGTCAAGCCCATGTCCACAGGGTCCGTGAAGAGGGTTTCCCGTTCAGGCCAAGGTGGCATGGCACAGCCATCTTCTCTTCCCCTTCTCTTCTTCCGCTTTCTATCTGCCCATTTCTAGTCTCAGTTATTCTGCATCTTTTTTGTCCACAACTCCCGCCCTGTGATCTCATTAGTAAGTCCAGGACCGGAAATCGCACTCACGTCACAGTCCTAACACGTCGCACATCAAGGCCGACTGGCATGCAGGATCCTGAAACTTGGTAATTGCTTTGAAGGGACGATCAAACAGGTGTAAAATGTTGAGTGGGAGCATGCCAATGGAAATAATGCATGGTGGTCGGCAGTCCTTCTGACCGTCAGAGTGCATTGTTACGACAAAGGTTGCAGAATTGAGGACCCTGTTGATCCTCTTCAACGCTTGTGAATTTAATTGGTATTTGACCGGATGGTCTCTCGATTATGTGTTTTTATAACAAGAAAGGTCTGCAATCCAAGACAAACAGACTCGAACCTCACGGGGCAATCCACAGAGTGAGCAGCGAATGCCAAATCCCTTCAATATTTGTTCCTCTAATGTCAGGACTTCGCTCCAACTTTCTTCTTACAATCTTTTGTTCAGCTAACCACCGATCTGCTGACTGAGTGTCGTGGACAGGGCTCTCCTCCGTCTTCAAGTTACCGGTTAAATTTTCAACAGACCTCCCGACCATCATTCTCTGTCTGACTATGTAATGGACTCTCATTTAGTCGATAAAGTCCTGAAAATGGCCTCATGAGTTTATGCGGTCGCCTGCTTCCGCAGTCAACAACATATCTTCTTCTGTAGTGCTCACTTCCTTTCCCGTGCGTGCTCGAATGCAATTCGACAGCATGACAGGCTATTATTGATTTCCACCCTCCGCACACATAATGTATGTGTGACTGCAGCGTTCAAAGAATACTGGCACACTCCGATACAGACACCCGGTATCGATACCTATAATTTCCAATTCTCAAAATCTCACCGCAATGTGTTCCTCGCACTCAATTCTGACCGTGCCTCGAGAAGATACTTGCTGCATCTCTTTGGTTCGCAATCGTTGACGTTCCAAGGTCTGATGCAATTGAACTCAGATCCATCCGTTTTGTTTGTGTCTCTACGCCTAGTTTAGCATCGCAGTGCATCCTTTCACTGCCTGTATCAGTTGGGAAGCTGATTGGAGGTATTTCATCGATTTCTTCCTGATTGCATGCGCCGCCAGCTTTTATCTTGGTCTGATAACTCCAAGGAAACATCCTAATGCATGTCACACTGGTATGGGCCATTTAAATTCCTCACGTATCTTAAGTGAAGGTTCATCAGCATGGTGCACTCACGGCTTTGTGAATCGTAATGCCATCGTAACCATTATTTCAGCAGTCAATGTGCAAGGGTCTTTGGAATCAAAATGTTGTTCCACAAGGAATGTAATCGAAAAAAGTTAATTTGAGGGATGCTAGCACAATATGCAGTGCTGTAGCGATTCATGGACTCAGCAACTGCTCCAAGACTTGGCAGATTGGCCACAGTGTACAACCACAATAAATTTCCATAAGCTCCTCTCTTTTATGAGTGATGTTGTACTGTTCAACCTGATAAGCTTCACCTCTTTTAAATCACGGTCTAATTCAACCCTCAATGACAGGAACCTGCGGATACCCATCCCTACAGACCTGATATTCGTTCTATTAACAACTCCTAAGAAGTGCCAAGAGATTATTCGTAATCCGATTGCTCAAAAGCACTGTCCTGAGGAACCCTGTGATTGTTGAAAGTGTGGTTTCCCGAACTGTCCACGATTCTGTGCCAAAGCTATAAAGACTGCTTGCTGATAGTGTTCTTCATCCGAATGGCCGTTCCTTTCAATGATGCTGGGGCATCGAGCAAGAAATCACCCCAGCATCCTGCTGTCCTGTAAAAGAGAGTATGTGAACTGCTTATCAATGAAACAGCTTCCAGCCATCTGGAGGACAATGAACTTCTCACACATGCCAGTATGTATTTCGCCATTCGCTATCCTGCGATCTCTACTCCTCATTACAGTTCATTCAACAGGGCAGTTGGAGTCAAGGTGAACGAACTGATCGTTGGTGATACTCAAAAAGCCTTTGATAAAGTGTGTGGCCAAGGGGGGTCTGGCTCCCCAAGCTTCAGTGAATGTGTATCTGGAGTCAAGAGGGCTGGGGCATGCATCCGATGCAAAGTTGCAGGGGCCCGAGTATGGAAAGGAGCCCCACATGCCGATCGTGCTCACAATCTTTCGAGACCTGAGTTGGGTCTCACTTTGCCAACGAAGACAACACTCGTGGGATGCTTGATAAACCGTGAAAGGCCATCTCAAGGAAAGAAAGCACTGTGATGGAAAGATCGATAAAAAAAGTTTCACTGATGTTTAACCAGGATAAGGCTACTGTATCCAATTTGGGCATGAGTGAGTATGAGTGAGAAAGCAATGGAATAATAATACGTTAGTGAACAAAGGCCAACAATAATCACAATAAATTGGATAATTCTAAGGAATACTATAGATATTGTTTTACAAAACCACACGAAGTATTGACGACACAAAACACGAACCTCATAGTAGATGGGACATCCATGCGTACAGCAGAATGCTGCGGTGTTTTAAAAATCAGAACACTTGGCGCAGGATAACAAAAGCACCCCAATGTGCTGAAAGAGAAAAGCGCAACCAAGAGGCAAAAAGGTGAAAATCCGCCAAAAGGAATTTCATCACATCAAATGTCAGAACAGAAACTGCGCTCGAGAGATGTGTCCTTTACTCAGATGTTGGAACAAACCACCCGCCTATATCCCTCCACCTTCCCTCCTCCTCCTGCCCCACCCACCCTCCTTTCCTCCCTACACGTCGACACACGTTACTTGTAAGTTAATCATAAGTCGAAACACATCGAGGTAATGTTTAGCGTACCCAAAACTTATTTCTGAGCTATGAGTAACGTGTTTTAGGCACGTTACGCGATCGTTGACACATGTCCACACACGTTACTTGAAAGTTACTCATAAGTCGA